>VKON01002526.1:0-13281 GCA_009741485.1 Malurus cyaneus samueli
TATCTTGTAGGGAGTTTCCAGCGGCTTAAAAACATGATGTCCTTGCATTGCTTTCTTATTGCTTCAGAAGAATTGTTCACACAATTTCAACAACCACTCCAGCCGAGTGCGATACCTGCATCCCTCCATCTCACCAAGCTGCAACATGTCCATGCGACTCCTCTCAGCTAACCAGCCTTCCACATACCCCTCCATGTGCAGCAAGTAGGAAATTGAGAGATATCCTCTGTTGTGACCACAAAAGAAAGACCATGGATTTCTTCCTGTGAGGCTGAAGTTGCATCTGCAGTATGTTGTTCAATACATTCAGTAATGGCTGAGATGTTTACAGTTGTTTTCTCCAGTTCAACTATTCCATAAGAGGGAAGGAGAGCTCTCATTATACTATGGAAAACTGTGGGACGTTCAATGAGGGGATTAAGAGATATTTTCCACCTCCCATTTGGTTTTTCAATATGATCACATATTGTTATATTTGGAACTATTGCCCCAAGGGCACAAACCTGATCCTCATCTACAGGGAGGATTTTCCAGGCCTTATCATCACATATCCAATACACCCCTGTCCCAAGTGGCAGAGGGTGTCTCCATCCCATCAATCTCATCTTTGTCAAAGCTCTTGGGTTTATTATTTCCCTGAAGTTTGCCTTATGGCAATATGGAGGAAGAATGGCCTTTCCTGTGGCATTCATGAGCATGGAGCAAACTATAGAGTTCCCATGTTCCAGCAGGCCGCTCAGGGGTATAGGAGGCAGAAGGGTACTTTCTTGGTTTGAACGACAGGTGTTTTCCAGTGAAGGCAAGGATCTCCCTTAGAGTGGTGAATATGATTCCCCTTCCCTCCAAATTATTATAGCTTTGAAAATCACGGGCTTTCAGGCAAGGATATGAGTAAAAGGAAATCACAGTTTTTACTAATATGTATAACAAGGTAAAACAAGTAACAACAATAACAACAACAAACCCAGTGACAGCCTTCTCTGGGCTACCACACACACACTCTCCCCTTTTGTGCAGTTACGGTCACAGCTGGCAGGGGCACTGGTGGCTCCCGGCTGGGCTGGGCAGGTGCGATGATTCCCTGGCGGCTTCAGGAGGCGCTGTGGCTCAAGTCCTGGCTAGTTTCAGCTCTCTCACATGGCCAATGGCGGGAACAAGCTGGCAGAGATGGATGGATGAAAAGTTCCTATACAAACTCACAGGGGAAGTTGATCCTGGTGCTCCCTCTGGATTGCAAGAGGAGCTGTAACAGGAACCTCGAAGCAGCCAGATGTGCAGAGACAAGCAGAATCCCACATCGCTGTAGACAAGATGTATCAGAACTCCACCACTGTAACTGCAGTCACAGGTTTCTGGCAAGGCAGGGGAGCAGAAAGCCACAGTGTAGCAAGCAGGAACTTAGGGCAGGATGCTGGGTTCTGCAGAGTCAGCAGGTGAGCTCTCTCCCACAGGCAGCAGGTCAACCTTCCTCCCAAGCAAGAACAGGGTGAGAAGTGTAAGTACCCCCTCCCCCGCCAACCACACGCCCTCCCACCCAAATTTCTCTGGGGAACTCCGCTCCTCTGTTGCCCTGAAAGGCCAGTTTTTAATAAAGACACAGACACGGTTAAGAGTATAAAAAGGGTTTACCTCGGTTATTGGGATCCCAGGTGCACATACTTGATGGCAGAATGCACACCCCGTGTACAGCACGGGTAAAAGTTTTATAGGTTTCAGGAATTAGCAAACCTATCTAGGATTCCCCAATAAGAAAACTTAACAAATGCAGTAATATGCCCCTATTCTAATGAGTCCCCTCCTGGATGAAGCCAGAGCCCAGTTTACACAGGATGTTCTGGACATAAAGCTTCACCCAAGGCTGGAGTCTCAGGTTTAAGATAGCACAAGGCACACTGACTCCTTCCTTAGGATGTTTAGTCTCTTTGCCCAGCAAAACGCCTAAACTAAGCTGGAATATCAAGCTTCAGGAATTACAAGCATGTGGGCTAAGGGTACAGATGGATGCATAGAGGGTACAGAAAGCGTAAAAAGGAAAAAGCAAAAAACATCAGGCATCATTCCCCCCCTTTTTAGAGACTAACAAGACTTCACCTTGTCTAGTCTCTACACTACATTAACTACAACTACAACTATTAGAGATATTTCTTTTACTCAGGTTCAGTCTGGTAACCATGAAGTGAGGGTATGAAAGATATGGTTGAATTTTAAGGTGTAATTTTGGAAACTAATTCAGGTAGAATTTGAGTCCTTTTCCAATTTTCATACCAATCAATGGCCAGTTACCACCCCCATCTAGAGGAGATAATTGGGTACAGATCCAGCAATTGCTCCTGTCAAGAGCTCTGGATATATTTTGGACATCGCAATGCAATTAATGGGCCGAATCCTGAATCATGGTTACCAGTTGGGCAGACAACAGACATGTGAAAAACAGTTTAAACCACATCAGCTTGATTTGCATCAGTCTCTGGTTCTCGATGGTTTCTTGACTCTGGAGTAGTGAGTCTACGGTCCTTTCTCAGCAACCTTGACCGCAGTGAGGGTGGGCAGCAAAACTTGGAACGGTCTCTTCCGCTCAGCTTGCAAGGGGTTGCTGTCCCACCACTTGATGTAGATCCTGTCTCCATGCTGGAATGGATGAGTGGGTGTGTCCTGTCCTATGGGCTTGGACAACACAGCGAATTTCTGGAGCTTCTGCAAATGGGAGCTTAAAACCATTAAGCATTTCTGCAAATCAGTATGAGTTTTCCCCGGGATATGTGGAACCTGGTATGGCTTGCCATACAAGATTTCATAGGGACTTACATTGTCCCTCTGCCTTGGTTGTATGTGAGCTCTCAGCAAGGCCAGAGGCAAGGCCTGAACACATGTCATTGAAGTTTCTTGGCAGATCTTACTGATCTGGGTTTTGAGGGTTCCATTCATACACTCGTCCTTGCCACTTGCTTGGGGCCTGTATGGAGTAATCAGGTCCCAAGTAAGTCCCAGAATCCTGTCAACTTTCCTGACCACAGTTGCAATGAAATGTGGTCCTCTATCTGATGACATTCCAAAAGGAACCCCAGACCTTGGAATTATGTGGTTGAGGAAAGTTTTTACTACCCCCTTTGCTGTGTTGGTGCAACCGGGGTAAGCCTCAGGCCATCCACTGAAGGTGTCAACCAATACCAGTACATATTTGTATCCCTCCTTGAAAGGCATTTCAGCAAAATCTATTTGCCAGTAGTCTCCCGGGAGATCTCCTGCTTTTGTCACCCCTAACACAACTCTCTTGCTTGTGTCAGGATTGTTTTTACAACAGGTCTCACACTTGCTTGTTATAGATTGTACAATATCAGTCATCCGTCTCCTGATCAGTGCCTTCTTCAGATGTTTCAAAGGATTTTCTGCTCCCCAGTGGGTACCCTCATGCTCCCTCTGGGCTATTTCTTGAAGAAGCAGAGGTTGGAGTACAACCTGTCCTGTTGGGGTAACAGCCCACTCACCTTCCTTGATTTCAGCTTTAAGAGCCTTAATTAGTTTTTGATTTCTCTGATCGTATTTTGGAGTAAACCCTGTCAAATCTACCACCTTCTGTGGTATTACGGCAAGTTTGTCTTTTCCTGTACCCCTGCTTTACCAAAAAGGTAATTTCCCAACTCAGGGGTTGTTTTCCCTTTCTGATGACTTCTGCAATGCATAACAGTTACCTCTGTAGTCTTCTGGATACTCTGCAGGAGTGTAGGTATCTGTTCTGCATGCTTAATTTCATTACCTTGAACAGTCAGCAGGCCACGTTCCTTCCAAATAGCTCCGTGGGCATGAACAGTGCTAAGCACATCAGTCCATATGTCCACCTTCTTTCCCTCGCTCAGTTCTCGAGCTCTCATCAGTGCAATCAGTTCAGCTTTCTGTGATGACACATCTGAAATCAAGGCTTTTGCCTCAATTACCTTATTCATGGTGGTTACTGTGTAGCCTGTCATCCTTTTGCCATTCCTTGTGAAACTGCTTCCATCAGGAAATAGTTCCTGGTCTCGATTCTCCAGGGGCACGTCCTTCAGGTCTGGTCTGCTGGAATAAGTCTTCTCTATTGTCTGCAAATAGTAATTCTCAGGCATGTTATCAAACAATGTGGATGACAAAAACATTGCAGAGTTTATGACACAAGGTTTTTTTAGGGTAACATCATCCTGTTCTAACAACATAGATTGGTAGTTAAGCATTCTGCTTGGGGATAGCCAGTGTCCCCCTTTTGCTCCAGCATAAACATCACTGCATGGGGTACATACCTGACAATGTGCTGACCAAGGGTGAATTTACGGGTCTCCTGTATCAGGATGACAGCTGATGCCACAGCCCTCAAACACCCAGGCCACCCTCGGCTAACATTGTCCAGCTGTTTTGAAAAATAGGCCACAGCTCTTTGCTGGTCTTCAAGGTGCTGTGCCAGTACCCCCAGAGCAACACTGAGTCGTTTATATGGAAAAAGTTCAAAAGACTTATTTAAGTCCAACAGCCTCAGCTGCTCCAGCTGTTTAGGTGCAGCCTTTTTACTCTCTATGGACAATAAGATGGTTCTTTTTTCTGCTGCCTTAAGGGTCCCATACAGAGGTTTTACCAGTAGTCTTTTCCAGTTTTCCAGTTCTTTTGCCAGCTGGCTTTCAGATTTCCAGGTGAGCTGGATCTTCTTCCCTGTCTCAGTATCTCTCCTCTCAAAAGCAAAGAGCTTTTGCTTATTTTTGTGCACAGAGGTAGGGGTATAGGAAAAGACAAATTTCGGACCCAAAACAGTAAACCACTCGAGTTCACTGGTCAGTGTAGTCATGGTTCCCTGTCTGAGAATCGAACCTTGGTCACAGCAGTGAGAGCCCTGAACCACTAGATCGCTAGGGAATGTAATCTGACCTTGTCTCTCCTGTTCAGAGGAGTTTTTTGTATTGGGCTCGTCAGACTTGCCTTTAGCTGCGATTGTTTCTCTCTTTGTTTTGGCACTGATGGTTCGATCTCCCCCGCTCCCGGCTTCCGCGGCACCGGGAATGGCAACAGGACCTGTCCCCGCTCCGGCCCCGCTCCGCCCTCGCCCAGCGCTCCGGGTGTGGTGGACCCGGCCCTCTCAGCCCCGCTCTCGCCCAGGCGCTTCGGGTGGTGGATGGACCCGCCCTTCTCCAAGCCCACTCCCCGCCCAGGGCTATCGGGCGTGGCCGACCCGACCTCTCCGGCCACTCCTGCCCCCAGGGCTGTCGGGTGGTGGCGGACCCGGCCCCTCTCCGGCCCCACTCCCGCCCCAGGGCTTTCGGGCGGTTGATGGACCCGCCCTCTCCAAGCCCCACTCCTCCCACCAGGGCTGTCAGCGGGTGGGGGCGGTGGGCAGTCATCCCGCCCTTTCAGCCCCAGAGGGACTGGGGTAAGGGGTGGCAGTGGCAGGGGAGGGGGTGCTGCACCTCCCCCCTTCTCCACCGGCACGGGCAGCACCGGCGGCGGAGGAGGGGATGATCCTCCCCCTGGCTCTCTTCTTCTTAGGAAACCATTCCACCAGCCTTTCTTGGGCTGATTGAAGGTTTGTTCTTGTTAAAAGTATGCAAACAACTCACGCGTACTCATTAACTCCCCCAGGGTTTCAAGTTTTGTCTCTTTCCAGTTATGAACCCGCCAATAGTTTCAATAATTACACTTAAATGGGGCCTTCACGGTAACTGAATACTTTGAAGATGACACACCCCAGTTCTGGTTAGAAATGAAAAAGCAGTTAGAGTTGGAAGCAAGAATCGAACCTGCGACCTCACCCCCGACTACAAGTAGCAGCCTAACCTATAGTGCAAAAGCAGAGCAGAGAGAAAGCAGAAGCGCATGCATGCAAGAAACCTGCCCTTGCTGGTTCTCTGCCACCTCAGCAGAGAGACCCAGCCCTGAGCCTTTCAGCTGCGTGCTGCACTGAGCCCTGTAGCAGCTCTCAGGCTCTGTGTGGATCAGCGAAGAGCGTCCTCTTCTTTCCACACCCCCGTGGGAAAAGGAAATTTCCTTATTACAGAAAACCCCCTTTTACAGGGCCCCCGTGGCCACAAACTCACCCTCACCAGCCCTTCTGCTAGCAAAAATACCGTACCTCTTTTATCTTACCTCCTCTCTGTGCTTTGTGTTGGATTTCTTTGAAGTTCCTGGTCTCAGCTCTGGGATTGCTGCTCTCCCTCCCAAAGTGCCAGCAAAGGAGAGGTGCAGCAGGACAGGATGTTGCTTTTGATCCCACAGCTAGGACTCGGTCTCCTTCGTGTCCCATCTGGGGTGCCAGAAAAACTGTTGCCTTGAAAGGCCAGTTTTTAATAAAGACACAGACACAGTTAAGGGAATAAAAAGGGTTTTACTTCGGTAATTTGGGATCCCAGGTGCAACAACTTGATGGCAGAATGCACACCCCGTGTACAGCACGGGTACAAGTTTTATAGGTTTCAGGAATTAGCATACCTATCTAGGTTTCCCCAATAAGATACTTAACAAATGCAGTAATGCCCCCTATTCTAATGAATTCCCCCCTGGATGAAGCAAGCCCAGTTTAACACAAGAATTTCTGAGACAGAAGGCGTCACCCAGGGCTGGAGCCTCAGGTTTAAGATACACAGGGTACACTGACTCCTTCCTTGGGATGTTTAGTCTCTTTGCCCAGCAAAACGCCTAAACTGAGCTGGGATATCAGGCTTCAGGAATTATAAGCATGTGGACTGAGGGGTACAGGTGAATGCATAGAGGGTACAGAAAGCGTAAAAGGAAAAGCAAAAACATCAGGCATCACCTCCAGAGAGAAGAAAAAAAACTGTTGGGTAGGAAGAATGCCTCGAGAAAGTCCTTCTCCCCCTAGGGCTTGGCAACTTGTTTTATCTTTCTCAATCATCCAGTCATTAAGGTAACGACCCACACATACATAATCTTAGCAAGGGAAAGAAATTCCCCAAGAAAGGAAACAAAAGGAGAAACCTTAACCCCCCACAAGTACCATCAGTTCATTCTCACTTTTCTGTATGGTTCTCTTCCATCAAAATACCAATCAATGGCCAGTTACCACCCCCATCTAGAGGTGGTAACTGGGTACAGATCCAGCAATTGCTCCTATTGAGAACTCTGGATCAATTTTAGACTACACTATGCAATTCATGGGATGAACCCTGAGTCATGGTTACCAATTGGGCAGACAACAGACATGTGAAAAACACTTAAAACCATATCATCTTGATTTGCATCAGTCTCTTTTTCCTTGATGGTTTCAGGGGCAGAAGCCTTCTTGACTCTGGAGTAGTGAATCCAGGGTCCTTTACCAGTGATTTTGACTGCAATAAGGGTAGTCAGCAGGATTTGGAATGGTTTCCTCCATTTAACTGAAGGGGGTCACTGTCCTAGTATTTAACATAGACCCAGTCTCCAGACTGGAATGGATGAGCAGGTGTGTCCAATCCTATGGGCTTGGACAACACGACTAATCTCTGGAGCTTCTGCAAAGCTGAACTCAAAGCCATTAAGTATTTCTGTAAATAATTTTTACCCTTCATGTGAATTTTCCCCAAGATATGTGGAACCTGGTATGGTCTGCCATGCAAGATTTCATAGGGACTTACATTGTCCCTCTGCCTTGGTTGTATGCAGACTCTCAGTAAGGCCATAGGCAAGGCCTGAACCCATGTCATTGAAATTTTCTTGACAGATTTTACTAATCCGAGTTTTCAAGGTTCCATTCATACATTTAACTTTGCCACTTGCATGGGGCCTGTATGGAGTATGAAGGTCCCAAATATGTTCCAGAATCCTGCTAACTTCCCTGACCACAGTTGCAATGAAATGTAGTTCTCTATTTGATAACATTCCCAAAGGAACCCCAGACCTTGGAATTATGTGGTTGAGCAAAGCTTTTACTACCCCCTTTGCTGTGTTGGTGCAACAGGGGTAAGCCTCAGGCCATCCACTGAAGGTGTCAACCAGTACCAGCACATATTTGTATCCCTCCTTGAAAGGTATTTCAGCAAAATCTATTTTCCAGTAGTCTCCCGGGAGATCTGCTTTTGTCACCCCTAACAAAACTCTCTTGCTAATGTCAGGGTTGTTTCTACAACAGGTTTCACCTGTGTTGGTTTTGCTTGGCCCAGTTTTCGGAAGTGGGGGGGCCAAAAAGTTGGCTCCTGTGAGAAGCTTCTTGAGGCTTCCACCATGTCTGGAAGAGCCAATAGCTGTTGGCTCTGAGGATGAAGGACATGCCTCGAACAAATCTGGGCCAATTGACTACGCCTCTGTGAAAACATGTTTAAGGAAGTAAACAAAACAAAGGTGGTAGTCACAGTAGTTTTTCCAGAGGACGAGGAGGAGGCTGAGAATATGTGAGGAATGGCAGACACCAGAGGTCAGTGGAGAGGAGGGGAGGAGCCGCTCCATCACCGGAAGCTGGGAATTCCTTGCAGGCTGTGTGACGCCATGGTGAGCAGGCGTCCCCCTGCAGTCATGGGGCCCAAGAGTACAAAGATCCACCCGCAGCCCCTGGAGGAGGGAGGTGCCCATGCCGGAGTGGGCGGATGCCGAGAAGGAGGCTGTGTCCAGCAGGAGACCCATGGAGAGAGAGGCCTTGCTCCTGAGATGGAAAAGCCTGGCCTTAGGCCTGCACCCCAGTGGACAAGGGACCCATGGTGCAGCAGTTTTGGGATGACTGTCTGCCCGTGGGGGAACTCATGATGTAGCAGATGTGTGTGGATTGCTGCTCATGAGAGTGGAACCGCGCTGAGAGGTTCACTGAGAACTGTCTCCCATGGGAGGGACCACACGGCAACACAAGGGAAGGACTCCTCTCTCTCAGCAGCCGCAGAAGATCATGGTGATGAACTGACCAACCCGACACCTTGAACTGACCAACCTCACACCCTGTTTCGTTCCTGTTGCTTTGTTGTATGTGGGAAGTGGGGAGGGAGTGGAGAGAAGATTGGTGTCGTGAGGGTTGTATTTAATTTCTCATTCTCCTCCTCTGACTTTGTTAGTAATAAATTCACTTCATAACTTAAGTAGAGCCTATTTTGTCCGTTAAGCATTTCCTCCCTGCTCCTTAACTCATGAGCCCTTTTTTAAATTTTTTTCCTTCGCTCTTCTCTGCCCAGTGTCACGATCTGCTTAATTCAAGCAGAAGTCGTGATGGTTCCTTATCCGAATCTCAGAGTGCAAAAGAAACGCGAGGGCAAGTATGTATTCAAAACCAATTTGAACAATTTTATTGGATTTATGCAATAGAAGAGTATGAGGGTGGAAGAGAGAGAGAGAGAAATTGAGAGAGAGTGGGGTTATAGCTACCAACGGCTCAAAGTCCTCAAGGTCCGGATTCCATGGATTCGTCGAAGTCCATTGGTGAGATCTCGTCAGGGTCTTTTCAGAGAGACTCTTTATAGTCTTTTCAAAAGCAAGCGGCAGCTAGCCAAGAGGTGCAGAAGCAGGGGAAAGCTGGCCAAGAGGTGGGGAAAGAATGTCTGTTGTTTTGTAAGGTGTGCAGTACAGACCATGTAGTTCTCCTCTACCTTCACAGTAAGAACAGTGCAACCACCTGTAGCTTACACATTGTACTCAGCAGCCTAAGAACTGGCACTTGGCAGACATCCCACCTTGATTTGGCTCGGACTCCTTTGAGCAAAAGTCCCCCTTCTCCCCTTGGGGTTTTTTGGGGTGTTCAGTCTCTGTTCATCTCGATGATCGTGAGACAGTCAAGGGACTTTTGTACGGTCTCTTACACCACCCCGTGTCTCACGATTGTCGTCAAGATCACTCAGCACAATTCCGCAGTGTTGTGGCGAAGTCTTCAGGACTCGTCAATGCCGGTAGTATAACCTGGAAATGACACAGACAGGCAAGAGGAGAGGATGAAAAGAAAAAGAAAATAAAATAACAAAAGAGATAGTAATTTTTTGTCATTCAATCAAAATAGCACATGAAATTTTGATAAAATCCTGGTGAAGCAACAATTGCTTTACCGAAATAAAGTTAAATGATTAGATCACAAAATAATGAAATAAATTTCTAATTTCTTCTTGTATCAATAGCGTGAGGGGTATCAACAGAAAATGGGACATCAATCAAATTATGCATATTCATTATAAAAGTCAATTGTGTTAATCGTTTCATCATTCTCCAATTCATCAGGTACAAAATTGCTGACAAACACAAAACTAAATCAAAACCAAAATCAAGAGAACAATGATGGGATGACAGGATTTGTTCAGGACACTTGTAGCTGTAGGTGACCACCCAAAAAGGGTATCCTACCAGTTGTGTTGGGTATCTTTTCTTACCTTTCCAGAACATTATGTATTTCTTTTACATTTTGATGAACAGTTACTAAGGTTTTCTGTCCTGTATTCTTTATTCTTTCTAAGAATTTGATTAAGTCCTGATGAAGCAGCAATTGCTTTACCAGGGTAAGGTCCATCCCAATGGGGGTAGGTGCAACTTGGTGTATCAGCGAGTAATTGGATTGCAAAAGGTGATAAGAAATAACTGGAGTTAAATAAGAAAAATCGCATCTTATGATTTTAGTAAAATTACAAACACAAAAATTTGAATGTTTAGGATAAATTTCAAAATTATCAAATTGACAGTTTGCCATTTTTAAAAAAAAAACAAACACAACAGTTTCAATGTGATTTACCTAAATGCAGTGATAGGTACAAAATTGTAATAGGATTATAGAAAAATTTACTTTACCTTTTTCTCAATTTGATAACAACCACTGGTAGGTTCCTAAGGCTGATAAGGACGACTTCAGTGGCTGTTACAATTTGGTTAAATCTTTAGTGGTGGTAGCCAATTTATTCATTAGTACTTCTGAATCAATGCCATTCAAGATTCCCAATCCTGTTCCCACACCACCGGTTATGTCTCTTTGTGTACTTTTCTTAAAAGGGTTCCACTTTTGTGGACAAGCTGGTTTTTTGCATCAGCAATTTGACCTGCTTAAGAGGCCATAACGAATTAAACAATATTTGTTGTTGGTTGGTTTTCCTGATTGGATATGGTCCAATTTCAAAAATTTTCAGGCTGAGCATAACCGGTGGTGGGGGGGTAGGTATTACAACATCAAGTTTGAGTTTCTCCCCCACAGTATTTTATATTGTTTTTACTACACATTACTTTATGGGAATATTACACAGCAGGTAAGTTTAGCCAACAATCTCGATTTTCAACTTTACAAAAATGAAAAATGGCCATGAGTTCCAATGCTATAATTAGTTCCAAATTTAGTATCTGACATGCATGTCCCTCGGGGTTCTCCTGTGAAAAGTGAACACAACAGAGCCTGCCAACAAGAGGCAGAAAAGGTTAAACACAGCATAGAAATTGGTGCAAATACAAACAAGAGAAATGTTCTGTACCTCACGATGGAAAACACTCCGGAGAGCTATTAGCTAGGCAGCTTGGGCCACTTCAACAACCGAGGCAGGCCAGTCCTTGCCACCGCTCAATCCTACGTGAACAGCTGGGTCTTGCGCAGCTCCTTTGGTTATTGAGAAAGTGTTACAATAGTGTTCAATCTGAGCATACCACTTTCTAACTGAGGCCCTCTGGGCCACGCCATCAGGTGGGGGAGTCCCGGTAGAAACTGCCTTGATAGCTCAAAAAGGGCCTCTCAAAACCATTGCTGGCTTTCGTGTGATCTTTTCCACATCTATGAGAGCTAAGCCAACCACAATCTCTTTCCTCTGAAACCACGGGAGTAAAAACCAAGAGGCCTCGTCGGACCTTCAGGGCCCTGCTGCCATGTGTGTACTGACAGTTCTGAGAAGGCAAATCCCCATTCCACTTGAAAAGGGTCTGTAGGATGAATTTGGCCCAGGGCTTGGTGAGCTGTTGCTTCAAAAATCAACAATTGCAATGCTTTCACTTCTTGTGAGGGTTTTTGAACCTTTTCTGAGAGAATCTGCGAATTAAGGCTTTCTAAGTGGGAGACTACTTCCCGTTGGGCATCTCCCACGTCTTCTACCTCCCCTCCTCCAACAAGGACATTATGGACCAGGGTGGCGGAGTGTCGGCAGCCTTGGGGAAGCCTAGTGAAAGTGTGTTGCTGTCCCTCTGTCTGGGTTTGAAAGACAGGTATTTGCTAATGAAGGCAGGGACCCCCCTTGGAGTGGTGGATGTGACCCCCCCCTTCCCTCCGAATTATAATAGGCTTGAAAAATCACGGGCTTTGAGGCAAGAATATGGGTAAAAGGGAATAACAGTTTTTACTATTATATATATATAACAAGGTGAAACCAGTAACAATAACAATAGCAATAACCAGCCCAGCCCCAAACGCAGTGACTGCCTTACAGAGACACACTCTCCCTCTTGGGGAAGTTAGTTTTGTTGGCAGGGATGCTGCTGGCTCTCGGCTGGGCAGGGTGGGTGCAGCGATTCTCCGGTGGCTGCAGGGGGCGCTGTGGTGTGGGTCCCGGCTGGCTCAGATCTCCCGCGGAGCCAACGATTGATACAAAATGGCAGAGGTGGATGGAGAAAAGTTTCTCTGCAAAACCCATAGCGGAAAACGCCGGTGCTCCCCTGGACAGCAAGAAACCCAGAACAGCAAAAAAGAGAGCAGGAATCCCGCGCTGCAAGACGGGATGGGACAGAGTTCCATCCCCCCTGAAGCTGGGACTTCTGGCAAGGCACAGGAGAGAAAATCTCGGTGCAGCAAGCCGGAATTCAATGAGCAGGGGTATTGGTCTCTGCAGACAAGAAGGCAGGCCAACTTTTCTCTGTAGTAGCCAGCAAGCAGAACCCCACCTCTCCACGAAGCCGTGAAAACCCAAAAACTCCCAATCCCCCCCCACACACAAAAGCTCTCTCCGAACGCTTAGCCAGACCATTAGGATGTGGCATAGGTATCATTGTCTTTTTTAATCACCCAGCAATTAAAAGGATGGCCGGCAATTAATGAATCCCAGCAACAAATGGGAAAAAATTTTCCTCAAAGAAGGGAACAAAAGGAGAGGAATTTAAGCCCACAACATTATCCACCCCAATTTCTTTTTCCCATTCCATTTGATTAATACCTACATGTACGCACATATCTGTAACTGCACATACATGCATCATCCCGACTATATAACTACATAATTACATAACTATATAACTATATATCACATATTACACATATATCACATATACATATATACAATATAGTGGCAGTGGCATTCAGCAAACAGTGGTATACAGATAATCTAACATCACAAAGGGTTCTCACCCAAAATCAAATTCCCCTGAGGTACACAGCGGGTTTCTCCATCCTCCTGCATCACCCACCATGTGTAACCT
>VKON01002530.1:0-23040 GCA_009741485.1 Malurus cyaneus samueli
TGGATGGGATGGGAGGGGGATGGGTGGGATGGGGATGGGGATGGGAATGGGTGGGGATGGGACTGGGGTGGACTGGGATGGAACTGGGAATGGGATGGGATATGGGGTGGAATGGGAATGGGATGGGATGGATGGGACGGGAGGCGATGGATCCGATGAGATGGATGCGGTGGGACGGGATGGATCCGATGGACAGGATGGGATGGGATGGGAATGGGGAATGGGGGATGGGGAATGGGGATGGGAATTGTGGGTGCAATTTGAGAATGGAAGTAGGGATGGATTGGGGACGGTTATGCGGGAATGATGGGAATGGAGAATGGGAATGGGGACGAGGAATGGGGAATGGGATGGGAATGGGATGAGGGCAGGGTTGGGATGGGATGGGAATGGGGGATTGGGGGAATTTGGGGTGGGATGGAGATGGAGATGGGGACGATGATGGGGATGAGGAATGGGGGATGGATGGGAATGGGATAGGATGGGATCAATGGGATAATGGGAAGGATGGCATTAGGGATTGGGATCAGGATTGGGATTGGAATGGGGATCAGGATATGTGATGGGGAATTGGTGGGAACAGGATGGGGAATGGGGGGAATGGAACGGGGATGTTATGGGATGGAATGGACAATGGGGAAAGGATGGGAATGGATGGGCATTGAGGATGGGAATGGAAATGGGATAGGAATGGGAATGGAAATGGGATTAGGGAATGGGGTGGGAAATGGAGTAGGAATGGGAATGGGAATGGGCAGAGTGCTGGTGACGGTGTGTGAGGGGAATGGGAATGGGGACGGGAATGGGATGGTGGGGAATGCAGTGGGATTAATGGGAATGGGGAATGGCGATGGGAATGGGGATGGGATGGATTGGGGAAGGGATGTGAATAGGTGGGGGTGGATGGGAATGAGGAAACGGGGATGGAGAACAGGAATGGGATGGGACTATGGGGAATGGGAATGGGAATGGAATGGAGTGGTATTAGAACGGGAATTTGGAACGGGGATGGGATGGAAATGGGAATGGGGAATATTTGGGATGGAAATGGGAATGGAAATGGGGAATGGGGATGGGGAATGGGAATGGGATGGGAACGGGAATGGGGATGGAAGGTAGATCTGGAATGGGAATGGATTGGAAATGGGATTGGGAATGGCTGGAATGGGATGAAATGGGAGCGGGGATGGGGAATGGAATGGGGAACGGGAATAGGGAATGGGAATAGAATGGGGATGGGAAATGGGATGGGAATGGAACAGAGATGGGACGGATGGGGAACAGGAATGGGAATTGAATGGGACGGATGGGAATGGGGAATGGGATGGGGGCTGGAATGGGAATGGGGACAGGAAACAGGGAACGGGATGGGGATGGATGCTGGTGAGAATGTGATGGGGGATGGGACGGACGGGATGGGAATGGGGAATGGAATGGATGGGGATTAATGAAAATGGGATTAATGGGACTGGGATGGGAATGGAATGCATGAGGATTAATTAAAATGGGATTAACGGGAATGGGATGGGATCCATGGGATGAGTGGGAACAGCCTCAAGTTTTCCAGTGGATTTGGGGTTGGATTTGGGTCATCCAGTAAGGGTTTTCCAGGGGATTTCAAATGTGGGGTTAGTTCTTGGGGGTTACAGTCAGGGCTGGGAATGCTCTTTTGAGTTTTTCGACCCCAACCTAATCATATTCTTCTCAGTGAGATCGGTCAGGTTTTCTGCGGTTTTTTTGTGTTTTGGGTCTTTCGGGGTTTTCTGACCCCGCCATCCATCGTGGCAGATCTGGGATCAGTTGGGTTTGTGGTTTTCTGACCCCGCCCTCATCCTAATTCCTTCTCAGGGTGCAGGATCTCGGATCGGCTTTTCGAGGGGTTTTTTGGGGTTTAATTTTTGGAGGTTTTTTGGTTTTTTTTTGTGTTGTTTGGGTTTTGGGGTTTTTTTGGGGTTTTTGGGGTTTTTCTGACCCCGCCATCCCATAATTCCCTTCTCAGAGTGCAGATTTGGGATCGGTTTTCGAGGGTTTTTTGGGAGCTGCTTTTTTGGTTTTGGTTTTTTTTGTTTTTTTGGGGTTTTTTTTGGGGTCTTTTGGGTTTTTCTGACCCCAACCATCCCATAATTCGTTTCTCAGGGTGCAGATTTGGGATCCGATTTTTTTGGGTGGGTGGTTTTTTGGGTTTTTGGTTGTTTTGGGGTTTTTGTGTTTTGGGGGTTGGTTTTTGGTTTTTGGTTTTTTTGTTGTTTGGGGGTTTGGTCTTTAGAGGTTTTCTGACCCACCATCATAATTCCTTTCCCAGGTGCAGATCTGATCATTTGGGGTTTTTTTTTGTTTTTTGGGTTTTTCGACCCCCGCCATCCCATAATTCCCTTCTCAGGGTGCAGATTTGGGATCGATTTTTTTTTGGGTTTTTTTGGTTTTTTGGGTTTTTCGGTGTTTCTTTGGGTTTCTCTGACCCCACCATCCCATAATTCCCTTCTCAGGGTGTGGATTGGGATCGGTTTTTGGGTTTTTTTGGGTTTTTTGGTTTTTTTTTGGGTTTGTTTTTTTTTTGTTTGTTTTTGGGTTTTTTGGAGTCCCATTCTCATGTTTTTGGGGTTTTTGGGGGTCCCATTCTCATGTTTTTGGGGTTTTTGGGGTCATTTTTGGGTTTTTTGGGTTTTTGGGTTTTTTTTGGTTTTTTTTGGTTTTTTTTTTGTTTTTGGGGTTTTTTTGGGGCTTAGGGGTCTGCCCCGCTCATCCCATATTCTTTCCCGGGTGCGATTCGGTTGAAATTCGACATGTGGTTATGATCGTCCCGATCGATCCAAAAATCCCAAAAATTCCATGTCCGGAAAATTCACAACCATTACAGAAATTGAACAACCCTCCCTTTTTGTGGGATATTTTAGGAATTTTTTCAGTTTTGGGTTAATTTGTGGATCATTTTTTGGGAAACAAAATTCCAAAAAATTTGGGAGATTTTTGGAGATTTTTGAATTTTTTTTTTTTATTTTTTTTTCCAACTTTTGGTTCAACTTTTCTTATTATTTTGGGGTTTTTTGGATTCTTGAGTTTGGGTTGGTATTTATTTTCATTTGGGGGTTTTTTTGTTTTTTTAATTGGTGTTTTTTTATTATTTTGATTTTGGGCGGTTTTTTTGTATTTTGAATTTTTGGGGGTTTTTAAATTTTTTGGGGTTTTTTTTATTTTTGTTTGGCGTCAGCTGATTTGGGGTTTTTTTGAGAAATTTAAGATTTTTTTCTGGATTTTGTCAATCTTTTGGGGGGGGAATTTATTTGGGGGATTTTTTTTTTTTTTTTTCTTTCCTTTTCTTTTGGATTTTTTTATTTGTTTTTTTTTCATTTGGGTTTATTGGGGATTTTTTTTTATTGTGGTTTTTTTGATTGGGGATTTTTTTTATTTTTTGGGAAAATTTAAAGGAATTAATATTTTTAGAAATCTGGGGGGTTTATTTTTTTTTATTTTTATTTGGGGATTTTGGGGAGTTATTTTGGCCTTTTTTTTTTTGGGGATTTATTTGGGGAGTTTTAATTTTAGGAATTTCTTTTGGTGCTTGATTTTTTTAAATTTTTGGGGTTTTCTTCGGATATTTTGACCATTTCAGCTGATTTCTTATTGGTTTTTTTGGAGACTTTGACCTTTTTTGGATTTTGATTGTTTTTTTGGGGGGAATTTTTTTGTTTTTTTTTATTTTGGGGATTTTTTTAATTTTACGGAATTTTTTGGTTTGTTATTTTTTTATTTGGGATTTTTTTTGTTTTATTTTATTTTTTATTTTGTTTTTTGTTTTTCTGGTTTTTTTTATTCTGGATTTTTTGTTAGGTTTTTTTACTTTTGTTTTTTTTAATTCTAGTTTTATTTATTTTGGAGATTTTTTTTTTTTGATATTTTTTTTTTTTTTTATTTGGTGTTTTTTTTAATTTTGGGGATTGGCTATTTTTTTAGTATTTTTTTCTAAAAATGATTTTTTTTTAATTTTTTCACTTTTTTTCTGGGTATCTTTTATTTTTTTCCCCAACCCCCATCTCCCATCCCGGCAGGTGCGGAACGAGTTCTACAAGGACACGCAGGGGGTGCTGCTGGTGTACGACGTGGGCTCCAAGGAATCCTTCGACTCGCTCGACTCCTGGCTGGCCGGGATGAAACAGGAGCTGGGCCCCCACGGCAACATGGACAACGTCGTCTTCGTCGTCTGCGCCAACAAGGTCCGGGATTGGTGGAGAATTCCTGCTCCAATTCCGATAAAATGGGCTGGGATTGGTGGAGAGTATCAAATAATATCCGGTTGAATCCCCCGATCCGTTAAACGTCCGGGTTGGTGGAGATTCACGCCGATCCCGTTTAAAATTCGTCCGGGATTGGTAGAGCAATGGAATTCCTCACCCGATTTAAAATGGGCCGGGATTGGTGGAGAATTCCTGCCCCGATCCTGTTAAAATGGGCTGGGATTGGTGGAGAATTCCGCCCGATCCCGTTAAAATGTGTCGGTTGGTGGAGAATTCCTCGCCCGATCCTGTTAAAATGTGGGATTGGTGGAGAATTCCTCCCCATGTTAAAATGGGCTGGGATTGGTGGAGAATTCCTGCCCCGATCCTGTTAAAATGGGCTGGGATTGGTGGAGAATTCCGCCCCGATCCTCGTTAAAATGCGGTGGGATTGGTGGAGAATTCCCACCCCGATCCCGTTAAAATGGGCTCGGGATTGGTGGGACAATGGAATTCCGCGCCCTGATCCCGTTAAAATGGGCTGGGATTGGTGGAGAAATCCCGCCCCGATCCCGTTAAAATGTCCGGGATTGGTGGAGAGACAATGGGAATTCCCACCCATTTAAAATGGGCTCGGGATTGGTGGAGAATTCCTCGCCCCGATCCTGTTAAAATGGGCTGGGATTGGTGGAGAATTCCCGCCCCGATCCTGTTAAAATGGGCTGGGATTGGTGGAGAGAATTCCGCCCCGATCCTGTTAAATGGGCTGGGATTGGTGGAGAATTCCCCCCAGATCCGTTAATTCCAGGTGGTGATCAAGGGAATTTCCACCATTAAAATGGCTGGTTGGTGGAGAATTCCCGCCCAGATCCCGTTAAAATTGTCCGGGATTGGTGGAGAGAGACAATGGGAATTCCCGCCCTGATCCCGTTAAAATGGGCCGGGATTGGTGGAGAATTCCCGCCCTGATCCCGTTAAAATGGGCCGGGATTGGTGGAGAATTCCCGCCCCGATCCTGTTAAAATGGGCTGGGATTGGTGGAGAATTCCCGCCCCGATCCCGATTTTAAAATCGGTGGGATTGGTGGGAATTCCCGCCCGATCCGTTAAAATTGTCCCGGATTGGTGGAGAATTCCCGCCCCGATCCCGTTAAAATGGGCTGGGATTGGTGGAGAGAGACAATGGGAATTCCTACCCATTTAAAATGGCCGGATTGGTGGAGAATTCCCGCCCCGTCCTGCTAAAATGGGCTGGGATTTCAATTAATGGGAATTCCTGTCCTGTGCCTGATCCTTAATGGGCGAATTGGGGAGAGTCAATGGGAATTCCCGCTCCGATCCCGTTAAAACGGTCCGGGATTGGTGGGAAGACAACGGGAATTCCCATTCTGATCCGTTAGCAGCTGGATCGGTGCAGAGTCACTGGGAATTCCTACCCCAATTCCGTTAAAATGGGCTGGGATTGGTGGAGAATTCCTGCCCCGATCCTGTTAAAATGGGCTGGGATTGGTGGAGAATTCCCGCCCCGATCCTGTTAAAATGGGCTGGGATTGGTGGAGAATTCCCACCCTGATCCCGTTAAAATGGGCTGGGATTGGTGGAGAGACAATGGGAATTCCCACCCATTAAAATGGGCCGGGATTGGTGGAGAATTCCCGCCCCAATCCCGTTAAAATGGGCTGGGATTGGTGGAGAATTCCCGCCCCGATCCCGTTAAAATTGTCCCGGTATTGGTGGAGAATTCCCGCCCCGATCCCGTTAAAATGGGCTGGCATTGGTGGAGAATTCCCGCCCCGATCCTGTTAAAATGGGCTGGGATTGGTGGAGAATCCCACCCGATCCCGTTAAAATGGGCCGGGATTGGTGGAGAATTCCCACCCCGATCCCGTTAAAATGGGCTGGGATTGGTGGAGAATTCCTGCCCCGATCCTGTTAAAATGGGCTGGGATTGGTGGAGAATTCCCGCCCCGATCCTGTAAAATGGGCTGGGATTGGTGGAGAATTCCCCCCGATCCCGTTAAAATGGTCCAGGATTGGTGGAGAGACAATGGGAATTCCCACCCATTAAAATGGGCCGGGATTGGTGGAGAATTCCCGCCCCAATCCCGTTAAAATGGGCTGGGATTGGTGGAGAATTCCCGCCCAGATCCCGTTAAAATTGTCCAGGATTGGTGAGAATGGGAATTCCCACCCGATTAAAATGGGCTGGGATTGGTGGAGAATTCCTCGCCCCGATCCTGTTAAAATGGTCCGGGATTGGTGGAGAATTCCCACCCCGATCCCGTTAAAATGGGCCGGGATTGGTGGAGAATTCCCGCCCCGATCCGTTAAAACGGTCCGGGATTGGTGGGAGACAAGGGAATTCCCCTGATCCCGTTAAAATGGGCTGGCATTGGTGGAGAATTCCCGCCCCAATTCCAACAAAATTGTCCGGGATTGGTGGAGAGACAAGTGGGAATTGCCCACCCATTAAAATGGTCCGGGATTGGTGGCAGAATTCCCACCCCGATCCGTTAAAACATGGGCTGGGATTGGTGGAGAGAATCACCGGAATCCCCGATCCCGTTAAAATGGTCTGGGATTGGTGGGGAGAGACAATGGGATTCCCACCCATGTAAAATGGTCGGGATTGGTGGAGAATCACCGAAATTCCCACCCATTTAAAATGGCTGGGATTGGTGGGGAGAGACAATGGGAATTCCCATCCTGATCCCGTTAAAAAGGGCTGGGATTGGTGGGTGGGGGATGGGGACGGGCGGTGGGAGCTGATGGGATTGTTGGGATTGTTGGGATTGTTGGGATGGGATTGGGGAAGGGTCGGGACCTGGATATGGAATTGTTGGGGATTTTCTTGGAAAAAGCCTGGGAATTGGATGTGAGGTTGTTGGGATTATTGGGATGGGATTGGAACCGGTTGGGAATTGGATATGGGATTGTTGGGATGGGGCTGGAAAAGGGCTGGAAGTTGGATGTGGGGTTATTGGGATTTATGGATTGTTGGGATGGGTCTGGGAATTGGTCTCGGATTCTTGGGATAGGACTGGGAAGGGGCTTGGAATTGGATCTGGGATTGTTTGGATTGTCTTGGGAAAGGGCTGGGAATTGGATCTGGGATTGTTGGGATGGGATTGGAAAGGGCCGGGAGCTGGGTCTGGGATTATTGGGATTGGTGGGGTGGGGCTGGAAAAGGGATGAGAATTGGATCTGGGATTGTTGGGATGGGATTGGGAAAAGGTTGGGAATTGGATCTGGGATTATTGAAATTATTGGGATTTTTTTGGGAAAGGGATGAGAATTGGATCTGGGATTATTGGGATTGTTGGGATGGAGCTGTGGAAGGGCCGGGAGCTGCGTCTGGGATTGTTGGGATTATTTGGGTTATTGGGGTGGGGCTGGGAAAGCGCCAGGAGCTGGATTTAGGGTTGTTGGGATTGTTGGGATGGGACTGGCAAAGGGTTGGGAATTGAATCTGGGATCATTGGGATCATCCTGGGATTTGTATCTGGGATTGTTGGGGTGGAAGGGCTGGGAACTGGCCTTGGGATCATTGGGATCTTTGGGATCATTCTGGGAAAGGGCTGGGAATTGGCTGTGGGATTTTTGGGATCATTGGGGTCATACTGGGAAAGAGCCGGTAATTGGATCCGGGATTATTGGGATTAAAGGGCCGGGAATCGCCTTTGGGATCATTGGGATTGAAGGGCTGGGAATCGGCTCTGGGATTTTTGGGATCATCCTGGGAAAGAGCCGGGAATTGGCTCTGGGATCATTGGGATCATCCTGGGAAAGGGCTGGGAATTGGATCCGGGATCATTGGGATCATCCTGGGAAAGGGCTGGGAATCAGGTCTGGGATTGTTGGGATCTGGGATCACCCTGGGGGTGGGATCCCTTGGAATCGCGTGTCATTCCCGGCTTTCCCATTTTCCCTGGGAATCCCGGGCCATTCCCGTTTTCCCGTTTTCCCGGTGGGGGCATTCCCATTCCCGGGAAGGGCCATTCCCGTTTTCCCGTTTTCCCTGGGAATGGCGGGCCATTCCTGGCTTTCCCATTTTCCCTGGGAATCGTTGGCCATTCCCGAGTTTTCCCGTTTTCCCGATGGGACCTGTCATTCCCGGGAATGTTGGCCATTCCCGAGTTTTCCCGTTTTCCCTGGGAATCCCGGGCCATTCCCGTGTTTCCCGTTTTCCCGGGATCAGATCGACGCCGGGAAGCTGCGGGTGGTGGACGAGAGCGAGGGGCGACTCTGGGCCGAGAGCCGAGGATTCCTCTACTGCGAGACCTCGGCCCAGAGCGGAGAGGGAATCCCCGAAATGTTCCAGGTGGGAATTGCGGCATTGGGAATGGGATCGGGGCTGGGAGTTTGGGAATTCCATGGGATTTGGGGTTTGGGATAACGGGAGATGCAGGGATAATGGGATGGATGGGATGAGAGCGGGCATCCTGTACGGAGACCTTCGGTTCCCCAGAGCGGGAGGGAATCCCTGAAATGTTCAGGTGGGAATTGCGGGATGGTGAATGGGCTTGGGAGGTTTGCGGAATTCCCCTGGATATGGGATTCGGGGTGGGAATTCTGGGATCGGGGTGGGAATTCCATGAGCTGGGATGGGGCTGGGAACACGGAGCACTGGGAAGTCGTGGAGTTGGATCTGGGATCATCGGGATCATCCCGTGGGAATTGGATCCGGGATTGTCCTGGGAATCGCTGCCATTGGGATCCTCACGGGATCCCTGGATCCTCGATCACACTTGGGTCATTTCACAATCCCATAAACCCACGGTCTCGTAACCCCATAACCTATAACCACATATCCCATAACCATATCCCATCCTAACACCGCCCTATCCATACCCATATCTTAATCTCGTATCCCATTATCCCATAAACCAAAACCCAAACACCCATAAACCTCCAGCTAAACCCCAACCCCATAACCCCCAACACCCATACCCATACCATATCCATAACCCATATCCCATAACCCATAACATGTATCCATATTCTACCCCATATCCCATATCCAAACTCCAATCCCATATCTCCATATCCCATAACCCATATCATACCCATAATCCCATAATCCTATCCATTTGTTTATCCCATACCCATAACATTTGGGGTTTCCAGCTGTTTTACCCCATATCCCACATCCCATATCCCATATCCCATAACATTTGGGGTTTCCCAGCTGTTTTACCCCATATCCCATAACATTTGGGGTTCCCAGCTGTTTTACCCCATATCCCCATCCAAATTTGGCCATAATCCCACTGATCTATCTACCCCATATCCCATAACATTTGGGGTTCCCAGCTGTTTTATCCCATATCCCATTAACATTTGGGTTTCCAGCTGTCCCCTCTAATCCCACCACAATATAAATCCCAATCACTCATACCCCTAGTCCATCCCACACCCATATCCCATCCGTTCCATATCCATATATCCATCATATCCATATCCATGTTATCCCATATCCCATAACATTTGGGGTTTCCAGCTGTTTTACCCCATACCCCATATCCCATATCCCATATAACATTTGGGGTTTCCAGCTGTTTTACCCATATCCCATAACATTTGGGGTTTTCCAGCTGTTCATCGGCGTGGGTGGATCTGTGTGATAATGGGGGTCAGCGTCCCCCGTGTCCGGCGGGTCTCAGTTTCACACGGGAACAGGGGGATGTCTGACCCCATAACCCCCTATCCCATATCCCATATCCCATATCCCGTATCCCATACCCCATATCCCATACCCCATATCCGATACCCCATATCCCATATCCATATCCATATCTCCTATATCCCATACATTGGTTCGCTGTTTTCATATCCCATATCCCATAACATTTGGGGTTTCCAGCTGTTTTACCCCATAACCCCATATCCCATACCATAACATTTGGGGTTTGCAGCTATTTTATCCATACCCATATCCATAACATTTGGGGTTTGCAGCTGTTTTACTCGGCGCTGGTGGATCTGTGTGATAATGGGGGTCAGCGTCCCCCGTGTCCCGCGGGTCTCAGTTTCACACGGGAACAGGGGGATGTCTGAACCCATATCCTATCCATATCCCATATCCCATAACATTTGGGGTTTCCAGCTGTTTTACCCCATATCCCATAACATTTGGGGTTTCCCAGCTGTTTTACCCCATATCCCATAACATTTGGGGTTTCCAGCTGTTTTACTCGGCTCTGGTGGATCTGTGTGATAATGGGGGTCAGCGTCCCCCGTGTCCGGCGGGTCTCAGTTTCACACGGGAACAGGGGGATGTATGACCCATCCATATCCCCCATATCCAATCCATCCATACCCATATCCATCCCATAACCATATCCCATATCCATATCCAATATCCATATCCCATATCCAATTCCATATCCATAACCATAACATTTGGTTCCACGTTTACCCCATACCCATATCCCATACATTGGGTTTCCACTATACCCCATATCATTCCAACCCAATCCCATATCCCATAACTAATTTGGGGTTTCCAGCTGTTTTACTCGGCCTGGTGGATCTGTGTGATAATGGGGGTCAGCGTCCCCCGTGTCCGGCGGGTCTCAGTTTCACCACGGGAACAGGCCGACGCCATTCGCCGCATCCGCAGCAGCAAGGACAGCTGGGACATGCTGGGGCTCAAACCGGGCGCCACCAGGTCAGGGGATTATGGGAAATTCCCGAATTTTGGGGGATTCTCATTTTTGGGGGGATTATTTGAGGGTTTTTTTGGGTTATTCCCTTTTTTTTTGGTTTTTTTTCCTGATTTTTTAGGGTTTTTTTTCGCAATTTTTTTTTCATTTTTTCCTGATTTTTTAGGGGGTTATTCCCATTTTTTTGTTGTTGTTTCCTGATTTTTTAGGGGGTTATTCCCATTTTTCTTCTTTTTTCTGATTTTTTAGGGGGTTATTCCCATTTTTTTTCATTTTTTCCTGATTTTTTTAGGGGTTTATTCCCATTTTTTTGTTGTTTTTTCCTGATTTTTTAGGGGTTTATTCCCATTTTTCTTTTTTTTGTCTGATTTTTTAGGTTATTCCACTTTTTTTGTTGCTGTTTTCCTGATTTTAGGGTTTTATTCCCATTTCTTTTTTTTTGTGATTTTTAGGGGTATTCCCTTTTTTTTTCATTTTTTCCTGAGTTTTTTTAAGGGGGTTTATTCCCATTTTTCTTTTCTTTTTCTCCTGTTTTTGTACTTTTCCCTTTTTCCCCCTTTTTTTTTCTTTTTCTTCTATTTTTTAGGGGGTTATTCCCAGTTTTTAGGTGTCATTCCCTTTTTTGGGCAGTCATTCCCATTTTTTGGGGCATTATTCCTTTTTTTGGGTTATTCCCATTATTTTTCTTTTTTTTTTTTCTGATTTTTTGGGGATTTCTTTATTGGGGTCTTTTTTTTTTTTTTTTTTTTTTTTTTTTTTTTCGTTTATTTGTCCTTTTTTGGGGGTTTTGTTGGGTTTTGGGGCATTTTTCCCGTTTTTGGGGTTTTTCACTTCAGAGGAAGTGACCGCGGGCGTAACCGGAATGTTTAACAGGAAAGTGGGATTTTAGGGTCAAGGGATTGGGATTTTTCACCGTTTTTGTCTCCCTTTATGGGTCAGGAATTGTGGGATTTTTCCCCGTTTGGGTTTCTAGGGTTTTTTTCATTGTTTAAGATTTTTTTTAGGAATGTGGGATTTTCTTTTTTTTTTTTTTCCCGTTTTTTTAGTTTTGGCCAGTTGGGGTTTCACTCCCTGTTTTTGCCAGGGTTTTCGGATTGGTGCAGCCGCTATAGGTTTTTGGCCAGGGATTATTTTTCCAGGTGTTTTTTTTCGGTCGATTTGTGGTTTCCCATGTTAGATAAAAAAATGTGCGTGATTTTCCTGTTTTTGTTTTTAGGGTTTTGGGAGTTCCATGGGTTTAGTTCATCTGGGGTTTCCTTTTTGGTTTTCCGATCGATGCGGTTTTTCGTGGGTTTTTCAGGGAGGCAAGTGACGTGGGCGTACCGCAAGTTGGCCGTGCTGTATTTGGGATCTGGAATTGTGGGATTTTTCCCTTTTTTGGTTTTGTATTGGGTTTTTTTTTTTTTTTTTTTTTTTTCCCTTTGGGTTTTAGGGAGGAATAGGCGGTACCCATCCTCTCTGTTGGATCAGATGTGTTTTTCTTTGGGTCCGGGGTACGCCGCGAAGTGTTTGGGGTCAGGAATTGTGGGATTTTTCCCCCGTTTTTTGGGTTTTTCCCAGGGAGGAGTGACGCATGGCGTTACCTGCAAGTGTTGGGTGAGGAATTGTGGGTTTTTTCCCCTTTTCATTTTTCGGGAGGAGGAGTGACCGCGGGCGTACTGGGATGGGATTTTCCCCCGTTTTTGGGGTCAGGAATGTGGGATTTTGTTCCTTTTTTTTTTTTCCTTTTTGGGTCCCTTTTTCAGGATTCCATTTTGGTTTGTGGGTTTTCGTTTTTTCGGTTTCCGGGAGGAAGTGACGTGGGCGTACCGCAAGTTGGCCGTGCTGTGTTTGGGATCAGAATTGTGGGATTTTTCCTGATTTTGGGTTTTCCAGGGAGGAGGTGACGCGGGCGTACCGGCAAGTGTTTGGGGTCCAGAATGTGGATTTTCCATTTTGGGGTTTTTTCCATTTTGACAATGGATTTTTCCCGTTTTTGTGTTTTTCAGGAATTGTGGGATTTTTCCCATTTTGGGATTTTGTTTCAGGATTGTTTGTTTTTTTTTTTTTCCCATTTTGGGTAGTTTGATTTTTTTTTTTTCCCCTTTCCCTTTGGGGTTTTTCAGGATCAGGATTGTGGATTTTCCCCTTTTGGGGTTTTAGGTCAGGGAATTTGTGGAATTTTTCCCCATTTTGGGGTTTTTCCAGATCAGGAATTGTGGGATTTTTCCCGTTTTTTTGGGTTTTTCAGGGAGGAAGTGACGCGGGCGTACCGGAAGTGTTTGGGGTCAGGAATTGCGGGATTTTTCCCGTTTTTGGGGTTTGGGGTCAGGAATTGTGGGATTTTTTCCATTTTGGGGTCTAGGAATTGTCGGATTTTTTTCCCTTCTGGGCGGTCGGAATTTCGGGATTTTTCCATTTTTTGGGAGTTCAGGGAGGAAAGTGAGCGGGCGTACCCCGCAAGTTGGCCGTGCTGTGTTTGGGGTCAGGAATTGTGGGATTTTTCCCCATTTTGGGGTTTTTCGGAGTCAGGAATTGTGGGATTTTTCCCGTTTTTTGGTTTTTTAGGGAGGAGGTGACGCGGGCGTACCGGAAGTGTTTGGGGTCAGGAATTGTGGGATTTTTCCCATTTTTTGGGATTTTTCAGGGAGGAGGTGACGCGGGCGTACTGGGATGGGATTTTTCCCGTTTTTGGGGTCAGGAATTGTGGGATTTTTCCCGTTTTTGGGATTTTTCAGAGTCAGGAATTGTGGGATTTTTCCCGTTTTTTGGGTTTTCCAGGGAGGAAGTGACGCGGGCGTACCGGAAGCGTTTTTGTGAATCAGGGAATTATTGGGATTTGGGTCAGAATTGTGGGATTTTTCCCATTTTCGGGTTTTTCAGAGAGAAGTCGACGGTGGCCGTACGGAAGTGTTTGGGGTCAGGGAATTTGTGGGATTTTTTCCCGTTCTTTCGGGGGTCAGGAACTTGTTGGGATTATTCCCATTTTTTTGGGTTTTTCAGGGTCAGGAATTGTGGGATTTTCCCATTTTGGGTTTTTCAGGGAATTGTGGGATTTTTCCCGTTTTTGTGTTTTTCAGGAATTGTGGGATTTTTCCCTTTTTTTTGGGTTTTTCAGGGTCAGGAATTGTGGGATTTTTCCCATTTTTGGGATTTTTTTTTTTTTTTTTTTTTTTTTTTCCCATTTTGGGGTTTTACAGGAATTGTTAGTGGGATTTCCTGTTTTTTGGCTTTTAGGTCAGGAATTTGTGGGATTTCCCTTTTTTTGGGTTTTTAGGGAGGAAGTGCGCGGGCGTACTGGATTCAAGTGTCGTTTGGGATCCCAGGAATTGTGGGATTTGGGGTCAGGAATTGTGGGATTTTTCCCATTTTTTTGGGTTTTTCCAGGGAGGAAGTGACGCGGGCGTACCGCAAGTTGGCCGTGCTGTATTTGGGGTCAGGAATTGTGGGATTTTCCCATTTTTGTTTTTAGGGAGGGAGGTTGTACACGGGGCATTACCGGATGGGGATTTTTCCCATTTTTTGGGATTGGGTCAGGACATTTTGGATTTTTTTTTAGGGAGGAGGTGACGCGGGCGTACCGGAAGTGTTTGGGGTCAGGAATTGTGGGATTTTTCCCATTTTTTGGTTTTCCAGGAATGGAGGTGACTGACGTGGCGTACACCGGGAATGGGATTTTTTCCCGTTTTTGGGATTTGGGATCAGGAATTTTTTGGGATTTTTCAGGGAGGAGGTGACGCGGGCGTACCGCAAGTTGGCCGTGCTGTATTTGGGATCAGGAATTGTGGGATTTTTCCCATTTTTGGGATCAGGAATTGTGGGATTTTTCCCGTTTTTTGGGTCAGGAATTGTGGGATTTTTCCCGTTTTTTAGGGTTTCCAGGGAGGAGGTCCCGGGCGTTACCGCAAGTTTTGCCGTGCTTTGTATTTGGGATGCTGGAATTGTGGATTTTCCGTTTTTGTGTTTTTAGGATCAGGAATTGTGGGATTTTTCCCGTTTTTGGGGTTTTTAGGATCAGGAATTGTGGGATTTTTCCCGTTTTTTGGTTTTTTAGGGAGGAGGTGACACGGGCGTACCGCAAGTTGGCCGTGCTGCTGCACCCCGACAAGTGCCTGGCCCCGGGCAGCGAGGACGCCTTCAAGGCCGTGGTCAACGCGCGCACGGCGCTGCTCAAGAACATCAAATAGGAATTTTCTGGGAAAATTCCCGAAAAATTCCCAGATTTCCATGGAATTCCGACCGAAAAGTCGCCAAATTTCCGCAGAATTCCCACAGAAAAATTCACAGATTTCTACCGTTCCTGACCCGCCCGGTGCTGCTCAAGAACATCACATAGGGAATTCTGGGAAAATTCCGGAGTTCCCAGGAAAAATTCCCGAATTTCCATGGAATTCCGACCGAAAAATCACCAAATTTCCACAGCTTTTCCATGGAAAAATTCCCGGATTTCCATGGTTCCCAACTGCATGGCGCTGCTCAAGAACATCAAATAGGGAATTCTGGGAAAATTCCGGAATTCCCAGGAAAAATTCCCGAATTTCCATGGAATTCCAACCGAAAAATTGCCAAATTTCCGCAGAATTCCCACAGAAAAATTCACGGATTTCCACCGTTCCCAACCCGCACAGCGCTGCTCAAGAATATCAAATAGGGAGAATTCCTGAAAAATTCCCAGATTTCCACGGAATTCGAATCAAAAAATCGACAAATTTCCGCAGAATTCCCACAGAAAAAATCCCAATTTTCTGCAGAATTCCCACAGAAAAAATCCCAATTTTCTGCAGAATTCCCACAGAACAATTCCCGGATTTCCACTGTTCCCAACCCGCACGGCGCTGCTGAAGAACATCAAGTAGGGAGTTCCCAGAACATTCCCAAAAAATTCCCCGAATTTCCATGGAATTTCCAACCCAAATAATTCCCATTTTTTTTTTTCAGAATTCCCATGGAAAAATTCCCAAATTTTCCATGGAGATTCACCCAAAAAATTCCATTTTTTTTCAGAATTCCCATGGAAAAATTCCCAAATTTTCATGGAATTCCAACCCAAAAATTCCCATTTTTTTTTTCAAATTCCCATGGAAAAATTCCCAAATTTCCATGGAATTTCCACCAAAAATTCCATTTGTTTTATTCAGAATTTCCGTGGAAAAATTCCCAAATTTCCATGGAATTCCAACCCAAAAATTCCCATTTTTCTGCAGAATTCTCACGGAAAAATTCCCGGATTTCCACCGTTCTCGACATGCACTGAGCTGCTCAAGAACATCAAAGAGGGGAAATTCCCAAATTCCCAGGAAAAATTCCTGACTTTCCATGGAATTCCACTCAAAAAATTGCCAAATTTTCACAGAATTCCCATGGACAAATTCCCAAATTTCTGCAGAATTCCCTTGGAAAAATTCCCGGATTTCCACCATTCCTGACCCGCACGGCGCTGCTCAAGAACATCATTGGGAAAATTCCCGGAAAAATTCCCAAATTTCTATGGAATTCCAACCGAAAATTTGCCAAATTTCTGCAGAATTCCCACAGAAAAATTCCCAAATTTCCATGGAAAAATTCCCAAATTTTCACAGAATTCCCATGGAAAAATTCCCAAATTCCCACCATTCCCAACCCACACTGAGCTGCTCAAGAACATCAAATAGGGGATTCTGGGAAAATTCCCAAATCCTGGAAAAAATTGCCAAATTTCCACGGAATTCCCATGGAAAAACTCCCAAATTTCCATGGAATTCCAACCCAAAAATTCACAAATTTCCACAGAATTCTCACAGAAAAAATTTCCGTGCTTATTCTGCAGGGATTCCCATGGGAAATTCCCATAATTTCCCACCGTTCCCGACCTTCATGTCCCTGCTCAAGAGCATCAAAATAGGGGAAAATTCCAGGGAAAAATCCTGAAAATTCCTGGGAAAATCCCATGAAACCCCCACAAAATCCCAGGAAAATCCTGAGGAAATCCCATGAAAATTCCCAAATATTCCATAAATACCCCATAAAATTCCATAAAAATTCCCAAAATTCCCAGATTTCCATGGAATTCCAGCCAAAAAATTGCCAAATTTCCACAGCTTTTCCATGGAAAAATTCCCGGATTTCCACCATTCCCGACCCACAGGTGATGCTCAAGAACATCAAACAGGGGATTCTGGGAAAAATTCCCAAATTTCCACCAGAATTCCCAAATTGAAAAAATTCCCAAATTTCTAAGCATCTCCCACAGAAAAAATTCCCAAATTTTCATGGAAAAAGTCCTAAATCTTCATGGAATTCCAGCTGAAAAATTGCCAAATTTCCGCAGAATTCCCACAGAAAAAATCCCAATTTTCTGCAGAACAAATTCCCCCCCCCCATGGAACCAATTCCCGGATTTTCCCACTGTTTCCCAACCCGCACGGCCACTGCTGAAGAAACATCAGAGTAGGGAGTTCCCGGAAAATTCCCAAAAAAATTCCCAAATTTCCATGGAAAAATTCCCAAATTTTCACCCAAAATTCCCATTTTTTTTTCAGAATTCCCATGGAAAAATTCCCAAATTCCCATGGAAAAATTCCCAAATTTTCACCAAAAATTCCCATTTTTTTTTTTTCAGAATTCCCGGGAAAAAAATTTTCCCAAATTTCCATGGATTTCCAAGCCAACAAATTCTCCCTTTTTCAGATTCCCATGGAGAAAAATTCCCAAATTCCCACCATTCCTGACCCGCACGGCGCTGCTCAAGAACATCATTGGAAAAATTCCCGGAAAAATTCCCAAATTTCTATGGAATTCCAACCGAAAATTTGCCGCATTTCTGCAGAATTCCCACAGAAAAATTCCCAAATTCCCATGGAAAAATTCCCAAATTTCACAGGAATTCCCTGAAAATTCCAAAAATTCCCACCATTTCCCAACCCAACTGAGCTGCTCAAGGACATCAAATAGGGGATTCTGGGAAAATTCCCAAATCCTGGAAAAAATTGCCAAATTTCCACGGAATTCCCATGGAAAAACTCCCAAATTTCCATGGAATTCCAACCCAAAAATTCACAAATTTCCACAGAATTCTCACAGAAAATTTCCTGCTTTTCTGGCAGGATTCCCATGGAAAATTCCCCCAAATTTCCACCTTTTCCCGAACCTTTCAATGTCCCTGCTCCAAGAGCATCAAATAGGGATAAATTTCCAGGGAACAATGCCTGAATTCCTGGAAAAATTCCCAGATTTCCACAGAATTCTCACGGAAAAATTCCCGGGTTTCCACCGTTCCCGACCCGCACGGTGATGCTCAAGAGCATCAAATAGGGAGAATTCCCAAAAAATTCCCAGATTTCCATGGAATTCCAGCCAAAAAATTGCCAAATTTCCACAGCTTTTCCATGGAAAAATTCCCGGATTTCCACCATTCCCGACCCACAGGTGATGCTCAAGAACATCAAACAGGGGATTCTGGGAAAAATTCCCAAATTTCCATGGAAAAATTCCCAAATTTCCACCGTTCCCAACCCGCACAGCGCTGCTCAAGAATATCAAATAGGGAGAATTCCTGAAAAATTCCCAGATTTCCACGGAATTCGAATCAAAAAATCGACAAATTTCCGCAGAATTCCCACAGAAAAAATCCCAATTTTCTGCAGAATTCCCATGGAACAATTCCCGGATTTCCACTGTTCCCAACCCGCACGGCACTGCTGAAGAACATCAAGTAGGGAGTTCCCGGAGATATCTCCTCCCCTCAATAAAATTCCCAATTCATGGAATTTCCAACCCAAATAAATTCCCTTTTTTCAGAATTCCCTGGAAATTTCCCTACAGGAATCCAAATCCCGAATTCCCATTTTTTTTTCAGAATTCCCGTGGAAAAATCCCAAATTTCCATGGGAATTCCTACTCAAATTTCCCATTTTTTTTTCAAATCCATGAAAAAATTCCCAAATTTCCCACCATTCCTGACCCGGTCGGCGCTGCTCAAGAACATCATTGGGAAAATTCCCGGAAAAATTCCCAAATTTCTATGGAATTCCAACCGAAAATTTGCCGCATTTCTGCAGAATTCCCACAGAAAATTCCAAATTTCATGGAAACCCAAAAACATCAGAATTCCCATGGAAAAATTCCCAAATTCCCACCATTCCTCTCTGACGCTCCCAAACCAAAATTCTGGGAAAATTCCCAAATCCTGGAAAAAATTGCCAAATTTCCACGGAATTCCCATGGAAAAACTCCCAAATTTCCATGGAATTCCAACCCAAAAATTCACAAATTTCCACAGAATTCTCACTAAAGAAAAATTCTCCTCTCATGCTTTTCTGCAGGATTTCCTGGAAAAAATTCCCAAATTTCCACCGTTCCCGACCTTCATGTCCCTGCTCAAGAGCATCAAATAGGGAAAATTCCAGGGAAAATCCTGAATTCCTGGAAAAATTCCCAAATTTCCACAGAATTCCCACAGAAATGCCCGGATTTCACCATCCCGACCCGACTAGGTGCTTGCTTCAAGGTCAAATAGTGAGAATTGCAAAAATTCCTGAATTTCCATGGAATTCCAACTGAAAAATCACCAAATTTACGCAGCTTTTCCATGGAAAAATTCCCGGATTTCCACCATTCCCGACCCACAGGTGATGCTCAAGAACATCAAACAGGGGATTCTGGGAAAAATTCCCAAATTTCCATGGAATTCCAACTGAAAAAAATTCCCAAATTTCTACAGCATTCCCACAGAAAAATTCCCAAATTTCCATGGAAAAAGTCCTAAATCTTCATGGAATTCCAGCTGAAAAATTGCCAAATTTCCGCAGAATTCCCACCGAAAAAAATCCCAATTTTCTGCAGAATTCCACATGGAACAATTCCCGGTTTTTCCCACTGTTCCCAACCCCGCACGGCGCTTGGTCTGAAAACATCAAGTTAGGATGTTCCGGAAAATTCTCCAAAAGAAACATTCCCAAAATTTTCCATGGAATTCCAACCCTAAAAATTCCCTTCTCTCTGGTTTTTGTCGAAGTCCAACATGTGGAAAATTCCCCAATTTTCATGATTCCAACCCAAAAATCCCATTTTTTCTTCCAAAACCCCCAAAAATTCCCAAAAAAATTCCCAAATTTCCATGGAATTCCAAGCCAAAAATTCCCATTTTTCACCAAAAAAATCCCATTTTCCCCCCCAAAATTCCCAAATTCCCACCATTCCTGACCCGCACGGCGCTGCTCAAGAACATCATTGGAAAAATTCCCGGAAAAATTCCCAAATTTCTATGGAATTCCAACCGAAAATTTGCCGCATTTCTGCAGAATTCCCCCAAAAATTCCCGAAATTTCCCCATTGAAAAATTCCGCCAAGATTTTTACAGAATTCCACATGAAAATTACCAAATTCCCAACCCATTCCCAAACCCACACTGGAGCTGCTCAAGAACACAGATGGGATTCCTGGAGAAATTCTCCAAAATCCTGGATAAAAAAATTGCCAAATTCCACGGAATTCCCATTGGAAAAACTCCTCCAAAATTTCCATGGAATTTCCACCCAAAAATTACAAATTTCACATGAATTCTCAAGAGACTAAAATTCTGCTTTTCTGCAGGATTCCCATGGAAAAATTCCCAAATTTCCACCGTTCCCGACCTTCATGTCCCTGCTCAAGAGCATCAAATAGGGGGAAAATTCCAGGGAAAAACACCTGAATTCCTGGAAAATTCCCAAAATCCACAGAATTCTCACGGAAAAATTCCCGGATTTCCACCATTCCCGACCCACAGGTGATGCTCAAGAACATCAAACAGGGGAATCCCAAATAAATTCCCAATTCATGGATTCAACCAGAAAAATTGCAAACTTCCACAGAATTCCTGCAGAAAAATTCCCGAATTTCCATGGAATTCCAAATGAAAAATCGTGACATTTCCACAGAATTCCCACAGAAAAATTCCCGGATTTCCACCATTCCCGACCCACAGGTGATGCTCAAGAACATCAAACAGGGGATTCTGGGAAAAATTCCCAAATTTCCATGAATTCAGCCATAAATTTGCCCAATTTCCACAGCTTCTTCCATGGGAAAAATTCCCGGATTTCCACCATTCCCGACCCACAGGTGATGCTCAAGAACATCAAACAGGGGATTCTGGGAAAAATTCCCAAATTTCCATGGAAAAATTCCCAAATTTCCATGGAAAAATTCCCAAATTTTCACAGCATTCCCACAGAAAATTCCCAAAATTCCATGGAAAAAGTCCTAAATCTTCATGGAATTCCAGCTGAAAAATTGCCAAATTTCCGCAGATATTCCCACAGAAAGAAAATCCCAACTTTTTTGCTCGAATTCCCATGGAACAATTCCCGGATTTCCACTGTTCCCAACCCGCACGGCACTGCTGAAGAACATCAAGTAGGGAGTTCCCGGAAAATTCCCAAAAAAATTCCCAAATTTCCATGGAATTCCAACCCAAAAATTCCCATTTTTTTTTCAGAATTCCCTTGGAAATTCCCAATTTCCATGGAATTCCAAGCCAAAAATTCCCATTTTTTTTCAGAATTCCCATGGAAAAATTCCCAAATTCCCACCATTCCTGACCCGCACGGCGCTGCTCAAGAACATCATTGGAAAAATTCCCGGAAAAATTCCCAAATTTCTATGGAATTCCAACCGAAAATTTGCCGCATTTCTGCAGAATTCCCACAGAAAAAATCCCAATTTATCCTATGGAAAAATTCCCAAAATCACATGAATTCCCATGGAAGAATTCCCAATTCCCACCATTCCCAACCCACACTGAGCTGCTCAAGAACATCAAATAGGGGATTCTGGGAAAATTCCCAAATCCTGGAAAAAATTGCCAAATTTCCACGGAATTCCCATGGAAAAACTCCCAAATTTCCATGGAATTCCAACCCAAAAATTCACAAATTTCCACAGAATTCTCACAGAAAAATTCCTGCTTTTCTGCAGGATTCCCATGGAAAAATTCCCAAATTTCCACCGTTCCCTCCATCCCTTATGTCTGCTCCCAAGGATCAAAATAGGGGAAATATCCAGGGAAATCACTGAATTCCTGGAAAATTCCCAATTTCCACAGATTCTCACGGAAAAATTCCCGGGTTTCCACCGTTCCCGACCCGCACGGTGCTGCTCAAGAGCATCAAATAGGGAGAATTCCCAAAAAATTCCAATTTCCATGGGATTCTAACAAAATAATTGCCAACTTTCACAGATTCCTGCAGGAAAAAAAAATTCCTTGAATTCTCCATGGCATTCCAATGAAAAATCTGACATTTTTCACAGAATTCCCACAGAAAAATTCCCAAATTCCCACCATTCCTGACCCGCACGGCGCTGCTCAAGAACATCCCCAATGGGCAATTCTTGGGAAAAATTCTGGATTCCAGGAAAATTCCCGAATTTCATGGAATTCCAACTGAAATCCCAAATTTACGCAGCTTTTCCATGGAAAAATTCCCGGATTTCCACCATTCCCGACCCACAGGTGATGCTCAAGAACATCAAACAGGGGATTCTGGGAAAAATTCGGAATTCCAGGAATTCCCGAATTTCCATGGAATTCCAACCGAAAAATTGCCAAATTTCCGCAGAATTCCCACAAAAAGATTCACGGATTTCCGCCGTTCCCAACGCGCACGGCGCTGCTCAAGGACATCAAATAGGGGATTCTGGGGAAAATCCTGAATTCCCAAGAAAAATTCCCCAATTTCCACAGAATTCCCTTGCAAAAATTCCCAAATTCCCAGAAAATTCCCAAATTTCCATGGAAAAATTCCCAAATTTCCACCGTTCCCAACCCGCACCGCCCTGCTCAAGGAGATAATTCATGGGCATTTGTGGGATTTTGTGGGATTTTTGTGGGATTTTGTGGGATTTTATGGGATTTTGTGGTGGGATTTTGTGGGATTTTGTGGGATTTTTTGGGAATTTTATGGGATTTTATGGGATTTATGGGATTTATGGGTATTTATGGATATTTATGGGATTTATGGGTATTTATGGATATTTATTGTCATTCGAATTTTAACAGGATTTATTTTATGGAAATATTATGGGAGTCTTCACTATCAAGGACTTGGTTTCCTTTTTTCTCCATTTTCTCGCTGTTTTCTTTTTGGGGCAGATTTTTTATGATGCGGATTATATAATATGGGATTTGCTATCAATTTTTATTATTGCTTGGCAGTTATTTTTCCTCCT
>VKON01002534.1:0-25647 GCA_009741485.1 Malurus cyaneus samueli
CAAAGAGAGAGAGATAACCCGCCCCTATAACCCTCCTAATAAGCCCATCAACCCCCACACTTTATAACCCCGCCATTATAACCCCGCCCCTATAACCCCTCATTAAACCCCCCACCACCCTAAAATTAAAAAACCTAAAAGATTCGAATTTAAAAAATTAAAAATAAAAATAATTTAAATTCAAAAATTAAAATATCAAAAGATAGAAATATAAAATGAAAAAATTTAAAATAAGAAATAAAAAATTAAAGATAAAAGAAATAAAATGTAAAAAAGATAAAGTATTAGAAATAAAAATTAAAAAAAGAAAAAATCAAAAAATAAAAATAATTAGGAAATTAAACTAAAAAAATTGGAAATTGAAAATTAAAAGTGTTGCTGGAAAGTTTTTGTGTGATATGGGGGGACATGGGGACATGAGAATGTGGGGAACATGGGGACATGGGGACATGGGGGGACATGGCAGCGGACAAAGGGGACATGGGCATAATGGGAAGGTGTGGGGACATTCCTGGTCGGGGCCAGCACCCGGGGACAGCTTGGGGACACCTTGGGGACATCCCAGGGACAGGGACACAGTGGAGTGGGACAACCTGGGGACATCCCGGGACAACCTTGGGGACACCCTGGGCATGGAGGGCAACCCCTTGGGGGACACCTTCTGTCGGGCCAAGAGATACAATGACACCCCAGGGACATCCCAGGGACAGGGACACACCGGACTGGGACACCCTGGGGACACTTTGGGGACACCCTGGAGGATGGGGATGTGGGGACACTGTGAGTAGGAGGATGAGGGGGTGATGGCACCCTGTTGGACACCTGGGGACACCTTGAGATTTGACACCCTGGGTGACATCCCAGATAGGGGGACAGGGGGTAAATGGACAGCATGAGGACACCCTGGACACAGAGGACACCCCTTAGGGACACCCTGTGTGGGGACAGGGGACACGGTGCACCCCGGGGACACGATGGGGACACTTTGGGGACAAGAGGGAGACAGTGCCCACCGCGAGGGAGGGGAGACGGGGGGGACATGTAGTCCCATGGGGTGAGGGGGGATGGGGGACACAAGGACATCGGGGAGGGACAGAAGGACATCCGGGGGGACACAAGGACATCGGGGGGGACAAGGCCACCTCGGGGGGAGGGGCGAGGACACGGCGGGACCGGGCGGTGCGGGGGGGGGGGGGAGGGGCTTTGTGGGGGAGGGGTCCCAGGGGCTCAGGGAGAGGATTTTGGGTGGTCCTGGGGTGGATTTGGGGATCCCAAATCCACCAAGAGAGGAGAGAATGGGGGTCTCCAAGAGCAGGAGAGAACTGGGGGTCTCGGTGGATTTTGGGGATCCGGAGAGGATTTGGGGGGTCTCGGGGTGGATTTTGGGGATCCCGGGGTGGATTGGGGGATCCGGGGGGGATTTGGGGATTCCCCGGGGTGGAATTTTGGGGATCCCGAGAGGATTTGGGGAATCCGGGTGGCCCGGGAGGTTGTGGATCTGTTTGGGGATCCCGGAGAGGATTTGGGGAAATCCCAGGGTTGGATTTTGTTGGGGATCCCGAGAAGGATTTGGGAATCCCCGGGTGGATTTTTGGGCCCGGGGATCCGGGTTAGGTCAGACTGGTTGGGGGTGATTTGGGGTCCCGGGGTGGATTTTGGGGATCCCGGAGAGGATTTGGGGGTCCGGGGTGATTTTGGGGGATCCGGGGGTGGATTGGGGATCGGGGTGGATTTTGGGGACGCCAGGATGGATTGGGGATCCCGGGGTGCATTGGGGGTCCAGGCGTGGTCTGGGAGTGTTCTGGGGTATTTTGGGGGTCCCAGGGGGTTCTGGGAGGGTTCTGGGTGGATTTGGGGGTTCTGGGGGTATTTGGGGGGTTCTGGGCATTTGGGCGTCCCGGGGTGGGTTTGGGAGGGTCTCGGGGTGTTTGGGGGTCCCTGCAGCAGCTCCCCCTCCCCCAGCTGGGTGCCAGCTCCCCACGTGCCTTTGGTGAGGCCACCCCGGCTGTCCTGGGTCACTCCTTGTCCCCTTAACGCTGCTCCCATGGCAATGTGTCCGGGTGTCCCTGTCCCTTCCCTGTGCCCCCTGGCAATCCGCTCTGTGTGTCCCTGTCCCTGTCACCCCGCCACGGCAATCTGCTCCTGTCCCTGTGTCCCTGTGCCCACCATGCAATCTGCTCTGTGTGTCCCTGTCCCTCTGGAGCTGTGCCCGTCGCAATTTGGTGTCCTGTCCCTTCCCCATGATTTGTGTCCCTGTCCCCCCAAGGATTTGTGCCCCTGTCCCCCCATGAATTGTGCCCTGTCCCCCCCATGATTGTGTCCCTGTTCCCAGGATTTGTGTCCCGTCCCGGTTGTCCCCTGTCCCCCAGTGTCCTGTCCCATGTTCCCATGTCCCCAGATGTCCCTCATTGTCCCATTTCCTCTGTCCCCATTTGTCCTCATTGTCCCCTCTGTTCCCCGTGTGTCCCTGTCCCCAAGGATTTGTGTCCCTTCCCCCCATAATTTTTTGTGTCCCTGTCTTCTGCCCTTTGTCTCCCCCCCATTTGTGCCTGTCCCCCTGGCAACTTTGTGGTCCCTGTCCCCCTTCTCCATGGATTTGTGTTCCTGTCCCCCCCATGAATTTGTGTCCCTGTCCCCCCCCAGCCCACAGTGTCAGGGACAATCGTCTGGCGGTGATTGGATCTTTGTTAATGAGGGACTTGTTAATGAGAGAACTTTGCTAACGAGGGAACGAGGATGGGCAGCTCGCTCGGCGTTCCCCGTTTGCTCAGCGCTGTCGCGACACAGGCTGGGAGCGCGACAGTCGCCTTCCCAGGGGGACAATCTATCGGGGAAGGGACAGGAGCTCGGGGAGGGGGCTCAGCCAGGATTCGGGGGGCTCCTCAGGATTTTGTTCCCGGGGTGGGCTCCGTGCCGGGGCGCTCCTTGCCCGACTGACGCAGCAGCTTGCGCGGGTCGATGACCTTGACAGTGGGAGAGCCCTGCGGGGGACAGAGGGGACATCAGGGGACATTGATGGAGGGGAAAGGGGGACATCAGGGGACATTCATGGACAGGAAAGGGGGACATCAGGGGACATTCATGGACAGGAAAGGGGGACATCAGGGGACATTCGGACAAGTGATGGGAAAGGGGACATCGGGCACATTGGACAGAAAGGGGACATCAGGGGACGGGCGGAACGGGGCACCCGTGGGGGCGTTAGGACAGAGGGACATAGGGGACATGATGGAGGGGAAAGGGACATCAGGGGCTTCACAGGAGGGGACATTGGGCAAGGGGACGGGGGAATCGGGGACATTCATGGAGGAAAGGGGCGCCCGTGGGGTCATTCAGGGACGGGAATGGGGCATTGTGGGAGATTTCAGGGACGGGCATGGGGCATTTTGTGGGGGATTTCAGGGACGGGAATGGGGCATTTGTGGGGGATTTCAGGGACGGGAATGGGGCATTTGTGGGGGATTTCAGGGACGGCGCATGGGGCATTTGGGGGGATTTCAGGGACGGGAATGGGGCATTTGTGGGAGATTTCAGGGACGGGCATGGGGCATTTTGTGGGGGATTTCAGGGACGGAATGGGGCATTTGTGGGGGATTTCAGGGACGGGAATGGGGCATTTGTGGGTATTTCAGGGACGGGCACGGGGCGTTTGTGGGGGATTTCAGGGACGGGCACGGGGCGTTTGTGGGGAGTTTCAGGGACGGGCACGGCGCCCCGTGGGGCAGTGCTGACCGAGAAGAAGAAGCGCAGCAGGAAGAGCAGCAGGAGCGCTCCCAGCCCCAGGGCGACCCACAGGAGATAGTGCCAGGGGATGCCGTGGAGCACCGCGCTCAGAGGCGACTGCAGCCACAGGAACGAGGACTTGGGGCGCCTGCGGGGACAGCGAGCTCAGCCCCCGCCCTGTCCCCTCCCCGGCGGGCTGTCCCCGCTCCCCCGGGGCTGTCCCCGCTCCCCCGGGCTCACTTGGGCTCCGGCAGCTTCGGGTGTCTGTTGGGCTCTTCCCGACCCTTCCCCACCGGCAGCTCCTCGGCCTCCTGCGCCGTCAGCAGCTCCAGGCTCAGCTCCAGCTTCCCCTGCGGGGCCGGGCCGGGGCGCTTGGGGTGCGGGCTCTGTCCGTGGGTCCCGGACCGCCATCCCTGTGTCCCGGCTCTGTCCCCATCCCCGTGTCCCGCTCTGTCCGTCGACCCCGGCCGCCACCCGGTGTCCTTGTCCCTGCGATCCCTCTGTCCGGGCTCTGTCCGTGCTGCCCCCCCCGGCCCTCTCCCCGTGTCCCGGGCTCTGTCCCTGCCGATCCCGGACCCCGCCTCCCCATGTCCCCGGTTCTGTCCCTGCTGCCCGTCCGTCCCCCCCACCACCCCGTGTCCCACCCCCCGAGAGCCGCGGGCCGCTGTCCTCCTGCATGGTGCAGGGCCACCAGCCCTTCGCCCGCCTCCTGCGGAAAGGTCCAGAGGGGCTCGGGCCAGCACCCGCCGCCGGCCCCAGGGCCAACTGAACCGGGCCCCCTCCGGGACCGGGGCTCGGCATAGCCGCGGGCTCCGGGCCGGCCGGGCCAGCCGGTCCAGCTCCAGCTCCAGGATCCTGCGGGGAAACGGCGAGCAGGGAGAGCTCTGTCACCAGTGGGTGCTGCGTGTCACCAGTGGGTGCTCTGTGTCACCAGTGGGTGCTCCGTGTCACCGGTGTCCAGTCCCCACCAATTGTGGGTGCTCCCCAACCCCAGTGGGTACTCTGTACTACCAATGGGCTCTCCGTGTCACCAGTGGGTGCTCTGTGCCACCAGTGGCTGCTCCGTGCCACCAGTGGGTGCTGCATGTCACCAGTGGGTGCTCCGTCTCACCAGTGGGTGCTCCTTGTCACTGGCAGGCTGTTCCTTGTCACCAGTGTCCACTTCCCATCAATTGTGGCTACTCCCTGTCCCCCGTGGCCACTCCCTCTCCCTACTGGCCACTCCCCATCCCCCGGCCACTCCCTGTCCCCACTGGCCACTCCCTGTCCCCATGGCTGTCCCCTCCCCCGCCAGGGGACACTGTCAGGGGTCTCACCCAGGAGATCGTCCGCCTTGAACTTGTCATTGTCCCACACCTGCAGGATGAGCTTGGGCGGCACCTTCAGCACGGTCTCGTCCAAGCTCCACACGTGCTCCTGCGGAGGGGGAGGGGAGGGGTCACCCGGGCCCCCCGGGGGTGTCCCCCCAGTGTCCCCACCACCCCCGGGGTGTCCCCTCACTGTCCCCATGTCCCCTCGTCCCCTCTGTCCCCGTCACGCCTCCCCCTCGCTGTCCCCCTCGCTGTCCCTCATTCCCTCCCGTCCCCTGCTGTCCCTCGCGTCCCGCGGCTGTCCCTGACCTTGTGGCGGATGGCGCAGAGCTTCTCGGCCGCCAGGAACTCGAAGGGGAACACGAAGCGCCAGTTGAAGGCGCCGCGGCCGTCCCGGGAGCGATAGTGGATATCGGTCTGCTGGCGCTGCTCCGACAGCCCGTCCAGCCACCTAGGGGACAGCGCTGTCACCCTGGCCGCCCGTGAGGGGACACTGATGGCATCCCCTGCCCGTCCAGCCACCTAGGGGACAGCGCTGTCACCCCCTGCCCGTCCAGCCACCTAGGGGACAGCGCTGTCACCCGGGCCGCCGTGAGGGCACTGATGGCACCTGCCCGCAGCCACCTGGGACACCTGTCAGGGCGCTGAGCACTGTGGCACCTCTGTGACACCCCAGCCACCTAGGGGACAGCGCTGTCACCCTGGGCCGCCCGTGAGGGGACACTGATGGCACCCCCTCCCCGTCCAGCCACCTAGGGGAAAGTGCTGTCACTGCCAGGGGACACTGATGGCACCGCTGTGCCACCATGAAGGGACATTGATGGCACCCTCTACCCACCAGCCACCTGTGCCACCTGCAGGACAGCGCTGTCCCCTGTGTCCCCTGTGTGTCCCCATGTGCCACCACCAGGGGACACTGCTGTCACCTCTGTGCCACCTCAGAGAGGGGACACTGCTGTCACTCTGCCTGCACGGACGGGGACACCCTGGGGCATCAGAGAGCATGGGGGTAGGTGACAGGGACCCTGGGGTGACAGGGCCAGACACCGGGGGTGACAGGGACCCCTGGGGACAGGAGGGGTGGCCCGGGCTCACCCGGACACGTAGATGTCACTCATGCGCTGTCCCAGCAGGTTGATGTCCCCCAGGTCCGTGTCCCGCACGTTCCACACCACGCAGCGCAGCTCGTACCTGCCCAGGGGACAGGGCAGTGTCACCTCTGTCACCTCGCAGCCCGGGATGGCGCTGTCCCCTCTCGGGGTGGCGCTGTCCCCTCCCGCATGGTGCTGTCCGTCCCGGCTGTCGCTGTCCCCTCGCTGTCCCCTCGCTCACCCCTCGGCCTTGCGGGGGTCGATGTTGACGGGGGGCCCGGGGGGTCCGAGGCTGGACGGGAAGATGTCCACCCACATCTGCACCTTGCCCTGGGGACACACGGATGGCCGGGATGTCCCTGCCTGTCCCTGTGTCCCACCGCCCTCATGTCCCCTCAGTGTTCCCTGGCTCTGCAGGCTCCGTGTCCCCAATGTCCCCAGTGTCCCCAATGTACCACTGTCCCCAGTGTCCCCAGTGTCCCCAAACTGTCCCCAAAGTCCCAAATGTCCCAATGTCCCCAATGTCCCCAGTTCCCCAATGTCCCAGTGTCCCCATGTCCCAATGTCCCCAATGTCCCCCAATGGTGTCCCCAAATGTCCCCAGTGTCCCCCATTCCGGTCCCAATGTCCCCAGTGTCCCCAGTGTCCCCAATGTCCCCAATTGTCCCCATTGTCCCCAATGTCCCAATGCCCCGCCAATGTCCCAATGTCCCCACCTGAATGTGCATGTCCCATTCCCATGTCCCCATTTCCCCAGTGTCCCCAGTGTCCCACCTGCTCCAGGCCGGGCTGGGTGCTGCTCTGCAGGCTCCGTGTCTCCAGGTGCTCGGGTACGAGCTCGCACAGCCTCAGCACGTGCAGGGCCAGGCGCTCTCGGGGCGCCCCGGGGTATCGGAACGAGGGGGGGCCGCTCTCTGTGACAGTGACCCGGGGCCCACGGCCAGGTCACGGCCCCGAAACCGTCCGGTCACACCCGGCACCACCCGGGACACCCGGCACTGCCCGGCACCGCCCCGACACCATCCCGGGGGGCACCGATGGGGTCACTGTCACCCCACGGTCCCCATCCCCCATTCACAGGGTCCCAAGAACCCGTCACCTGTGAGCACCCACCCGGCTCTGACCCACCACAGGGTCCGGCCACGCTCCAGACCCCACCTGGACCCCTCCCAGACCCACCCAGACCCACCCGGATCCACCACCCTCCACACCCATCCCCTCAGACCCTCCAGATCCCTCTAAACACCCCCATCCACCTCAGCCCCTCCATCCCCCCCAGACCCACCCCCAATGCCACCCTCTTCAGCCCACTCTCCCATCTTCCTCAGACCCCTCCAGATCCCCCTCCACCCCCCTCCACCCAGACCCTCCAGACCCTTCACAGCCCTCCATCCCCTCCCCCCCCATCCCCCCGTGCCCGCTGACCGAAGTGCCCGAGCTCGAAGCTGTGCCCGTTGAGGCTCAGGGCGGTGCCCTCGGGGTTGAAGCGGGGCGGGGGCAGCCCCCACGAGGCCGCGAGCAGCTCCAGGGTCCGGCTGGGGCACAGCTGGTCCCGCCAGCCCGCGGGGCCGGCCCTGGGGACACCGAGGGGACATCGAGGGGCCAGGGGTCACTCCTGATGGGTGTCACCCCCGGGTGTGTGCTGTGCCTGCCATTGGCTCCTCGTGCCCCCCATCTTCCTGTTCCCATCCCACCCCATCCCATAAACCCCATAAATCCCATTCCTATCCAAATCCCATCCCATCCCATCCATCCCATTCCCCATCCCATCCCATCCGTCCCATAAATCCCATCCCATCCCATCCCATCCCAAATCCCATCCCATCCCATCCCATCCAAATCCCATCCCATCCCCAGCTCCAACCAGTCCCCTCCCCTGTGCCCTCTGTCCCATGCCCCCAGTGTCCCCACGTCTGGTTCCTCCGTGCCTCTGTTCCCCATGTCCCCATGTCCCCCGTGTCCCCTTCATGTGTCCCCATTGTCCCCTCTGTGTCCCCATTTGTGTCCCCTCTGTGTCCCCCATGTCCCCGTGTCCCCCGTGTCCCCCCTGTCCCCCATGTCCTGTCCCCATGTCCCCTCATGTCCCCATGTCCCCTGTCCCATGTCCCGTGTCCCCTGTCCCCATGTCCCCTCGGTCACCCATGTGTGGTACAGGCTGGGCAGCCCGCAGTGGGCGCGGTGGCCGGACAGCAGCCGGTTCCTGTGTCACCTCCGCGTCCCCCCATGTCACCCCATGTCCCCATGTCCCCCCATGTCCCCATGTCCCTGTGTCCTCCTGGCGTCACCCACGTGTGGTACAGGCTGGGCAGCCCGCAGTGGGCGCGGTGGCCGGACAGCAGCCGGTTCTCCAGGTCGATGGTGGTGCTGCCGATCTCCTGGTCCGGTGGCACCTTGTCGTGGTCCATGATTGTCACCTGCAGGTCCTTGTCCAGCGGGATGGTGGCCGTCAGCTCGAACATCCTGCGGATGGGAGTGGCATTGGCCACAGGGCTGGCACCCGCTGGCACGGGGAGGGGACCTGCGGGGACAGGGACTTGGGGGCACAGGGACAGGGCGGCACTGGGAATGGGACAGCTGGGGACACGGGGACACAGGACAGCTGGGGACACGGGGACACAGCACCGCCGGGATTGGGGCAGCTGGGAATGGGACAGCTGGGGACAGCTGGGGACATGGGGAATGGGGACATGGGGACATGGGACATCTGGGGACAGCTGGGGACAGCTGGGGACAGCTGGGGACATGGGGAATGGGGACATGGGACAGTTGGGAATAGGACAGCTGGGGACATGGGGACACACCAGGACAGGGAATGGGACATCTGGGGACACAGGGACATGGGACAGCTGGGGACACAAGGACACACCAGGACAGGGAATGGAACATCTGAGGGCACAGGGACATGGCACCACAGGGAATGGGACAGCTGGGGACACAGGGAAGGAGGACCTGGTGGCACTGGGCCAGGTTGGCACAAGGCCACATGGACACGGGAATGAGCCCCCCAGCCCACTGCCCTCCCTCAGTGCCAGGGCCCCACAGCCCAGCACCACCTGGGCGGGGGTGACACTGCAGGAGCCACCATCCCAGGGGGGTGACACCGCCGGGAGCCACCAACCTGGGGGTGACACTGCTGGGAGCCACCAAGAGAGGGGTGACACTGCTGGGAGCCAGCCCCAGCCATACCTGCCAAAAACGGGCTCCAGGGTGTTGGGCACGTACTCGTCCCGCTGTCCCAGCGTCTTCTTCCCCAGGGACACCCGCACGTAGGGATCGCTCTGGCAGGGGGAGGGGACACTGGGGTGGCACCATGGACAGACACCCCTGCCTGGGCCCCTGGTGGTTGTGTCCCATCCCATTGATCCCATCCCATTGATCCTATCCCATCCAGTCCCGTCCTGTCCTATCCTGTCCCATAAATCCCATAAATCCCATAAATCACATAAATCCCATCCCGACCGCCATCTCATCCATAAATCCCATCCCATCAATCCCATAAATCCCATCCCATCCCATACATCTCATCCCAACCCCATCCCATTCCATACATCCCATCCCATAAATCCCATCCCCACCCCATCTCATCCCATAAATCCCATCCCATAAATCCCATAAATCCCAAAAATCCCATCAATCCCATCAATTCCCATCAATCCCATCAATCCCATCAACCCCATCAATCCCATAAATCCCATCCCATCCCATCCCATCCATCCATCCCATCCCATCCCATCCCTCCCATCCCTCAACCTATCCCCATCCCCATTTCATCCCATAATCCTATCCCCATCCCCATTTCATCCCATAAATCCTATCCCCATCCCCATTTCATCCCATAAATCCATCCCCTAAAATCCCATCCCATCCCATCCCATCCCCATCCCATCCCATCCCATCCCATCCTCTCCATCCCATCAATCCTATCCCCACTCCCCATTTCATCCCATAAATCCTATCCCCATCCCCATTCATCCCATAAAATCCTTCCCCCATCCCCATTTCATTCCATAAATCCCATCCCTAATTCCCATTCCCCAATCCCATCCCATCCCATTCCCATCCCATCCCCACCCCTACAGATCCCACCCACCCCCCCTCCCTGTCCGTGTCCCCACCAGCCCGGTGACATCGCGTGGGGACAGCTCGAAGGCTCTCACGACGTAGACGCGCACCAGGCACTGCTGGGGTTGCTGGGGGCAGCCGTCGGAAGCAGCGGGGCGGGGGCACCACGCGGGGCTCCTCGGGCACGGGGTAGATACGGACAGCCCCTGAAGACCCCCCGAGTGCCCCCCCGGGGGTCCCGGCCCGCCCCAGGGTCCCGCCGGGGGTCTCACCCACCTTGAAATCCCCCACGGGCTCGGGGGGCTGCCCGGCCGGGGGGCGCCCCGGTTTGTACAGGGGGAAGGTCTGGCAGAAATCCTGCAGCCCCTCGAACTCGGGCACGGCCTCCAGCTCCTGGCTGGAGCTGAGTCCCAAGAGCATCTGGCAGCGCAGAGCCGAGGTCCCTGAGTGACCCAGCCCCAGACCCACGCCCGAGGACCCAGCCCGGAGTGACCCTAGCCAGTCCCTGGAGTGACCCCAGCCCAGTCCCTGGAGTGACCCAGCCCTGAGTGACCCCAGCCAGCCCTGGAGTGACCCACCCAGCCCTGGAGTGAGCCCCAGCCCAGCCCTGGAGTGACCCCAGCCCCTGGAGTGACCACCAGCCCCTGGAGTGACCCAGCCCAGTCCCTGGAGTGACCCCACCCAGGTACCCCAGCCCAGCCCCTGGAGTGACCCCAACCCAGCCCTGGAGTGACCCCAGCCCAGCCCCTGGAGTGACCCCAGCCCTGGAGTGACCCCAGCCCCTGGAGTGACCCCAGCCCAGCCCTGGAGTGACCCCTGCCCCAATTCCCAATTCCATCCAGCCCCAGCCCCAGCCCAGCTTCTGCTCCACCCCCACCCATCTTCTCCCCATCCCTTCCCCATTCTGCCTCTCCTTTCTCTCCTGTCCCACTCCTTCACCCTCCATGTCCCTGTCTCTGTCCCAGCCTGTCCTTCCCAGCTCCTCCCTCCCTGTCCCTGTTCCTGCCCCGATCCCATCCCTGCCTCCCCTGTCCCTGTCTCTGACTCCATCCCCACTCCACCCTCCTCCCTGTCCTTGTCTCCTTGTCCCCTTGTCCCCTTGTCCCTGTCCCCATCCTGACCCAGGTCACCTTCAGTCTGTCCCTGTTGCTTCCCCGTGCAGATTTGGGCTCCTTGTCCTCCATGGACGCGTAGAATTTGCTCCACCAATCCCTCTCCTCCTCCTCCTCCTCCTCCTCTTCCTCCTCATGCTGGGGAGCAGGAGCAGTTGGGGACAGGTGGCACTGGTGGCCTTGGTGGCCCGTGGTAGCCCCGTCCCTGTGCCCACCTCATCCGCAGCTCTCTTGCTCCTGAGGAAATTGAGCAGGGCCTGCAGGGAGCAAAGGGAGCTTGGGGAAACTGAGGCACAGAGCCAGGGGGCGTGTGAATGCCCAGCGGTGCCAGGGCTGGTGACAGGTGACATGGGGACTCACCTGAGCCATCCTGACCAGGGCTGTGGCCAGGACATGGGAACACCAACGTCTGCAGAGGGTGGCACTGACGGGCAGGGACAGGAGCTCCTCTGTGGGGGACAGGAGTGGGCAGGGGACAGGGGGACAAGCGGGGACAGCGGGGGACAGCAGGGGACACTGGGGACAGTGGGGACAGCGGGGACAGCAGGGGACAGCAGGGGACAGGAGGACAGTGGGGGACAGCGGGGATGGGGCAGAGATGGGGAAGGGACAGAGAAGGATGAGGGCGGGCATTGGGGATGGGTAGGGGACAGGGGTGACAGCGGGGACAGCAGGGATGGGGCAGGATGGGGCAGGGACAGCGGGGGACAGCGGGGATAGCGGGGGATGGGGATGGGGCAGGAGGTACAAAGGGTGAGCAGGGAGGGGAAAGGGGTACTTGGATAGGACAAATGTCACCTGGTGGCATGGACAGGAGGAGGGGCCGAGGAGGGATACCGGAACGGGCAGGAATAGACAGGGGTCCCTGGGATGGACAGGGACGGGACGGGACGGGCAGTACCTGGCAAGGCCACGATGATGTCCAAGGCTTTGCCGGCCTTTCCGGAGCCCAGCAGCTGCTCGTGGGGAGGCGGCCGGCAGCGGTACCGCCCCAGGGCCCCGACGCTGGCCTGGCCCAGCAGCAGCCGGCGATCCCGCTCTGCCCGGCCCCACAGCCTCAGCCGGATCGGCGGCACCAAGCGCTCCTCCTCGGGCAGCGCCTGGGGACACGCCGGGTCACCCGCGGTGGCACCTGGGGACACTCCCCGGGTCCCTGCCGTCCCCCCGCACTCACCAGGGTCAGCAGCAGGACGTTGCTGGGGAAGTTGGGGTTGGCGGCGATGTTTTCGATGGCGGGGGTCCACAGGCTCTGCTCCCCCCACTGCAGCTCCAGCCGCGGCTCCCGCACGGCCCCGCGCAGCCCCCGCAGCCCCCAGGCCAGCACCTGGCCGGACACACGGCCACTGTCACCCCGCGGCTGTCCCGAGGGTCCCTCAGAGTGCCCGCAGCCCCCAGGCCAGCACCTGGCCGGACACCGGCCACTGTCACCCGCGGCTGTCCGAGGTCCCTCAAGTGCCCGCAGCCCAGGCCAGCACCTGGCCGGACACACGGCCACTGTCACCCCGCGGCTGTCCTGGGGGCTCAAAGTGCCTGTCGCGATCCTTGTCCCTTGTCCCCACCCCTGAGCCCCGCGCTGTCCTTGCCTTGGCCCCGCTGTGCCTGCTCTCATCTTCGTTCCCGTCCTTGTCCCTGTCCCGTCCCATCCTCTGTCCTTGTCCCCATCCCCAAGACCTTCAGCATCGTCCGTAGCGTGTCACCTGGCCATCTCCGCTTGTCTCCGCTGTCCCACTGTGCCCATCGCCAGGACAGCACCATCCTACTCTTCATCCCTGTTCCAATACCTGTCTCATCCATTCCCTGCTTCTTCCTTGTCCCCACCCCTGTCCCCATCCCTGTCCCACCATCCCGGTGTCCCATCCCTGTCCCATCCCTGTCCCACCCCCGTCCTCCCTGTCCCCATCCCTTGTCCCACCCCCTTCCCATCTCTGCCCCCCTGGTCCCACCCATCCCCGCCCTTCCCATTCCTGTCCCACTCGTCCCCTGTCCCATCCCATCCCTGTTTCCTACCTGTCCCACTCCTTTTCCACCCCCGTCCCCAATCCTGTCCCACCCCTGTCCTTACCCTGTCCCCAGCCTGTCCCCCTCCGGGACCCCCGCCCCGCTGTCACCTCCAGTGCCACCCTGTGCAGGCGCGGCCGCAGCTCCAGGGGGATGCCGAACCCGTCGCCCCTCAGCGGCGGGGGGCTGAGCAGAGCCAGGGACCCGTCCTGCCGGGGGGGAGGTGACAATGACACCGGGAGCGCACCCGGGCTGCTCCCCGCGCTCCCGGTGCCGCCCGCTCACCTCGGGCTCCCGCAGCAGCTCGAAGGTCGCCAGCAGCTCCCCGGCCGGGCCCCGCGGACCCCGCAGGGCATGGGGCTGGAGCCGGGGCTGCTCCCGGTGCCTCACGTCCAGCCAGACCCGCGGGAAGGACACGCTCCGTCCCAGGAAAGCACCGGCGCCCTGCGGGACAGTGCCTGCTGTCCTTCCATCCCTGACCCCTGCCCCGCCCGTGGGTGTCCCTGCCCTTCCATCCCTGACCCCTGCCCCGCCCGTGGGTGTTCCTGTCCTTCCATCCCTCCCACCAACCCTCCATCCATATCCCATCCCTCACCCATCCGTCTGCTCCCATCCTTCCTTTTCTCCCTCCTCCTATTCCCACATCCCTCCATCCATCCCGCCATCCTTCCATTCGTGATCCCCTCTACCTTATCCATCTCCCTCATCTCACCTCCCCCTCCTCCTCCCCCTCCCTCCCTCCCCTCCTCCCCCTCCTTCTTCTGCATTTTCTCCCTCCTTCCATTTCTTCCATTTCTCCATTTCTCATTTCTCCATTTCCCTCCCTCCACTCCCTCCTCCCCCTCCCTCTCCTCATCCTCCCTCCTCACCCCATCCCTCCCCCTCCCCTCGTCCCACTGCCCCGAGTCCGTACCTGTTCCCGCTGGTCAAACACCTCCACCACCACGCGGGGGGTCGTCCCGGATCCCTGGGCCCGAACAGCGGCACCCGCGCGAACAGCAGCTCTGCTCCCACAGCGGGTCCAGAGCCCCCCGCACCAGCCGGGTGCGCTGGCTCAGCCCACGAAACACGTGGGTGGCGGTAATCCTGCAGCCGGGGAGCGGGGCAGGGCCGGGGCCGGTCCCCGTGACCCTGGAGCGCGGCAGGTCCACGCGTTAGCGTGGAGTTCCCTGGGACGCGGGGGGGTCAGGGGGGTGTGGGACCACTGGGACCCCAGACCCTCCCAGTCCTCCTGCTCCTCCCAGCCCCCTCGGTCCCCCCAGGACCGCCGGCTCCCCACGCCCCGACCCCCAGCCCTTCCGGGTACCTCCGGACCCGGTCTCCCCGGGCTCCTTTGGAGTGCAGGGAGAAGGGCGGGGGCGTGGAGGGGAGCCCCCCGGCAGTTTGCGGACCATGCGGATTCGTTCCCCCGGGCCGGATCCTCCGTGGTCCTGGGCAGGATGGGGGCGGGGTGGGGATCCCTGCCGGACCCCAGCTCTGCAGCCTCGTGTCCCCGTAGTGCTGCTGTCCGTCCACGGCCTAAACACAGGGCTGCATCCATCCCGTCCTCCATCCATCATCCATCATCCATCCATCCATCCATCCTCCATCCATCCATCCCACCCTCCATCCCATCCATCCATCCATCCATCCATCCATCATCCATCCATCATCCATCCATCATCCCTGTTCCATCCACCCTGTCCATCCATCCATCCATCATCCATCCCTGTCCATCCCTCCATCCATCATCCATCCACCATCCCCTCCATCCATTCCTCCATTTCTCCATCGATTTCCCCCCCCATTTCCCCTATTCACCATGTCCCTCCAGTCCCATATCCATCTCCTGTCCATCCTCCATCCATCCATCCATCCACCATCGATCCCTCCACCATTCCATCCATCCTCATCCATCCCCATCCATCCATCCATCCATCCACATCCATCCATCCCATCCATCCATCCATCCATCCATCCATCCCTCATCCATCTCATCCATCCATCCATCCATCCATCCATCCATCCTCCATCCATCCATCCCTGTCCATCCCTGTCATCTGTCCCATCCACCCATCCCCTCCATCCCTGTCCTCCTCCCTCCCTCCCTCCTGTCCCATCTCTCCATTCCTCCCCACTTTCCCATTTCGCCCCATCTCTCATCATCCCTGGGTCTCCATCCCCTCCATTCCCTCCCTCCCTCTCTCCATCTCCCCCATCCCCCCCCTCCCTCCCCATCTCTCTGCACCAATCTTCCACCCTTCCCCTTTCCTCCATCCCCCATCCCTCTCCCCCGCTTCCCTTCCCTCCAGGACCCCTTCGGTGTCCCCAGACCCCCAGCTGCCCCCATGCCCCTCGGGTCCTTCCAGGACCCCTCCCCTTCCCCAGACCCTACAGGTACCCCCCAGAACCCCCAGGCTGCCCAGCCATTCCCGGTGCCCCCGGCTCATACCGGCAGCCCTGGAGGCAGAAGAGCGGTGCCACCACGGTGGCGGGCTCGGCGGGGACCAGCTGCGGTGCCAGCGGCGGCGGCGGCACCGGGACCCGCGGGGACCTTGGGCTGGAAAGCGGCAGCCCCAGAAACACTCGGGCTGTCAGGCCTCCTCCTGCCACTGCTCCTCGGGGTCCTGGGTGACATTGGGGGACAGCGTGACACGGGGCAGTGGGACACGGGGCAGTGGGAGATGGGACAGTGTGACACAGGAGAGTGTGACATGGGAGAGTGTGACAGGGGATAATATGACACGGGGCAGTGGGACACGGGAGAGTGTGACAAAGGAGAGTGTGAGATGGGAGAGTGTGATATGGGACAGCGTGACACGGGGCAGTGTGACACAGGGACAGTGGGACACGGGAGAGTGTGACACAGGAAAGTGTGACACAGGAGAGTGTGACACAGGGACAGCGCATGGTCCTGTCACCTGATGGTCCTGTCACCCTCACCCTGTCACCCCTATTCTGTCACCCCACCCCTGCCCCTCCCATCCCTGCCGCCACCCCCATGCCGCCATGGCTGTCCCCATGTCTGTCACCAGCCGGGTGAGGGTGTCCCTGTCCTGGTCCCGTGTCCTGCTGTCGCTGTCACTGTCCCTGTAGCGAAGCCGGACCCGGACCCAGCGCCGGCGCCGGAGGGTGTGGCAGGGCTGTCCCTTGTCGTGCCACGCTGCCACGGGGCTGCCGTCCTCAATGGCCACCCCGTACTCCCAGCCTGCAGCACACGGGTCACCATCCCTGTCACCGTCCCTGTCACCGTCCCTGTCACCGTCCCTGTCACCATCCCTGTCACCCATCCCTGTCACCATCCCTATCCCCCATCTCTGTCACCCCATCCTGTCACCCATCCCTGTCACCCATCCCTGTCACCGTCCTGTCACATATCCCTGTCACCCATCCCTGTCACTGTCCCTGTCACTATCCCTGTCACCCATCCCTGTCACTGTCCCTGTCACTGTCCCTGTCACCCATCCCTGTCACCGTCCTGTCACCTGTCCTTGTCACTGTCCCTGTCACCCCATCCCTGTCACCCCATCCTGTCACCCCCATCCCTGTCACCCATCCCTGTATCCCACCTGTCACCACCCCTGTCCCCCCACTCCCTGTCCCCCCATCCTGTCACCCTCCCTGTCGCCCCCATCTCTGTCACCCATCCCTCTCATCTCCATCCCTGTCCCCCTATCCCTGTCACCCCATCCTGCCACCAATCCTGTGACCCCATCTTGTCACCCCATCCCGTCACCCCCATCCCTGTCACCCCCACCCCCATCCCCCACCGCTGTGCCCCAGTGTCCCCCACTCACCGTCCTCATCCCCGGTCCCCGCCATGTCCACGTGCCAGTTACTGGTGACACGCCAGCCCTGGGGACAGGCCACCTCCTCCTTGGGTGGCACCGCCACTCCCTTCTGCAAAACCGGGCCAGAGTTGAGCCCTGACACCCTGTGTCCACCACAATGTCCCCACAATGTCACCACAATGTCCCCACAATGTCACCACAATGTCCCCGCTGTCCCCCCACTGTCCCCTCACCATGCCTCACAGTCCCCACTGTCCCCGCTGTCCCCTCACTGTCCCCTCGCTGTCCCCTGCTATCCCCACGCTGTCCCCTCACTGTCTCCTCTCTCTCTCCACTGTCCCCTTGCTGACCCCACTGTCCCCTCCACTGTCCCCTCACTCTTCTCACACTGTTCCCTCGCTGTCCCCACTGTCCCTTCACTGTCCTGCTGTCTCCCCACTGTTCCCTCCCTGTCCCCACTGTCCCTGCTGTCCCCTCGCTGTCCCTCACTGTCCCCCCGCTATTCCCTCCCGTCCCCCCTGTCCCGCTTGTCCCCGCTGTCCCCTCACGCAGTCGGTGCTGGCCGTGCCCGCGGAGCTCCATCTCCCGCTGCCATCTCGGTCTGGTTCTCGTAGAGCTCCTCCAGCACCGCGCTCGGCTCGGTGGCGCTGGGTGGCAGCGCCCTGCGGGGGGGACACGGGGACAGCGCCGGTGGGACAGGGGACACGGGGACGGGGCACAAGGGGCTGGGGTGGCGGTCCGGTCGCGCTCACCGCCACAGCGGCCGCTCCACGCTCCAGGGCCCGTCCCAGCGCCAGCCCCAGGGCGGGTACAGCGTGTCCGGGGGGGGCCCGGGCCGGCCGGAGCTGTCCGAGAACGGGGGCGCCCCAGAAACTTCCGCGGGGCCCAACTCCGAGCACCGCGTCTGATTCTCGTACTGGGACACACGAGGGACACACGGGGTCAGGGGACACACGGGGTAAAGGGACATCGGGGGTCAGGGGCCACTGCGGGGGTCCCCACGGTGCTGCCCCTCCCGCTCTGTCCCCTCCCGTGTCCCGCCCCCGCTGTCCCCCCACTCCGCGCTGTCCCCTCCTAGTTCTGTCCCTCTCCCGCTCCCTTCCCTCTTTCTGTCGTCTCCCGCTGTCCCCTCCCGCTACCCTTCCCGGTGTCCCCCCACGCTGTCCCCTCCCGTGTCCTCCCTTCCCTGTCCCCACCGTCTCGCGTAGAGCGCAGTGTCCCTCGAGCAGCTGGCACAGGTCGCCGCTGTCGCACACCCGGCCCAGCCACAGCCGGACCCGCACCTGGGCATGGGCGGCCCCGGAGCCCTGCGGGGACACGGTGTCACCGGGGAGGGGACACGGGGGGACACCGAGGGGATACGGGGGGACAGAAGGGGCTGGGGGGACACCGGGGAGGGACCGGGGGACGCGGGAGGGACAGGGCCGGCACCAGGGGACACGGTGGAGGAAGGGACGGGACCGGGGGTGGACACTTAACGGGGAGGGACACAGGGACAGAGGCGGCCAGGGGAGCACGCGGGGGGGGACACAGAGGGGACACAGGAGGGGACTGGGGGACACGAGGGACCTGGGACGAGGACACAGAGCGGGACAGAGAGGGACACAGGGAGACATAGAGGGGCTGGGGGCATACGGCGCTGGGGGACAACAGGAGGGGACGGGGCGAGGACACGGAGGGGACATAGAGGGATTTCTGCGGGGGGACAGAGGGAGCACAGAGGGACACAGAGGGACTGTGACCGGCACAGAGGTGGAACAGGGGGACACAGAAGGGGGACGGAGGAGGACATGTGGGGACACGAGGACACGAGAATGGACACAGAGGGACTGTGGGACACAGAGGGGACAACAGAGGACACACGGAGGACTAAAACACAGAGGAGGGGCTACATAGAGGTCACAGAGGGGACACAGAGGGCTGGCACACAGAGGGGACACGAGAGGACACGGGGGACACGAGGGACAGGTCAGGATCCCGGGGGCGCGCACCAGGAACAGGGTGAGGACCCGCCCGCAGAGGCGGCCGCAGGCGCCGGGGCCGCGCGGCGAGTGCAGGACATCGGTGCGGACGCGCGCGCAGAGGCCACCGCAGCTGACCCCGCCACAGCCACAAGCTGCACATCGGGGACACCGGCCTGGGGCTGCGGGGACAGCGCGGGTCACGGCGGGGAATGGGGAATGATGGGGGAATAATGGGAATAATGGGGGAATAACCGGGGGGAAAATGGGGAATAATGGGGGAATAATGGGGGAAAATGGGGGAATTGGGGTGGGAATGGGGAATGGGGAAATGGGGGAATGGAATGAATGGGGAATAGAATGGGGAATGGGGAATGGGGGAATGGAATAATGGTGGGAATGGGGGATGGGGAATGGGGAATGGGGAATGGGAAATGGGGAATGGGGAATGGGGAATGGGGAATGGGGAATGGGGGAAAATGGGGGAATGGGGGATGGGAAATGGGGAATGGGGAATGGGAAATGGGGAATGGGGAATGAAGGGGAATGGGAATGGGGGAATAATGGGGGAATGGAATGGAATGGGAATTGGGGGAATAATGGGGAAATAATGGGGGAATGGGGAAATAATGGGGGAATGGGGAAATGGGAATGGGGAAGAAATGGGAATAATAGGGAAATGGAATGGGGAAACGGGGAAAATAACGGGGAAATGGGAAATGGGGAATGGGGAAAGGAGAAATGGGAAATAATGGGAAATGGGGAATGGGGAATGGGGAAATGGGAAATTGGGAAACTGGGGAAACTGAGAAAATCAGGAGAACTGAGAAAATTGGGGAAAATGGAAAAATTGGGGAAATGGGGAATTGGGGATATTGGAAAAATTGGGGAAAGTGGGGAAATTGGGGAAACTGAGAAAATCAGAGGAACTGAGAAAATTGGGAAAATAGATAAAATTGGAAAAATTGGGAAAATTGGGAAAACTAGGAAAATTAGGAAAAATGGGATTAATAAAAATATGGATTAACAAAAATATGGATTAATAAAAATATGGATTGATTTAAATACCAGTTAATTAAAATAAAAATTAATAAAAAAATGGGTTAATAAAATAAGCATAAACAGCGAGAAATTAATAACCAACAAGAGCTGCTAATTAATGAAGGCAATGATGTCATTTCCAACCAACGGCCGTGAATTCCTTTGCTAAAAAAGCATCAAAAACTGAAAAAATTCTGAATGGGCACTGGGATTTCCTGACCCACACACAAACCCCACCCAAACAGCCTCGGGGGGGTGGGTTTGTCCCAATTTTGGGGCTCCGGTGTCACCGCAGCGCTCCCATGTCGATGCCACCCGGGTGTCACCGTCCTCAGCGCTCCCACCTTGATGTCACCCCAGTGCCACTGTCCCCAGCAGTCTCACCCCAATGTCACCGTCCCCAGTGCTCCCACCTCGATGTCACCCTGGTGTCATTGTCGCCAGTGCTCCCATCTTGAGGCCACCCTGGGTCACCGTCCCCAGCGCTCCCACCTCCATGTCACCCCGGTGTCACCGTCCCCTTTGCTCCGTCCCCAATGTCACTGTCCCTAGCGCTCCCACCTTGATATCACCCTGGTGCCACTGTCCCCAGCACGTTCGAGCTCACCTCAATGCCACCCCAATGTCACTGCCCCCACCACTCCCACCCGGGTGTCACTGTCCCCAGCGCTCCCACCTCGATGCCATCCCGGTGCCACCATCTCCAGCGCTCCCACCTCGATGTCACCCCAGTGCCACTGTCCCCAGCAGTCTCACCCCAGTGTCACTGTACCCAGCGCTCCCACCTCAATGACACCACAATGTCACCGTCCCCAGCGCTCCCACCTCCCATGTCACCCCGGTGTCACCATCCCAGGGCTCCCACCTCAATGCCATGCTGGTGCCACTGTCCCCAGCACGTTCGAGCTCACTTCAATGCCACCTCAATGTCACCGTCCCAGCGCTCCCACCTCGATGTCACCCCAATGTCACTGTCCCCAGCGCTCCCACCACAATGGCACCAACCCCAGTGCTCCCACCGTGCGCCATTGCCCACCCATGTACACCCCGTGTCAACTTCCAGCTCCCACCTCAATGCCCCCCCAGTGTCACCGTCCCCTGTGCAGTTCCCATCCCGCACATGTCCGTCCGGGACCGTCATTCACCAGTTACCCCAATCACCCCAATGTCACTGTCCCCATCACTCCCACCTCGACAGCCAGCGTGCCCAGGCAGTGCAGCCACCCCAGGGCCATTGTCCCCAGCGCGTCCCAGCCCAGCTCCGGCGCTTTCCGGGGGTCCCCCTGGGCCTCGCGCTGCAGCCGCTGCAGGAGGAGCCGGCGGGAGCTGCGCAGCTGCTGGTCCAGAGCGGTCAGCGTGGGCTGAACGTCCAGCCAGGCCAGGGCTGCCCTGGGACAGCCCAAAAACGGGCAGGGTCACACCAAAATCACCCCAAAATCACCCTGAAATCACTCCAAAATTACCCCAAAATGATCCTGGACAGGGCTGCCCTGGGACAGCCCAAAACGGCAGGGTCACACAAATCCCAACCACCAAATCACCCAAAATACTAATCAATTACCCCAAAACCACCCCAAACCAATCACCCTGGACAGGGCTGGCTCACAAACGGGCAATCCCATCCAAATCACCCAATGCTGGATTGGTCGCCCTGGAAGCGAAAGGCAGGGTCACACCAAATACTACACCCCAAAACCACCCCAAAAATACCCTGGGGACAGGGCTTGCCCTGGGACAGCCCCAAACAAGGCAGGGTCACACCAAAATCACCCCAAAATTCCTCTTTTTTTTTTTCCTCAGAAACCCCATTGTTCCACCAAACACCCCATTTCCCTTCCAAACTTCCCCCCATTCCCATTCTCACCCCAAATGTCCCATCAACCCTTCACCTGAAATGGTTTCCTGTTTGTCCTCAGAAAGTGTCCCAATTTCCCGATCCTGCTACCCCAAAACCCTACCCCCAGCCCCATTTCCCCCTATTTCCCTTCCAATTTTCCCCCTATTTCTCGCCATTTCCTATATCCCTCCCATTCCCCAATTTCCCCATTTCCCCCATTTCCCCCCATTTCTCCCCATTTCCCCATTTCCCTGATTTCCCTGATATCCCCATTTTCCCATTTTCCCCATTTCCCCCATTCCCCCATTTCCCATTTATCTTCCCCTTTTCCCCCATTTCCCATTTCATCCCCCCATTTCCCATTCCCATTCCTCCCCATCTTTCTCCATCCCCATCTCCACAAATCCCGGTTTGGGGATTTGTGACCCCCAGACCCCGTCCCGCTCACGCGCAGTCCCGTTCCAGCTCCCGCAGCAGCGTCGCCCCGATGGCCCCGGCACCGTCCTCACGGCAGCGCCGCAGCTCGGCCACGTTCCGCTCCTGGGAACGGCCCCAAAATGTCCCAAACTGGCTTTGGGGTCCCCTCCCCCCCATTGGAGTCCATGAATCCCATCCCAAACTAAAATCCCATAAATTCCCATTGTAAAATTCCAACAAGCGCGATGATTCCTCCCATCCCATAAATCCATTTCCATAGCAAGAAACCCATTCAATCCAGTAATTCATAATCCCTCAAAAGCCATGGATCCAGATCCCATCCCAATCCCATTCCAATCCCAATCCGATACCATCACGATCACCATAAACACATAATCCATAAAATCACATAAAATCCACCCACCATTCCCATCCCACAAATCCCTAAACCCCTCAAATCCCATAAAACCCATAAACCCCACCTGAACTCATTTCATCAATCCCATAAATCCCAAATCCCACCAATCCCACCCCATCCATGACCCCAAACCCACGCTGTCCATCATATAAGTCCATCCCATAGAGAGTCATAAACCAATAACCCCCGACCCGATGAATCCCATACCAACATCCCATCAATACAAATCAATTCTCATTATCCGATAAACCTCACCACTAATCAAGCCCAAAACTTCCCGACCCCAATACCAATATCCAATCAAATTCATCCCAATCATAACCATCCATTCAATCCCATAAATCAATCCCATCAATCCCATCCCAAATCCATCAATCCCCCATTCAATCCCATAACTTTCCCATCTAATCCCATCAATTCCCAATCCACAATTCATGTCCATCTCACATTACCCATCCAGTCTACCAAATCCTCATCACACATCCCAATCCAAGCGCATCCCAGTACAGAGAAATCCCAAATAGACTTGCCATAACCCCATTAACACTGACCAGGTATGACACAGTCGTTACTACAGCAGAGTTCAGTGCTGTTCCCATTCTGTGCCCGCGTCACTCGCAGAGCGACAATGTCTTACCGCCGAAGCCAACCTGGCTAATGTCCCGGCAACGGGCACGAAAATAAACTATGGATGAGAGTACATGGTTCAACACTATGGAATAGGGAAAATCAAGAAATCGAGAAAATTGGGGGGAAAAATAGAGGAGAAGATGGGAGAAGAATCTGAGAGAATAGGGGGAAAGGGAGAAAATGGGGAAAATGGAGAATCAGGAGAATCTGGAGAATTGGGGAAATCAGGAGAATCAGGGAATAAGGAATAAATTGGGTGAATATGGTGGATAATGGGAGAATTGGAAATGAGTAGGATCCGGAGAACGTGGAGAGTGAACTGGATGAGAATGGGAATTGTGAGAAATCGAAAGAAATTGGGGAAATCAGGAAAAATTGGTGAATTGAGGGGAAAATGGAGAGAAATTGGGGAAATCGGGGAAATTGGGAGTATCAGGAGAATTGGGGAAATTGGGAGAACTGGGGAAGTTGGGAGAACTGGGAAAATTGGGGAAATTGGGAAAATAATTGGGAAAATTGACAACTTGAGAGAAGAATTGTGGGAATTGATAGACCAATCACCATCAAACACAGACTGTCATGGTGCAGTGGAGTCGTGACCACATGCAGTACCCCGTGAATGATTCACCAATTGTCTCAATGTCACCCTATTGTCCCCACTTTCAACCAGAATTGAAACACAGTCCTGTCCACGACTCGGTATCAGAAGAAAAAGGGAGACCGGCCTTTATGCCGATAGTAGAACCCAGACTGTGACGCAGTGACCCTGTACCACTTGTCCCACAAATAGTCCACATTTGTCTCTAGTGTCATGTCCCCACACTGACCATCAAACAAACAGCGTCATGTGCAGGATATCCCGTGAATCAAACCCACATGACCCACTCGAAAAAATTCGCGCGCCAATAAGTCGCCACTGTCCCCAATGTCCCCACTGTCCCCACTCACCATCAAACACAGCCTGTCCACGCTCCGTGGATAGAGCACGCAAGAGCGTGCCGATAATAGCCCAAGAATTCACAGTGGACACAAGTAAGACCCTGTGTCTCACATAGATCCCCACAATTTGTCCCTGTAGTCCCACACTGTCCCCAAAGTCCCCATTGTCCCCACTCACCATTGAACACAGCCTGTCCGTGCTCCGTGGTGGCCGCGGCTTTGCCGATGCCCAGCTCACCAGTGACACAGCAATGGCACAGCAATGTTGTCCCCAACTGTCCACATCTGTCCCGACTATAATAAAAAAAGATACCCAACTCAGACATCAAACAACAGCCATATCCAATTAGCAGCAGGAAGTGTCCCCGTGTCCCACATGTCACCCAAGAAATGTCCCCATTGTCCCCACTCACCATCGAACACAGCCTGTCCGTGCTCTGTGGTGGCCGCGGCGTTGCCGATGCCCAGCTGACCAGTGAACAGATCGACTGTACCACGATCTGTCTAAACCTAATATGTCGCCAAAAAAACATCACAAACATCCAAACAGCGGCCTTGTCCGGAGTCAGTGAGCTGGGACCCTGCTAGTCCCCTGGTGATCCCCCGTGGTCCACTGTCCCCTCTCGTCCACACCCACCATACGAAAGAAGCCTGTCCGTGCTCCAGTGGTGGCCGCCAGGCGACTTCGGCCGATTGCACCCAAAGCTCACAAGCCGGCAAAGGGGCTTGCATGTAGGAGCCGACCGCACCATGGGAACCGAGTAAGAAACCCCCGCAGAGCCCACAGGCAAGGCGATGCAGGCGGCATCATTGTCTTGCGGGACAACGCCCAAACGCTCAGTGTCCGCCATACAGGAGAGGAGGGGTGGCACCGTGTCCCCGCGTCCCCCTGTCCCCACCTGTGCCACATCCACATCCACGGGGGCGATGGTGTCGCGCTGGCGCCCGTCCGGGGTCCCCAGGCGGGTGCAGATCTCCAGGAGCACCCGGCCCCGATAAACCAGCCCGGCGTTTGACTTGGCACGAGATAGACACCAGGCTTATTCAGTCCCGGTTCCTCAACACCACAAATGTACTCACCCCCGTTGTCCTTAGAAAAATCACTCCGATGTCCCTCAAAAAATTCTGTTTTTCCCCCAAATGTCCCTTTCTTCATTTCCCCCAGTCCATTTTCACCCCAAATAATGGTCACACATATTGTTTTCCCATATTTCCACCCACCCACAAAATACCCCCAGTTTTCCCACCAAAATACCCAACAATTTTATCTACCCCCAAAAAATAATCCCCTTTCCAAACAAAACCAACCACTTTTTTTTTTTCATCCCTTCCTCTCTT
>VKON01002536.1:0-10377 GCA_009741485.1 Malurus cyaneus samueli
GAATTTTGGGAAAAATGTTGGGAATTTTGTGGGAAATGTCAGAAATTTTGGGAAAAATGTCAGGATTTTTTGGGAAAAATGTTGGGAATTTTGGGAAAATTTTGGGAATTTGGGGAAAAAATCAGAATTTTTAGGAAAAATGTTGGGAAATTTGGAAAAAACTTGGGATTTTGAGGAAAATGTTGGGAATTTTGTGGAAAAGTGTTTGGAATTTTGTGAAAAATATCAAGATTCTGCGAAAAAATGTTGGAGTTTGGGGGAAAATGTTGGGAATTTGGGGGAAAAATGTCAGGAATTTGGTGAGAAATATCAAAATTTGGGGCAAAAGTGTTGGATTTTTGTGGAAAAATGTCCGGAATTGTTGTGAACATGATGGGAATTTTGGGAAAAATGTCAGGGAATTGGGGAAAAACATCAGAATTTTTAGGAAAAATGTCAGGAATTTGGGAAAAAATGTTGTGAGTTTTGGGAAAGGTGTTGGAAATTTGTGGGAAAATGTCAGGAATTTTGGAAAAGCGTTGGGATTTTGGGGAAAATGATGAGAATTTTGGGAAAAATGTCAGAAATTTTGGAAAACTTGGGATTTTGAAGAAAAGTGTCAGGAATTTGGGGAAAAATGTCTGTAATTTTTGTGAAAATGTTGAGAATTTTTGAAAAACACCAGGATTTTTTTGGAAACCATTGATAATTTTGGGAATTGATGATGGAATATTTTTCCTGGAATATTTTTCTCCCCTCAGGACGGTTTGAGGAGGCTCTGGAGCAGCACCGGGAGGAGCTGAGGCTGCTGAAGGGAATCGGGGACCCCCTGGGCTGCGCCGTCGCGCACCGGAAAATCGGGGAGCGCCTGGCGGAGATGGGGCAGTTCAGGGCAGCTTTAAAGGTGAAAATTTGGGAAAAAAATGGGATTTTAGAGGAATTTTGGGTTTTATTGGGTTCTTCAGAAATTTTGAGTGTGTTGGGGATTTTTGGTGGTTTTGGTTATTTTTGATTTTCAGATGGATGTTGAGTGGTTTTTGGGTGATTTTCAGCGTGTTTTGGGGTGATTTTTTGGGTGTTTTTGGGTGATTTTGAGTGTTTTTTCAGGGATTTTTGGGTGATTTTTTGAGTGGTTTTTGAGTGGTTTTTGGGTGATTTTTATGTGATTTTTGGGTGGATTTTGGGTGGATTTTTGGTGGTTTTTGGGTGATTTTTGAGTGTTTTTGTGTGATTTTTGAGTGGTTTTTGGGTATTTTGAGTGGTTTTTGGGTGGTTTTTGGGTGGTTTTTGGGTGATTTTCAGGTGCCATTATTTGGGTGTTTTGTTGGTGATTTTTGGGTGTTTTGGGCAAATCGGGGACCCCCTGGGCTGCGCCGTCGCGCACCGGAAAATCGGGGAGCGCCTGGCGGAAATGGGGCAGTTCAGGGCAGCTCTGAAGGTGAAAATTTGGGAATTCTGGGGAAAAGATGGGATTTTGGGGGTTTTATTGTTTTATTGGGTTCTTGGATGATATTTCAGTGGTTTTTGGGTGATTTTTGAGCGGTTTTTGCGTGATTTTTGAATGATTTTTCGGTGCTTTTTGGGTGAATTTGAGTGCGTTTTGGGTGATTTTTGAGTGATTTTTGAGCGGTTTTTTTGGTGATTTTTTGTAGTTTTTTGGGTGATTTTTGGGTGGATTTTGGGTGTTTTTGGGCGCTTTAGAGTGGTTTTTGAGTGTTATTTGGTGATTTGAGTGATTCTATGGGTATTTTGGGGTGTTTTGGGAAAATCGGGGAGCACCCGACAGAGATGGGACAGTTCGGGGCGGCTCTGAAAGTGAGAAAAATGGGAATTTGGGGAAAAAATGGGATTTTGGGTGACTTTGAGAGATTTTGAAAGGTTTTTGGGTGATTTTTGGGAGGTTTTTGGGTGATTTTTTAGGTGATTTTTTAGGTGGTTTTTGAGTGATTTTGTGTGGTTTTTGGGTGAATTTTGAGTGGTTTTTGGGTGATTTTTAGTGGTTTTTGGGTGGTTTTTCAGTGATTTTGGAGTGATTTGGTTTTTTTGAGTCATTCTTGGGTTGTTTGGGTGATTTTGAGTGGTTTTTGGGTGGTTTTAGGGGGTATTTTTGGGTGTGTTTTGGCAAAGATCGGGAGCGCCGACAGAGATGGGCAGTTCCGGGGCGGCTTTAAGGTGAAAATTTGGGAATTTTGGGGTTTTTTGGAATTTCCTGGCTTTTCGAGAGATTTTGAGTGGGTTTGGGGTGATTTTTTGGGTGATTTTTTTAGTGGTTTTTGGTGATTTTTGAGTGGTTTTTGGGTGGTTTTTGGGTGATTTTTATGTGATTTTTGGGTGGATTTTCGGTGATTTTTGAGTGGTTTTTGAGAGATTTTTGGGTGGGTTTTGGGGTGATTTTTTGGAGGTTTTTGGGTGATTTTTGAGTCATTTTTTGGTGACTTTTGGTGGTTTTTGGGCAATTTTGAGTGATTTTTGGGTGATTTTTGAGTGGTTTTTGGGCGATTTTGAGTGGTTTTTGGGTGTTTTTTGAGTGGTTTTTGAGTGGTTTTTGGGTGGTTTTTAGATGATTTTTAGAGGCCATTTTTAGGTGTTTTGTTGGTATTTTTGGGTGTTTTGGAAAATCAGGGAGCGCCCGACAGAGATGGGGCGGTTCGGGGCTGCGTTAAAGGTGGGAATTTGGGAAAAAAAAATGGGATTTGGGAAAATCGGGGATCACCTGGCCAAGATGGGGCGGTTTGGGGCAGCTCCCCATTTTTTCTCATTATTCCCCAATTTTTGATATTTTTCTCGTTTTTTTCCCTGTTTTTTTGGGTCATTTGCCAATTTTTCCCCAGCACCTGTCCCTGGCTCTGGACCTTTCCCCATTTCCCCCATTTCCCCAATTTTTTCCCCATTTTTTCCCCCATTTTTTTCCCATTTTTTTCCCCATTTTCCCCCAATTTTCCCCCATTTTTCCCCATTTTCTTCCCATTTCTTTGTCTCTTATTTTTGGGGCCCATTTTCTCCCCATTTTCTCCCCAATTTTTCCCTATTTTTCCCCATTTTTCCACATTTTTCCCTATTTTTTCCCATCTTCCCAATTTTTGATATTTTTTCCATTTTTTCCATTTTTTTCATTTTTTCCCCCAGCACCAGCACCTGTCCCTGGCTTGGGACCTTTCCTCATTTTTTCCCCCTTTTTTTCCTCATTTTTCCCCATTTTTTTCTCATTTTCCCATTTTTTCCTCATTTTTTTTGTCTCTTCTCTTTTATTTTGGGCCTTCATTTCCCCATTTTTTGATTTTTTTTCCCCATTTTTCAGCACCAGCACCTGTCGCTGGTTGGGCTTTCCCATTTTTTTCCCATTTTCCCCATTTTCCCCCGTTTTTCTGTTTTTTCCCCATTTTCTGCCCAATTTTTTTCTCACAATTTTTTCCCCATTTTTCCCATTTTTTGATATTTTTCCCTCAGCACCAGTACCAGCACCTTTCCCTGGCTTGGGACCTTTCCCATTTTCCCCATTTTTTCCCATTTTTCTCCCTTTTTTCCCATTTTCCCCATTTTTTCCCATTTTTTCCCAGTTTTCCCCATTTTTCCCCATTTTCCAGCACCAGCACCTGTCCCTGCTTGGGACCTTTTCCCATTTTTCCCCGTTTTTTCCCCCATTTCCCCATTTTTCCGTTTTCCCGTTTTTTCCCATTTTCTCCTCATTTTTTCCCATTTTTTTGATCATTTTTCCCATTTTTTGATGTTTTTTTCCCCAATTTCCCCCAGCACCAGCACTGTCCCTGGCTCGGACCTTTCCCGATTTTTTCCCTTTTTTTGATAATTTTCCCATTTTTTTCCAGCACCAGCACCAGCACCTGTCCCTTGGCCTGGGACCTTTCCCACTTTTCCCCATTTTTGCCCATTTTTTCCCCATTTTTCCCCCATTTTTTTCCCATTTTCCCCCATTTTCCCCATTTTTCCCCATTTTTTCCCATTTTTCCCAATTTTTGATTTTTCCCCATTTTTTCCCCAGCATCAGCGCACCAGCACCTTTCCTGGCCTGAGGACCTTTCACTTTTTCCCATTTTCTGCCTATTTTTGCCCATTTTGTGCCCCGTTTTCCTCATTTTCCCCCATTTTTCCCCATTTTTTTGATATTTTTTCCCATTTTTTGATATTTTTCCCCATTTTTTTCCAGCACCAGTACCAGCACCTGTCCCTGGCCCGGGACCTTTCCAACCCCACGGAGCAGCAGCGCGCTTGGGCCACCATCGGCCGGCCTTCATGTTCATGGCCGAGGGCCGGAGGGATGGACAGCACCAAGGGTGCTCGACAGCACCCAGGAATGGCCAGAGGGGACCCAGGAATGGCTGGAGGGGTCACTGGAGCGGCCGGAGGGGATGGACAGCACCCAAGGGTGCTCGGACAGCACCCACGAGTGGCCAGAGGGGACCCAGGAATGAGCCGAGGGGGATGGACAGCACCCAAGGGTGCTCGGACAGCGCCCAGGAGTGGCCGGAGGGGACCCAGGAGTGGCTGGAGGGGTCACCGGAGTGGCCGGAGGGGACCCACGAATGGCCGGACCTGAAGCACTCCAGGGGCTCGGACAGCACCCATGAGTCCAGGAGGAGTCCAGCAGTGTCCAGCGGAGTCCCAGGAGTGGCCAGAGGGGACCCAAGGGTGCTCGGACAGCACCCAGGAGTGGCCCGTTGAGGAGGTCCAGTGAAGTCCAGGAGTGGCGGACCGGCGGACAGCACCAAGGGTGCCCAGAGGGAGCCAAGGAGTGGCTGGAGGGACCCAAGGAACGTCCAGAGGGGACCCAGGAATGTCCAGAGGGGTTCCAGGAGTGGCCGGAGCGGCCGGACAGCACCCAAGGGTGCTCAGATGGGACCCAGAAACGTCCAGAGGGGTTCCGGGAGTGTCCAGCAGAGTCCCAGGAGTGGCCGGAGGGGTCCCAAGGGTGCCCAGATGGAGCCAAGGAGTGTCCAGAGGGAACCAAGGAGTGTCCAGAGGGGTCCAAAGAGTGTCCAGCAGAGTCCCAAGAGTGGCCGGACGGAGCCAAGGAGTGGGCCGGAGAGACCCCAGGAACGTCCAGCGGGGTCCCAAGGGTGTCCAGTGAAGTCCCAGGAGTGGCCGGAGCAGCCGGACAGGTCCCAAGGGTGTCCAGTGGCACCCAAGGAGTGTCCAGAGCGGTCCCAAGGGACCCCAGAAGAGTCCCAAGAGTGGCTGGAGGGACCCAGGACCATCCAGTGGGGTCCCAAGGGTGTCCAGAGTGGTCCCAAAGATGTCCGGAGCAGCCGGACAGGTCCCGAGGGTGTCCAGTGCAGTCTCAGCAGTGTCCAGTGGCACCCAAGGACTGTCCAGTGGCACCCAAGGACCGGCCAGTGGGGTCCCAAGGGTGTCCGGAGCGGTCCCAGCGGTGTCCGAAGCGGCCGGACGGATCTCAGCGGTGTCCGGAGCGTTCCCAGCGGTGTCCGGAGCGATCCCAGCGATGTCCAGCGGGATCTCAGCGATGTCCAGCGGGATCCCAGCGGTGTCCGGAGCGTTCCCAGCGATGTCCAGCGGGATCTCAGCGATGTCCAGCGGGGTCCCAGCGGTGTCCGAAGCGGCCGGACGGATCTCAGCGATGTCCGGAGCGTTCCCGCGGTGCCGTGGCCGCGCTCCATCGGGCGCTGGAGGCGTTTCAGAACAGCCTCAACATCGTCGAGACACAGCTGGAGGGTGCGAAACGGGGAAAAATGGGAATTTGGGATGGGAATTTGGGATTTTGGGATTGGAAAAGGGAGATTTGGGATGGGAATTTGGGATTTTGGGATCTGGATGGATTTGGGGTGGATTTTGGGGTCTGGAGGCGTTTCAGAACAGCCTCAACATCGTCGAGACGCAGCTGGAGGGTGGGAACGGGGAAAATGGGAATTTTGGAATTTGGGATTGGAGTGTTGGCATTGGAAAAGGGAGATTTGGGATGGGAATTTTGGGATTTTGGAATTTTGGAATTTTGGGATTTTGGATTGGAAAAGGGAGATTTGGGATGGGAATTTTGGGATTTTGGAATTTTGGGATTTTGGATTTTGGCATTGGAAAAGGAGAGTTTGGGATGGGAATTTTGGGATTTTGGGATCTGGGATGGATTTGGGGTGGATTTTGGGGTCGGGAGGCGTTTCCAGAACAGCCTCCAACATCATCGAGACACAGCTGGAGGCGGTGGGAATGGGAAAAACGGGAATTTTGGGAATTTGGGATTTTGGGATTGGAAAAATGGGAAACTTGGGATGTTGGATTTTGGGATCTGTGAGCGTTTCAGAGCAGCCTGGACATTGTGGAGACACAGCTGGAGGTGGGAATGGGAAAAAATGGGATTTTGGGATTGGAAATTTGTGATTTTGGGATTGGAAAAGGGAGATTTGGGATTGGGATTTTGGGATTTGGGGGATTTGGGGTGGATTTTGGGGTCTGGGGGAGTGTCCAGAACAGCCTGGACATCGTCAAGACACAGCTGGAGAGTGGGAAACGGGGAAAAAATGGGAATTTTGGGGCTGGAATTCTGGATTTTGGGGTTGGAAAAGGGAGATTTGGGATTGGAAATTTGGGATTTGGGGATTTTGGGATTTTGGGGTCTGGAGGCGTTTCACAACAGCCTCAACATCGTCGAGACACAGCTGGAGGGTGGAAATGGGGAAAAAAATGGGAATTTGGGAATTTGGGGCTGGAAAAAGGGGAAATTTGGGATTCTGGGGTTGGAAATTTAGAAAAAGGAAATTTGGAATTTTGGGATTGGAGTTTTGGGATTTTGGGGTTGGAAAAGGGAGATTTGGGATTGGAAAAAGGAAGAATTTGGGATTGGATTTTGGGATTGGAAAGGGAATTTGGGATTTTGGGATTGGAAAATGGAATTGTGGGATTTTGGGATTTTGGGATCTGGGAGTGGGAAGAGGGAAATTTGGGATTCTGGGATTGGCATTTTGGGGTTTTGGGATTGGGAAATGGGGAATTTGGATTTTGGGATTGGAAAATGGAAATTTGGGATTACAAAAGAAATTTGGGATTTTGGGATTGGGAATTTGGGATTTTTGGGATTGGAATTTTGGGATTCTGGGGTTGGAATTTAGGGATTGGAAAAAGGGGAAATTTGGGATTTTGGGATTCAGGAATTTGGGATTTTTGGGATTGGGATGGATTTGGGGGTGGATTTTGGGATCTGGAGGCGTTTCAGAGCAGCCTGGACATTGTGGAGACACAGCTGGAGGTGGGAATGGGAAAAAATGGGATTTTGGGATTGGAAATTTGTGATTTTGGGATTGGAAATTTGTGATTTTGGGATTGGGATTTTGGGATTTGGGGATTTGGGGTGGTTTTTGGGGTCTGGAGCGTTTCCAGAACAGCCTGGACATCATCGAGACACAGCTGGAGGGTGGGAAACGGGGAAAAAATGGGAATTTGGGGCTGGAAAAAGGGGAAATTTGGGATTTGGGGATTGGAATTTGGGATTTTGGGATTGGAAATTTGGGATTTAGGGATTGCAAAAAGGGCAGATTTGGGATTTTGAGATTGGGATTTTGGGATTGGAAAAAGGGGCAATTTGGGATTTTGGGATTGGAAAAAGGAAATTTTGGGATTTTGGGGTTGGAAAAAGGGGAAATTTGGGATTTTGGGATTGGAAATTTGGGGTTTTGCAATTGGGATTTTGGGATTTTGGGATTGGAAAAGGGAGATTTGGGATTGGAATTTTGGGATTGGAAAAAGGGGAAATTTGGGATTTTGGGAATGGGGATTTGGGATTTGGGGTTGGAATATTGGGATTTGGGATTGGAATTTGCGATTCTGGGGTTGGAATTTGGGGATTTTGGGATTGGAATTTTGGGATATTGGGATTGGAAAGAAGGGGAAATTTGGGATTTTGGGGTCGGAAAAAGAGGAAAAATTTGGGATTTTGGGATTGGAAGAAGGGAGTCTGGGGTTGGAATTGGGGGTTTGGGGATTTGGGAGTGGATTTGGGGTCTGGGGGGGTTTAGAACAGCCTAACATCGTTGAGACACAGCTGGAGGGTGCGAAACGGGGAAAAATGGGAATTTTGGGAATGGGGATTGGAAAAATGGGGAAATCTGGGAATTTGGGATTAGATTTTTGGGAATTTGGCGTGGATTTTGGGATTTGGGATTTTGGGATTCGGGACTTTGGATTTTGGGGTCTGGGGGGGTTTCCAGAGCAGCCTGGACATGGGCGAGACACAGCTGGAGGGTGCGAAATGGGGAAAAAAATGGGAATTTTGGGAATTTGGGATTTTGGGATGGGAAATTTGGGATTGCAAAAAGGGCAGATTTGGGATTTTGAGATTGGGATTTTGGGATTGGAAAAGGGAATTTGGGATTTTAGGGTTGAGATTTTGGGATTTTGGGAATGTGTTTGGGTTTGGGTTGAAGGGAAATTTGGGATTTGGGTTGGAAAAGGGAAATTTTGGGATTTTGGGATTGGAAAAAGGGAAATTTGGGATTTTGGGATTGGAAAAAGGGAAATTTAGGATTTTGGGGTTGGAAAAAGGGAAATTTTGGGATTTTGGGATTGGAAAAAGGGGAAATTTGGGAATTTGGGATTTGGGGATTTTGGGGATTGGAAAAAAGGGAAATTTGGGATTGGAATTTGGGATTTGGAATTCTAGGATGGAAAAGGGAAATTTGGGATTTTGGGACTGGAAAAAGGGAAAAATTGGGATTTTAGGGTTGAGGTTTGGGGATTTTGGGATTGGAATTTGGGATTTTGGGATTGGAAATTTGGAATTTTGGGAATTTGGGATTTTGGGATCTGGGAATGGAAAGGAAATTTGGCGATTTGGGATTGCATTTTGGGGTTTGGGGATTGGGAAATGGGGGATTTTGGGATTTTGGGATTGGAAAAATGGGAAATTTGGGATTTTGGGATTGGAAATTTGGGATTTTGGGATTTGAGGATTGGAAAAAGGGGAATTTTGGGATTGGAAGAAGGGGAAATTTGGGATTTTAGAATTGGGATTTTGGGATTGGGATTGGAATTATGGGATTCTGCGGTTGGAATTTTGGGATTCTGAGATTTGAGAAAAAAGGGAAATTTGGGATTTTGGGATTGATAAAGGGGAAAATTGGGATTTTGGAATTGGAAATTTGGGATTTTGGGATTGGGATTTGGGGATTTTGGGATTTGGGATTTTGGGATTTTGGAATTGGAAATTTGGGATTTTGGGACTGGAATTTTGGGATTCTGGGATTTTAAGATTGGATTTTTTGGATTTTGGGGTTGGAATTTTGGGATTTTGGGAGTGGATTTTTGGGATTGGAAAAGGGAAATTTTGGATTTGGGGATTGGGATTTTGGGATTTTAGGATTGGATTTTTGGGATTTTGGGATTTTGGGATGGGATTTTGGGATTGGAAAAAGGGAAATTTGGGATTTTGGGATTGGATAAGGGGAAATTTGGATTTGGGATTTGGAATTTGGGATTTGAGATTGGGATTGTGGGATTGGAAAAATGGGAAATTTGGGATTTAGGATTGGGATTTTGGGATTGGAAATTTTGGATTTTGGGATCTGGGAGTGGAATTTAAATCCTTAAAAGAGAATTTTTTCCCCTTCCTCCCATTCCCCCTTTCCCCACCTCCCCTGCCCACCCCCTCCCAAATATCCCCAAATCCCAAAAATTCTCCAAATTCCCCCAAATTCAGGAAATTTTGGGATTTTAGGCTCGGTGTCTGCGCGGGAAGCGGCCGAGATGCGGAGCCGCCTCTACCTGAACGTGGGGCTGGTGCACGACTCCCTGGGAGACCCCGAAAAATGCTCCCAATTCCTGCAAAAAAGCGTCCTCCTGGCTGAGTGAGGGGAATTCGGGAAATTTCGGGAAATTTTGGGAAAAAATTTGGGAAAAAAATCTGGGAATTTTGGGCATTTCCGGGGCCATTTTTGGGCACTTTGGTGGGGTTTTTGGCTGTTTCGGGGGAATTTTGGGCATTTTTGGGGGAACTTTTAGGGTTTGGGAATCTGGGACGGAAATTTGGGAATTCTGGATGGATTTGTCAGAAGTGTTGTGGAAAGAAATGCTAGTGATTTGATGCATTTCTGTGTGGGAATTTTGGCCATTTCTGGGAGGATTTTTGAGGATTTTGGCATGTGTCGGGGCAGTTTTGGCACTGTGGGGGCGATTTTTAGAGGGGTCTGGGATGGATTTTTTAGGATTATGGGAATTTTGGAAATTTTGGGCTGGGATTTTGGGATTCTGGGATGTAATTTGGGTTCTGGCTGGGGATTTTGGGAATTTGTGGATTTTTGTTCCATGTGGGGTTTTTGGGGACTTTCTCCCTGGAGAACGCCCCGAGCAAATGTCTCCCACACAATTCCCTGCAAAAAAGCGTCCTCCTGGCTGAGTGAGGGAATCCCGGAATTTCCGGGAATTTGGAGAAAATAAAACAAT
>VKON01002544.1:0-10711 GCA_009741485.1 Malurus cyaneus samueli
TCATGTTACTTGTCCTCGTACAAAAAAAAAAAACAAATACTCCTGACAAAACTACATGCTGGGATGCCATTGCCATGATTTGTGGGCAAACTTGCAAAAGAAATAAGCAGCCATGTGATGCCTGCTAGTGGCTTGGGAGGCTGTAAAATTCCTCACCCTAAAGAGGCAGCTGGCTTGCAGATTCAAAAAGGTGCCTTGCGTCTCCTGGAATAAAGTAGCTCCAGTATTTGACTATCCTCTGCCAGATGTGCCTGTTGGATGAATCCAACCAAATGATTTCTCTCTCCTTCCCTTTGTTCCAGAATATTCTGCTGAAGAAAGCCAAATGACCTGACCAACACCCGGACTGACCTCATAAACTGAAAAAGACAGAATTTACAGTGACCCAGACAGAATTCCAATGTCTTTTAACTAGGGTCCCTAGGAATGTAAATGTTAATTGCTTGTTGGTGAAGCTTATACAGAAGCGTGTCTATTTGTTTCTTTTATTTCTTGACTGTCAATGGCAAAGCACGGGCATCTTGTTTTTGTTTTAAATACAGTTGTAATTTTTTTTGTTACCTTTGAAGAACTTTGTGGTTTTTTAGAGTAATGCTTTTCACTGCTTGCAAAAGAAACGAGATGGAGGAGTGGGTAACTCTGCCTGTGAAATGTGACAATTGTGGAGGAGAAGGAGGGATCCCAACGTAATGTGTGCTTCAAAAAGGAATTTACTCCTTTCGCCACCATTTCATCACAATAGGAACTACGCCATCAGGTACAAGAACTAAAAATTACTCTTTGCCTGGTGTGTTGGTCGGCTCCAGTGCATGCTGCTTGTGTTCGGCTCAAACACAGCCACATTCACAAGCCAATCTATCTTGACTACGCCATGAATCAAGACAAGATTGCGAGGAATCCTCCCTGAAAGAAAAATTATCTATCGATGAGGCAGCTAAGCTGTGGGTGTCTGCCTGACCTGTCACAGGCAGCCTTTCCAAATGCCGGGCAGCGGAAAACCCTCGGAGGCTCACAGAGGACATGGGACAGAGAGTGTGGCAGCCTAACGCTTGCCTCTCAGTGGTGGTTGTTTCGAAGTCTCACTTGCAAGGTCCTTATTTGGGTTGAAGAAAATCATTGAGACGTGCACTGATGAGCATCTCATGCCTTGTGCCAGGCGGGATTTGGTGTCACCCAGGTACCCTGGGCCCCAGGGCTGGCAGGGCTCCAGCACAGGGCAGCTGTCCCCGTTCCCTTTCCCCACAGCCCTCCTGGCTCCATGGTGCTCCCAAACCTGAGCCCAGCATTCCAGATGCACCCTCAGCAGTGCCCATCAGGGGCACTAGGGATGTAGCTAAGCCATTGGTGGAATAAAGACATTTAGAGACTCCAAAGAAAAGGGAAAGGAAAGGTCAAACTAAGCAGAAACTGAACTAGGGCACTGACAGGAAAGCATGGGATTCCTGGCCTAGGGGTGCTGATCTTCTGCATTTGTCTCTGGGGGAAATTTTCTCCAAACACTTGTGCACACCACAGGAGGGGTACCAAATATTATTTACAAAACATTCAGAACCACAGGCTGCCCTTCAGCTTTCTGCACCAAGTCAGAATATGTCTGCTGTCCATGGTCAGTGGCTTTTTCTATACCTCCCCACTTCTGTGATGATCTTTCAGATCCAGTTTTCTCTGGTACAAATTCTCTGTACTACTTGTCTAGAGATGCCGATATATTGGACAGGGAAACTCAGAGGGCACTTGTAGTTGCAAAGTAGGACTTGCTGAATAACTTGAATGTTTATCTAAGAAAACCAACTTGCTAACACAGCAAACTTCAGATGCTTGTCTGAAAATCACAACCAGTTAAAAAAGTAAGTTTTCTAGGTAAACCCTTCATGTTGCAACCGGTAGCTGTAAGCCAAAATTCCTCTGCCTAATCCCAAAAGAGCAATTACACAGAAACCTCAGAATTTCATATACAAATATTATTTATAACTCAAGGGGATATTTTTCCTAAGACTTTGCATGGATAGACAAAGCATTTCTAATTTTCTTGTAAATATACAAATAGCAAACTCCTAGATCAGTTTAGATTGAACAATTATTGAACTAGAAACATGGCGTCAGCTCGTGTGTTGGCAAGTGATCGTTTTCCCTAAATTGCTGGACAGCAGCAAGCAGCCTTCTTGGATCCAAAGCTTCGCTTTCCTGCATGATTCCAGTGAGATTCCAGGCCTGCAATAGCTCAAAATTGTTTGGTTTTCTTGTAACTTTCATAGGAGTGCAATAAAAAAAATGCTTCTGTTTGTATTTTAGGTGTAGGTTACAGCTGGAAATAGAGGATAACTTCTTTTTGTGGGAGGAGAGGAGAAAGAACAACACCATAGACAAGGATTTAATGAAAATTGCAATTCTCTCAAGGGGAAAATGAAATTTTGCTTGAAGATCTTCTATGAAACAATCTGTGGGGTCTTTATGATTTCAGTCTCTTAAAGAGTGACAGCTGAAGATTTCCATGATTGTCTGACCTAGCCATGGAATTGGAGTTCCACTTGAGCCTGTTGAAGCCCTAAATTCCATTCCAACCCAGGAAAGATCATTCAAATCAAAAAGCACTTTCTCCAGCATGTGGAGAAATGTTTCCCATGAAATGTATCAAAAACAAAACAACTGGCCTAAAAAAAGACACTAAAATTTGACAAGCAAAAAAAAGCAGCTCTACCATCGTATGCATTCTCTATCTCTCAACTGCATCCTCTCAATAAGGTCGCGTGTGTACAGAACATGAGACAATGTGGCCCTCATGTTGCAAATATATCATCCATCAAGTACAGGAACAAAAGTCCTCCATTGATTTCAGAGTGAGAGCAGCAAAGAAACAAGACTTTTTTTTTTTTTTTGATCAGCAGGGCATCAACAGACCTAATTAATTAAATTCAAAAGAAAAAAACAGGTGTAGGAGACCTAAATATATTCATACTGCTTCCAATCATTTTAACACATGACATCCTTAGCTGGTGATAGGCTTTTTTCACTCACACTTTTCCTTGCCACGAATAAAACACTCAAAAATATTGATAGAGGTCTTACACTCAGAAGCATCTGATGTAAGTGTGTTGCAGTGTAGCAAATCAAAATGAAAAGAAGATTGTGCAATCACAAGGTCATAGACAACAGAGCTGAGGAAAACCTCATCTCCTTAAAAAAATGATCCGGTATGATTATGTAGGACAGTCATCTAAACAATCGTGCTGTGATTTGATCGAGCAAATAAGGGAATCCAACCATGTGAATGTTCTGCCACAGCAGTGATTTCCTACAGATTTGTGGACTAACCCGTTAATGTTGTGTCTTTTGGCGTGAGAGGATTCATCCTGCATTCACCAAATGCGGACCAGATGCATAGTTGGCCTCCATTCTTCTCTCAGGGAACCCTTTTGCCGTCGTGCCTCGAAGCGTTGAGATGCAGTGTCTAGTGCTCAATGTTCAAGTGGAGCGCTTTGAGAAGCCCTGGGAGCCAGCCCTTGCTGCAGGCCAAAGATGAAATCCCTCCGCCTTCCTTTCCCTGACCGAGCCCATGGCAATGAGCAAAGGCAGGAATGCTCTGTGCCATCCAAGCACAAGGGGCACAACGAGCTCCCGCCCCAAAACAAGGCTGCCCATGGCCTACACCATTCCTGGCAATGAAGCCCGGCCCTTGCTGTGCAAGGGCAAGTTTGGGCCAAGATGAGGTTGCACAGACCAAAACCAGACGCGGCACACGCAGACACCATATTCCTCTCGCCTGAGCTCGCCAAGCACACAGGCCTCAAGCCGGGCCGCCTTCAGGCTTTAAAAAAAGGGCCGATAGTACCTCTAATCAATATATGCCAAAAACACAACTGAAAGCTCCCAATGAAGGAGGCACACATGCACCCATCCTGGGACAGCCAGAGAGATGGCTGACACTCAGAGAAGGGCAGACATAAAATACACAGTTCTCGCATACCAGAACCATTTCCAAAGACATACACTAACCATTCGCCACGTGTCCTCGGACCCCGCTCGCCTGCTCCTGACTGCTCAACAGAATGAAACCTGAAGGGGCGACTGCATCATGGAAATCCTACACAGAGATGACAGCTCATCGCCCCAATCTCTAACTGGAACGGCACCCTCTTGAGAAGCCAAGCAGCACATGGATTGACACCAAACCAGACGAGTCCGTTCACACTCCCACCACTCACCACCAAACCCCACCCAATGACAAAGAACTACCAGGATCACTCGGCAGCAACTTGTAGCAGTGGCATTCGCCCAGGCCTCTCCCAAAATCACGGTCTCCCTCAGCAGGTGCCTCTTCACAGCCCTTCCGTCAGTGTCCAGGCGGTGAGTGCATTTAGGCAGAAAGGTGCTCATCCCCGAGCGGTGGCACTGAAAAGGCCTGCCTCAGGGAATGGTACAGACACCTCAACAGCTGCCAAGAGCTCCAGGAAGTTGGACAATGCTGTCAGGAATGCAACGGCCTGGATGTGGTGTTCGTGCGGGACAGTGTGGATCAAGAATGGCAGCTGGCCTCCAGATCACAAGTCCAGACATTCTGTCATTGCCACTCTGGCAGTTCAAACCCTTTGTGTCCCCATCAAGGAAAGTATCTTACCAAGGCAGACACAACTCTTGTGGCTGCGGCAGGACACAATGGGGGCCCCAGCCATTGCTGTCTCATGTGACACAAACAATGGCAGCCCCAAGCATTCCATTCCCTGGAGACGCTCCCAAAAGCCCACGGCCACGCTGTGTCCTGTCAGCAGAGCTGAGCGGGGAAATTATACGGCGAACGTGAGCGCACCGAATGCCTTCTGTCGCCTTGTGCACCCACGTGTGAGCAGCATGGAAGCTCCCGTGGCTCTGCCAGCTCCTGCAGCGCATTCCTCTGCCCAGCAGCCTCCTCCAGCACAGGTAGGGCTGTAGCCTGACCCTGAAGCCCGACAGCGCTCTGGGGAGAAGCGCCTGGGGACATTCCCGGCCCTTCCTGCCCGGAGACTCCCCGGGGCGGAGCCCCCACGTTTCCCTGTGCCCTGTGCCTGCAGCTGTGACTCACAGGCAGGGACGGCTCCAATGGCCACACCTTGCCCAGCACGCCAAGCCTCTGGGCACCCTCGGCGGTTGGCAAGCAACCCCAAATGGCAGTGCCCCGGAGGAGTTTTCATGGATGTGGACAGACCACCATGTGTGACATCACCCTGGCCACCGATGGGTCATGGAAGCGACAACACCGCTCCAGGCGTGGACAATCCTCACTGGCACAAGAGACTAGCCCTGGACGGAGGACCACGTGCAGTCCTGCGACATCTCACGGCACAGGAAACGTGCCCATTGGAAGAGGAACCCGTGCCAGGCCACATCCACCTTAACACTGTTCGGACTGGCCACGAGTTCCCATGGATGAGAAGAGCACAGTGGCAACATTCATGAGCGGTGAACATTCGCACAACCACTTCTGTTCCATGGGCATGGACACCACCTCAGTGGGTAACACCACACCGGCCCAAGGCCACAGCCCCAGCCAATCTGCTCAGGTGTCCCAATGCACCAGGGGACCAGTGGTGACCTCCAGAACCTACACAGCCAAAGATGGAAGCACTGCCCTCCCAGGTGATCCCAGCGCTGTCCCCGCCCAAGGATCTCTGCGTATGCAGGCACCAATGACACCAGGCCCCAGGGCAAAATCCCCCGGCCTCCATGGAACCTGGCAGGTGCCACACACTCTGGGCATAGTCCCCAAGGAGCCCAAAGCGGTAACCGAGCAAGAAAGCACCGACAGCACCGCTGCTGGAAGCCAGGATCCGCAGCGGGATGCAGGAACGGACCTGCCACCACCTGAGGGCAGCATCAGGAAATGCTGCAAAGGAGTGGAAAAGCGTGGGAAGGAGGGAAAGAACCTCATACCACACTAGTGAAGCGCGAGGCAAGCGCGCCACTGGCAGAGCGGCTAAACAAGTAAGAAATGAGATTTTGAGGCTCCATCGGTTGGGAGGGCTGGGATTTGATTATAGTGGTAGGTGGAACGTAATATATAGATCCTTGATGAAGATGTAGATGAAGACATAGATTAAGATGTAGGTGAAGAATATAATGGAAGAGTAATTAAGACGTAGAGGATAATGAAGATGTAGATTAAGATGAAGATGTAGAAGATGTTCACTCTTCTCTGTTTCTATTAAAACAGTTTAACCCATGAACTGTTTGTGTGCATGAAATAGGGAGAGAGTGCAGGGGGCCCCAGGAAATAGCACCCAAGAGGTGCAAAACATCACGAAGCCCCAAACAGAAGCCCCAAGGCCCAACGCCCACTATAGGCAGCCCAGGCCTGAGGGACTGTCAGCACTGCAGGCACATCTAGATGGGGACTGCCCCAGACCCTTCCCCAGGGGAAGCAGCCTGGACGCGCGCACAACTGTGGGAGCGTAGTTTAATGTCAAATGCTTTTATCACACTCATGTTCACAAATGCCATGTTTCCAAGAACTCCTAAGAACCAGTCCGGTTTGAAAGAAAGGTGTTTGCCAGGGAAGACAGGCACCTCCCGTGGAGCAGTGAATATGACCCCGCTTCCCTACAAGTTACTCTAACTCAGAAATCACGGGTCCCGGCAATGAACACAGGAAAAAGAATAACAGTTTTTACCGGAGTAAACAAGGTTAGCAAGCACCAACAATGGCAGCAACAACCAACAAAAGCAGAAAGCCAATGCCAGCCCGCAGCTGTCCCACCTCCCTTGGTCCCATGCTGGTCACACTGCAGGGGCTGGTGCTCCAGCCAGGCAGGGCGGGTGGGGAGAATCCCCCAGTGGTAGCTGCCGCTCTTGCCTCTCTCTCTCTCTCAAACGGAAGAGAGAGAGATCCTTACAAATTCACCGGGGAACCGATCCTGGTGCCCCTCCTGGATAGCAAAAGGAGTTGTAGCAGGAAGCTCGGAGTAGCAAACTACAGCGGGAGGAAAGCAGGACACTTCCCGATGGATGCCAATGCACACGAGGCCACAGGGACACTGCCGGGCAGGAGTTTGGGTCCCACCCAGGGTGTCCGTGCCCCGGCTGGCAAGGGCTCCAGCACAGGGCAGCTGCCCCGTCCCATTACTGCAGCCCTCGGGCGCACCCGTCCGACAGCCCTGGCCCAAGCCCAGACATGCTGGCAGCTTCCGCCTTTGGCCACGCACAATTCCCTCTCCCTGTGCAGCACCAGGGCCATCCGGGCTGCTGCCTGAGCCCTGCGCACCCCCAGCCGCTCCCCCAGGCACCTTTGGACCCTTCTCCACCCACAAGAATGGCAAGGCAGCCCCTCCCTGGTGCCGTGGCATGCGGCAGGATAATCTCGTGGCAAAGCCGCTCAGTCCCTCTGAGCCTGGCTACCACAGCAAAGCCCTCAGGCGCCAGGGAACAGCAGCAGCCTATCCACAGCTGCGCACGCCGCAGCGGCCCTCCCGGAGCCTCCTTGCTCCAGGCCTGAACACCCCCGGCTCCCTCTGCACCCTCATACACAACCGTGCTCCACACCCTGCACAGCACCTTTGCCCAGCTCTGGACATGCCCAGCCTGGAGTGTCTCTCCAACCTGAGCCAGCATCCAGGGCACCCTCAGAAGGTGCCAAATCCGGGGATGTTGGTCCAGGTCACAGAATCACAGAATATCTAGACTGGAGGGCATCACAGAGTAGTACCAAAAGTACAACCAAACCACCCACCGTAGATGATTCAAATAATTGAGAGCCACCAAGCAGGAAAGGAAGACATTTTTCATATCAGAGAATTAAGCAACCTGAATTAAAAAAATCCAATGAAAAACTGGTTTGAAAGGGAAGAAACCAGATTCATTGATATCATCTAGTTAAAAAAACTTTATGGGGGGTTTTATGGCCTATTTTGTAGGCCAAAAAGTGGCCCCACAAAGCCGGATTGAAATACGCACCAATAGTGTAAGACCGAATCTGAAAAGAAGGGAGTGTTAACAGCCTGCATGAGGAGAATACCACAACTCGGCTAACTGTTGAGAAAAGGAGATTGACTCAGAATCTAGCATTGATAATGCAGGTGGCTGAATAAACATTACTATATGAGTACTTTTGCAAACTCACCCAATCATGTCCGATATAATTAAACGCGTCTCTTAACCAATGTATTTTGAACAAAATGTATACACTATGCTAAAATGTGGAAAAGAGCTGTCCACACATAAATGCTTCTTTCTCTCATCTTTTCACTCTTTTGTGTGTTTTGTGTCTTTATACTGTTTGCTACGTGGCCTATATCATACTATCTCAGGCAGCAGATTCCTGCATTCCCGGTGCTCACACCACAGGCAGAGGGCCTCTGCTCTGACCAAAGGCTAAACCAAGGGTGGATCCTGAGGCAGGTGATTTCCCCATGCTCCAGAATGACAAAACAGCACATCAGAAAGGCCAGAAGCCTGACAGACAAGTTGGGAGGGGTCTAGTTTGTAGTTCATAGTGGTGGGCTGGGACCACAAAAACCACAAAATGGCTCCTGTCAGAAGCTCGGAAGTCTTCCTTCAGCTGCCGGTAAAAAGAACCCTGCCCTCTGTGTTTTAGGCAGTATCTGATGGCCGAGGGGAATGGACAGGCTCTGCCATGCCTGAGCCAACCGAAATGCGGTACACCTCCAGAAGACATAGGCTCAAATGAGAAGAATTGAAAAAATTATTGCAAGCAGCCATTAAGCCCTAGCCAAGTGGGGGAGGTAAGGAGATGTGAAAAAAGAAATGGAGAGTCAGCGGAGAAGGAGAAGAGAGAAGGCTCTTGCAACCCTGAAATGACCAACCATGGGGGAAGCACGGGCCGTTACTGAGCTGACTGTCCAGAGGGAAACCCCAACAAGACGAGAGAGCCCTCACCAAATAAAAAAACCGGCCTGGAGGACGGCTGAAAATAGCCAGGGGGAAAAGTGCCCCTCACAACCTGGATCCTACAGAAGCTGGTGTTTGCAGAGATTTGAGAGAAAGGCCTTGCTACCCAAAATGGGCAAGCCTGGCCTATGGGAGGAGCTCCTCTGGACAGGAATCACACAGCACTTCGAAACAGACGGCTGTTCCTGGAACATCCCCACAATGTGAGCGAGCAAAAAGGAGGACCCTTCTTGAGGGATTGAACTAGACCGGGGTAGAACTGAGAGAAATCTCCACACCTCTGCTCCCCCGCACACAGGAAAGCTGAGAAGTAGGGAAGGGGGGTAAGAATGCGTCTTAATGTCGCCATTTTCCCTGTGCCCCCCTGCCCTACTATAGTCATCTTTCTCCCTTTCCAATGTGGACCTAGTACTTTAGTAAAAAAATAAGTCCAGCTTAAATTCCACCTGTTTACGCACATCGCAGCACAAAAACTTGCTGAAAACCATAAAGTATTGTTATTAGCTATGCGTCCCCTCTGCCCTTTGGGCGTGGGACCAGAACGCAGATCAAAGGGGTTAGGCCAGGTTCAAACACGACAAGATGGGGGTCGGTAAAGAGTGAGAGGCGACTTCTCAGAGATAGCAACAACCAGAAGAAAAAGGATGATGGCAACAGCCCAGCCCATGACTCTGGCTTCCAGAAGACAGGTTTCTGTGGCCCCTGTGCCCACACCTGGAGGGCGCAATCACGACTCCTTCCTGCAGCTTGGACCAGCTACCACGCTGCTGCTTTCAGCGAGCATCACACATTGGCCCTCCAAAACATGGAAGAGGGAAAACGAAAAGGCCGGATCTGTGGGCAAGGTTAGCGGATGATGAGATGGGACAAAATGCTGCATGCTCGCCTGAGCAGGGAACAACCCAAGAGGGGGGAGACTCTCACCAGGGCGCCACCAACCACCCAGGTCCCAAACACGTTGCCCAGGGAAGAGCAGGAAAGGCAATCCCCACACCAAAAGACAGTGGCCACCCAAAGCGATGGGTCCCAGCACCTGCTCCTCACAGAAACCGGCAAGGAGCAGGCATGAGACACAAGGGCCATGAAGGATCAGGTGGCAAGGAGGGACACTGAACTGAAAAAACCACAAAAAATAAGTGCTCTTCTCATCGACAACATGCCACTGGCAGAGACACACCAACTCATGGCGAATGAAATCAGCAGAGAACAGACGGGACCCACTGAGCACTACCAATGTGAACATCATCCCTTCGCTTGACCGCACACGGCAGAGACAGTCACCTGCATCATCAGAAAACCTGAGAGTCTCTATTGCTCCTCTGCACAGCGGGCAGGATGGATTTGTCCTTGCCCACCGCAGGATGCAGCCCTGGCAGAAGCGGTGGCCACAGGGCAGAGCAGAAGCCACGTCATCCCAAGTGTCCTGGCAGATGGCACCGTTGCCACCTGTCTCTGTGGCCATATTTGGCCTCTGCAGCACGTGGGGAAAGCTGAGGATCAGGAGCTGCTCTCCTTTGCTGGTGTCCCACACTGCAGGAAAGGGGAGGAAGGAATGGCCAGGCTGCTGTAAAGGACACCCTCGCAGCCCCCTGAGCCCCATGGCCACCCCGAGGGGACGTTTTCCTGCACAGCTCACCCTCAGTGCTGCAAGCACCCGCAGTGTCCGGCTGCCCCAGGCAGGCAGGGCTGGGCAAACACTGCTGCTTGCTCTGGGACTGGCACTGGGACCTGCCAAGAACAGGCACCACTGAGCAGGAGAGAAACCTGGCTTGACCCTGCCCCTCGAAGTCATGCTCGGCAGGAGTTCAGGGTGGAGCCCGAGTGGTGCTGGCTCTGC
>VKON01002546.1:0-13169 GCA_009741485.1 Malurus cyaneus samueli
CTTTCTTCCTTTCTTGCTTTCTTCCTTTCATACCTGACTATCCTAAACAGCTGTAAAGACAGATAATATATGTATAAAATATCAGTCAGGGCTACTGCCTCACCTAGATTTTAAGAAACCTATAATTACTGAAGATAACATCTTATTTTCTAATTATGCAGAACAGTTTCTTTCTGTTTGTTGACAGGAGTGGCAACTTCATATAGATTAATAGGAGGTGGCAAACTCTTCATCGTATTCTGTAATTATTAAATTTGCTTTACTCACATTCAGAGTAAAAAACCAATGCCTAAATGATGCCAAAGGATCTGCTGGAACTTGAATCCATTTAACAGTGTATACAGCTATGCGGTTTTTGGTGTTAGTGCGAATTACAATTTTAAGTGACAAAGCTTCACATCAGGGAGAAGGTTCTGAAGAAAGTGTAGTGAAAAAGCATCTTTTCTGTTAGAGTAGTTAATACTGCCTAAGTAAAAAGATAAAGTGGATCTCTATCAAGCACCTTGAGCTAGAACTGATTAAAGAACATGACACCCCTCTCCTAGTTTATAGTTGTGAAGGCAGGATTGTGTTCATTCACTTTCTGAGTGAAAATTAGTGTGCTATATAGAAACAGAATTTTTTTTTTTTTTCAGCATAAACTAAAATATTTAAGGGAGAAATCATCCATGAGAGAAGGAAATTGATTGCCTTCCAGCTACAGAAAATCGGTAGTGGTGGTGAGAACATTATAAGACTCTCCAATCACATTCATAAGAGTTTACCTATTCTTTAAGTAGCTGTGTTGAGGATGGCTTGAAAGCTATACAATGACCATTGAAGATTTGAAAATTGGGATTTTGAAGCCCAGACACTGCACAGTTACTGTATCAAAAGTTCAGACATATCTGAACTAAAATGATGCACATTGCATAACTGATTGCCTATTTAGGCAAACACTAATGTTGAAAATTTCTCCTTATCTTTGTATGGTGAAACTATGCTCAGAATAATAAATCTTGTTCAAATTAAAAAGTCTGTAATCCTTCAGAAGCATTTCCCATGTTTAAGCATAAATGGTTTTCTAGGAGAAAAGAGTAATTTTTTCTCTACAAGCCAGATCAGAAACAAATATAAGGAAGCTGAATTTATACATATTTAAAAAAAGAACATTTTGGGTTGTAGCTGGTGTTTGTTTACTGTAATTTTATTCAAAACTGGGCTGGACACCCTGAGGCAAGAAGAAAGAAATTTATTTAGCTGATATAGTCTCTAAGAGGCCAAATAAGTTTTACATCATTTGTGAAGACTGAATTAAGAAAATCACTTATCTGAAGACTTCTTAAGTCCTTTTTCATGAGAAAATAAATGATGCTTGTTGTGCTCATATATGTTCTAAGTTTCTGTTTGAAATAAGGAAACAAAAACCACCTATTAGTGCTTGGTGAATAACTGCTCCTTTTTCAAGAGTGGCTTARAAGTAAATAACAATTATGATCAGATCTGTTGTAGAATTTTTGAGTTTTTTTAAGACCAACCTCCAAGAGAATAAAATACTGTGAATTCAGGGAGTGTTTTTAAGAAAAGACAAATTGCATGATTATGAAATCGTTAGTACGAATGGCGTATATAGGATCTAAGGCTTTACTTTCCTATTGCATAACATGTTCTTTTGGTATCATCCTACATTTTATAAGATGTCTGTGATTGCATTCTGGAAGAGCTTTTTTAACCAGGAAAATTATTCGCAGTCTGTACAAATCAGACATCTCACTTTTTGGCACTCGCTAGTCCTGCCCGTGATCAACTATTAAAGAGGCTTGGTGAAAACTAAGGTCAAGTGCACTCTGAAGCACGTTGTTGCATTTTTTTGTTGCGGCGTGTAAGGTGTGTTTTGCACTTCTAGAGAGTGCTGTTGTCAGACGAGACTTGCTTCAAATCTGAGAGATGTTCTATGCTTTTACAGCAGACTGGAGTCAGAGGAAGAGCCTCATATCCAGCGAAGGGAAAAGATTCTAAGTGTATCGTCATGGTATATATCTAATCGTGGAGAGGACGCGATGGGCAATATTTCTCAGGTATATCAAGATGATAATGTGGATCGGTCGTGAGCGAGAAAAGCATCGATGAAGACTATTATTGCGTGCTTGTTGTTTGCTTTTTTGTTGTTCAGTAGTTCTATTTTTCCCCTAGATGCAAACGTGCAGGAATAACAAAGAGATGTTTACGTAAGAACTTGTTATTGTTTTTGCAATATTCTTTTTTTTGGCTTTAGGTCAAAGACTCCTCCTCTGTAGAGTCAGTGATTAGCGTGTATCAGGTATCTATATTCATGGTTCGATCTAAAGCTGATATTTTATGAAAATTTATTTGGAGATTTCCTTTCAATGTTATTAGCTCATCTGCGTGGTATGTCTTTGAATGGGACAAATCTCTTCTTGCTCTCTTTCTTGAAAAATCAATGCTTAAAATGAGATTAGGGAGATGAGTCTGGCAATACAGAAGTCATTCTATGAGCTATGTGAAAGAAAGAAAAAAATATACAGGCAACTAACTTTAATGTGTCAACTACGGAGTTTCTCTTCGTCAGACCTCTTTTTCCGCCACATGCAATCATAACCGATCCTATGGCTCAATTCAGAAACCGAGATCGATGCCGGTGGGTAGTCTGAGCCGCTTGGTTCTGCAAACAACACGATGTGTCCTCATTGAGAACAAAGATGCGATTGAGTCGAAAGATCCTTTTGCTCCTTGATTTGCATTTTTCTATACTGCCGGCAAGTTCAAAGTGAATTAATAAGAATTCATTTTAGGTTGTGCCAATTGAACCTAGCATCCGAAGTGTTCGGGGCATTTCTGAGATCTTGTTGGGTGTTCTTAGGAGATTACACAAAGCAGATGCAATGGCCGCGGCCAGGGCAGACTGTTCCTGGCTTTCTTGGTATGGTAGAGGGGAGAAGTTCACCACGTATTACGCGTACGTCTGTGAGGCGAAGGGAAAGTCGCAAGGAGTGCGTCGGCGAGGCCAGTATGATGTGGTGAATGTTGCTATGAGGCCAAGAACGTGGACGTCTGACTAGATAAGTGGTTATTAATGGGCAGAGAGCGCTTGACGCAATGTGTTTTTCAGTGTAGCTTTCACGCGTGTCGATCCATACCAGGTCGCAGGTAAGTAGATTTTATGAGCCCTGGAGAGCATGAGTGGTTCTGCCACAGAGTGAACGAGCGACGGTTAATACGATAGCGGGTATCGTCTCTTAACCATCTGGCCACGTGCAGCAACTACAAAATGCAATCTGCTTGACAAACCATCTGGCGGGCTTCATTTGGATGATGATGGAGTGGGAGTGCATCTTGTGATGGAGTCAGAGAGATTAAAAGGTATGAGAAGACTTCGTTGTCGTATGAACTTCCATCTTTTCACGACAGTGCTCGACAGGTCGTGGAACAACAAACTACAGCTGCTGAAATCGTATAAAAACAGCATGAGCAAAGGTCAGCGCAGACCCATGCTTTATGTATGAGGAATCTATGGAACAGTTATATTATTCGTCTTAAATATATTCTCATTTGTTATTCTATATTTAGATCTATATTATCAATATGTTATATTTTTCAGTAGAATTTATTTGGCTGTTTCCTTTACTAATATCACTTCGTCCGTTTCTCGCGAAGTGCTTGTTGAATGTCACACATAGGTTTTATAAGCATTTTTTTGTATGAAGTTGTTGTTTCTAAGGCTATCACATTTTCAATCTGTTGTTGCATATTTTCTTAATTGGTCTTCTTAGGGAAGAGTCATGCTTATATGCTACATTACAATCATAGAAAGATTTATTATTTCAGCTTGGCAAAAGTCGAAAGTATACAATGTTTTTCGCCAAATAAAAAAATGAATTCAGGTGAACAAACCTACCTTTTTACAGCGACGCTAATATCTCGTTTCAGTGGAAGTAGCTCGGATAACCACTGAGAACTGTTTAAGTCTGTAGACTTTCAACTAGTATATCGCCAAGTCTGATCAGCTTCATCAATTCAGCTTAGTAGCTTGTCGTGAATGAATGCTGCTGAGAGGTTTAAATAGAGGACGAAACATAGCTTCGTCCTGTCGTATCGCGCCGGTGAAATGTTTCTCTAATCACATATGATATATAGTATTCCGTAGTTCTGTCAGCTCACTTCCTTTTGTCTGACATAAAGAGAACACAAGAGTTAACACAGCAGGCAGTAGATTCTTGTTTATCTTGGAATTGACCAGACAGCATTAACTAACATGTAAACCATGTGGCTCAAGGGCTTGTAGTGTAAAGCAGAACCTCCTATTCTGCTGTGGCACTAGATTATCGGGAGAGTTATCCTAAGCATAGCTAGGAACTCGTCTAAAATTACGGGAGTGAGTTGAGTTACAAGATGTGTTTTGCGGGAACTATAGAACAAAGGGAGGCCAGTGTGGTAGGTTTAGACATGCTTTTGTAGGATATGTGTCACTGGGTTTTTGAAAAGAATCCTCGCTAATAAATAAGGATCAATGCTATGTTAATGAATAGAGCCATTTCTTGTAATGTCAAGCTAGGGGGGGCAGAATATTTCGATAATTGCCATGATCTACCGTAAGGTGTTGTGGTAAGGAAGGCCTGCCAGTCCTACAAGAAACAGCTTCACTTTATGACATGGACAAATGTTGAAGGGTCAATGGAATCAGAGCTTTTTCTGTAAAGGGTCTCAAACAAGGGGGAATGAACAGAAGCTGTGAAGTACCGCTCATCCTCGCGCCCTAATGGAAAGTAAGATATCATGTCTTACGTAATTAATTTGCCAGATATCAGTGCATATTGCGTTTTCAATAATAATAATAACAATGTTGATTCTTTAAGTAACGAGAAAATTTTGAGATGCAGTGTTGTTGGGGGGTTTATCAGAGGGCTGGAAGAGTTGGAATAGGTTGGCAGATTAGACCTTGGGCTAGAAGACAAACGACTGATAGATAGCGAGGCAGGTGATAGACTACTATGTGGATGCGAGAAGACCGCTGGTTAGAGATGGAGACAATGGGTACTACTGGAAGAAACTGAGTCCCCCATAAGCCGGGAAGGTTGGTGTGCTAAAACCATATAAAGATGTAAGAAGGCTTACTGTAGGAGGGCTATATACGTAGACATCACTTGCGGGAGGAAGATCTGCTTAACGTTATGCCTCATATACTAAAAATAGCTATTATGTAATTTATCTTTGTTAGGTTTGTTGGGCTTTTGTTAATATCCTTGTGAGATAAAGCATTGTTTTACGTTAAACTTAATTATTCATAGTCTTCACGTGGAAGACTTAGCTATTCTGATGCTCCAAAAGCTTATACAATTATCGCCAAGGTCTGCTTGGAGCTTGGTGTTTTTTAGGAAGCAAGCCCTCTTCAATATATTTGTTCAGCGCTTTTTGTGTGCTGCGCTGTCAATTCGTTAGCATGGAGGTATCTATACACGAAGTCGTTGTAGAAAAAAGATTATATCAAATTAAAAATGAATCCAATTTCAGATTGATAATATCCCTTTTCCCCAAAAAAATTTAATCCCCTGTAGCTACCATAGGATGAATTTGGATTGTGGTTGTTCCTTAGCTATCTTCAGAATAAAAAAGTATTCTTTCACTAGTCGATTTGAATAAGTGAAGCTTCCCAATATGTCAACAGAACAAAGTCACTCACAGGTTAAAAGTGGAATGTTGATAACCATGGTCGCTTCAAGAGGTAATTGCACTGAATTATGTTGACTAGGTCAGAATACTAACCGTGTATATCTCAATACTTTATTATCTACAAGGTTTTAGATACTAGGATGTGTAATTAACGATGAAAAACTAATTAGTGAATTAGTTAGACATAGATGAATGAAGTATCTATGACTAAATACTCCACAGAGCATTATTTTAGATACTCAAGTGTTATATTATTGTTCCTAGCAGATTCCACTTTAAATGTCTTAATGTTTGATCAAAGCAACCACACTCTGTTCTGCAAATAGAAGCCACAGAAGAGATGGAGTTCAGCCTAGTTGAAAGGTTGAGTAACTTGAAACTAAATTCAATGATTTGTTTAGATCTCCCAGGATCATGCTGTAATGATCCTTTAATGGTTGGATGGTCCAGCTGCCTTCTGCGCTGTGGTAATCCTTCAGCCTGTACTCGAAGCATCAAAGGCCTTTTATGAACTCTAACACCAGAAAAGAAACACAAATCTCTTTATTCAGATTGGTACAGGAGAGTAGAAAACCATCTAGTAGTAGCTAGAAGTAGAAACCATTTGTCATTTGAAAGAAAACAAACATAAAAAAAATAAAAAAACAATAAAGAAAAACTAGCAAACAGAATCAACCAAAAGGCCCAGGATGGACAAGAGTGTGGTATTAATAGAATATTTATTTAATCTGGCATTTAATGAGTGGTGGTTTATCATTAATTTTCTGTTTGCTACTTATTGTATTAGTCTCTCAAGAAGCTGTCTTGAGGAGCTGGTAACTAATCTCTCTTGACTTTAATACATCACCTCAGAAGAATACTTTTCTACAAAAATATTTCCGGGCCCAGTGTTTGCAGAGATCAGAGTATTTTGTGTAAGACATGTAGTGTATCGGTATTGTACGTCTTATAGCAAAAAGTGATGAGCTCATGATAGTAGTAATGACTCACCGATCGCTGTCCATGGAGGACTGCTGAAAGCTTCTAAAAGTTTAGGCATTATTTCCTTGGATCCTAGATTTAAACATTCAATGACTCATACGAGAACTAACTATTTTAAATAGAAGACGTGCTTAAGTGTTTTAAGGAGGAATCATATGTTATGAGATAAAAAAATCCTGGCGCGTTGAGTGCATTTTGTTGCTTTCCGGTCGGAGTGTGCGAGGTGTGATGATCTTTATTGCGTGCGCCGTACATAGTAGCAGTGGATGGGTGTGCTGCAACGAACTGGAAGTATGCCCGAAAGCTACGCCACACGCGGTAAGTTATCCAGCGGTAACGTTTCGTTGCTCGAAGATACGTGTATTAGAAGATTTGTTGTTCGCAGTCTTGAGTCTCTCATTTCCAGCGAATATGGGTTATATTCTGTGTAGGGTTATGTTGTGGTAGTTTTAGAGGATTATTCAGTTCGGAGGTCTGGTGTGATTTAACCTGTGATAGATTGACTAGGTGACAGGGATATTACTGGCCGAGCTGTGCGTCTAGGAATTTTCTGCTCTGCTAAAAGGCAATGTATCTGTGGTCTGCCTATTTTCGCTCTGACGTTGGGTCACATGTCCATCCCCGAGTGGCTGGAGTTTTTCTTTTCGTGCCACGGCGTTGTATCGTTGGTATTCTAGATGGTACGATCGTCTTTCAGTAGAGGGAATTCTTTCCTGACTGGGCCGTTTGTCCGGTAAAGGGCTTCAAGCTCCTTGTCGTGCATGTGTATGTATTTAACTCTGGCGGTTCGTGGGCATGGTATGATTCCAGTGCGAAGTCATAAGATTTGTTGAACTATTTTTAGATGGTATGGTTCCGGGTGCGCAAAAGGGTGGATACACTCCAAGATAGTTGTGAGTGCGCTAATTGCTTGCATTTAGCTATCATTTCTGATTGGATTAATACCATTTCGTTCGTGAATATAGTTACCATGCATTGGATTAGATTACTGATGTTGAGTTAGTATTTTAGGTTGCCGTTTTTATGTGGATGAGTATTTAAAGGAGTTATTTGCCGCTATGGTGTGAGTAGTACTAAGTGGCAAATAAAGGTGGAAAGAGGCTGTATGATGGCAAAAGAAGTTGTCTTTCATAGTTAGGAGATTAGGATCTGGTTGAAACGGATTCGTGCTTTTGAAGTTATGAAGAGTAGTTTGTTCCTATCTAGGATATGTCATCAAACCGTAGTGTGTGTTTTATGATGGAGTCTCTTCGGTCTGATAGAGGCCAGGATTGCCTTAAGCGACTATCTTTGCTGGCAAATTCCAGTAGGTGAGTAAGTAAGGGTTTAGAGCTTGAGAATTATTGTAGGAAAGAATCGTCCTTCACGGGTGTAGTTCTCCGTGGCCCTGGAACGAGAATTTATTGCGCTTGTTTGGTTGCATTGACTTTTGTTCTTTTAGGTGGGAGGGGTTTGTCCGGTGTTTCTTGCTTCGTGGTGGTAGGCGTCGTTCCGTCTGTCGGGGGGTTCCAGTGCATTTAGCGTGTGGCTAGTTTTTCTTGTCTTTAAATTTTTCTCCAGATCATCATGAATTGCATATTGTCGAGGTCAGTCTGGACAACGACTTGTTTAAACATTTAATTAGTCACTAACATTAAGAGGTGGTGGAGCAGTCCAAGTGTGGGTAGGCCCAGGCAAGTGCTGATCCGATTTAGACGCTGCTCCGTGGGGTAAAATAGAGAAAAGGTAGCAATCCTTTTCCTTCTCTAGTCGCCGATCATGCCTTCTTCTGAGTTTCCCATCCCTTTGTCTGCTGCTTAAGCATGGCTTCTGCCAGAAGGATGATTTTTGTGCATGTTTCTCCTACTTCCTCCTCGCGCAGTTTCATTGACCAGATCGCGTGTGTTGACTGCTCGCTAGGCGCCTCTATCCATTAACGACACCTATATCTGACGAGCTCGCGTCGCACATCCACTTGGTATTGGTAATACATCTAACAGAGCAGGTCTGCAAGTTTATGTAGTTGGCAGACACCCAAGCTGTGCATGACGATACATTCTACTAAAGTGCTGGAAAATACGCCTTCAGAGTTTTGTTCTCGTTGAGTGCGGCATTTTCAAAGACTGATTATACCTTCGTCCGCATTCGCGATGATAAAATTAAGAAAAATGAATAACCTCGTAAGATTTTAGACATTGCTGCTATTTGGACACAAGATTTGTTCTAAGATACTGTCACATTATGTGGCACCACCCACTAGTATATTTTTGCAGACATGATGGCTTGACATTGATAACGTTAGAAGTTACGTATTCTAAGGCTATTTGTAAACATTTATTTGCTGCTGTCGTATTTCTATTGTTAGCTTACTTGTAAATCCGCTTTGGGAAGTTAAATATTGCCTTCCCTGTCATTGCTATTGTAACTGGACTACCTTCATTGCAGGTACTGCTTGCGTGTCATGTGAATGGCATTAATTCATATCATAGTTCAAGGTGAAAGTACACGAGTTTCATTAGATCATAGAATACAGAATATTTCTGACTTTGGCCAGGGACCGCCAGAGCGGATAGTGTCAACAACCTCGCAGGAGCTGGGACACCAGGTGCCAACGGAGCGATTGGTCGCATGCTGAACTCCTGCATGCTGTCATCGTGTTGGTGCATCTACCGTTGTCGCGGAAGACCAGTCCTGTACACAGTTTCCCCCAGCCCTGGTCTTGGTGTTAAGAACTTTTTACCTCGAAATCGAATCCGTATAAGCCGGCATCTGACATGCAACTTCTGGCCACTCCCGTCGGGTCCTGTGCACTGGGCACTCCCTAAGACGGACAAGATGGGTGTCTGCTGCCTCCCCTTCCTCACATAAGAGGTGTTCGGCAGACTGACACGGTGAGGCTCACCTTCAATCTCCCTTTCTCCAAGATGAACACGGAATCCAAGTGAGCAGTCAGGTGTCCTCCCAGCTGTTACAGTGTCATGCGGTCATATGTAGAACAAAAGGTGCCTGATGGTCAAAGATTGATGATACCAGATTTATCTAGTTAAAAAATGAAGTCCAGCAACATCTAAGAGGTAACTTTTACAATTTTGAACATTATTAAAGTTTATATGCTTGCATTGAACATATAATGGGCCATAAGAAGTTATGTATGCCAGAGGTGAATGTGGCAGGTGAACAGACATCATATAGGCGAAGTCCCTCAGCTAGTAAATACGGGGCAGATTGGAAATTAGCGAAAAGTAACTGTTAAAGTGCACTTTCGTACGCTCGAGTGCAGTTTTGCCCTGAGGATACAACAGTCCACGCATATTACTAGTGTTAGGAAAACAACATGATCAGCTGTTTATCCATGCTTCAACTGCAGTCTATCTCAATTCTGGCCTCAGCACTGGCCACTTAATTTATACAAGATCTGTTCTTAACAACTACTGAGAACCTCTTCGTTACATTTGCATAGACTAGTATTCTTTTAAATTTTTTTGTACCAGAGATTAAGATAACTAATAGAAACTATCTCCCCGTCCGCAGCAGAGTATATACCCTAGTTAAACTGAATTTATATCAAGATATGTGACTAAACATTTACGAAAAAGACACAAAAACTAGTTAATCTCTAAAAAAGAAGCAAAAACTCCCCCTTTTTATAGAAAAAGGGGGAATATATGAAATCAATAATCGTAGCCTCGAGTTCAGGTCACCAGAATACAGACCTGCTCCGACGACGAGCTTCTGCCCCAACTCTATTGATCACTGCTGGCGACATTATGTGAAGACTGTTTGTTCTCTTATACTACTATTTAATTCTCAGATGGCTGGTAATCGTAGCTTTAAAATTCAGCTAATATCTCCTGTCGAATCCCGCGAGAGTATGGTTTTTTGTTTAATTTATAAAAACCAAGTAATTTTTTAAGTTTAAAATCACATGTTTATTGAAAATTATAATCAAGAGTATTTATGAATTCTGTGAAGTATACTGCGACTGCTTGAGATGACTTTTAAATTTGAAAAACTCTTTCTTATTATACTTGCATATATGCAATTGATTCACAAGATAACCTTGTATCAGATTTAAAGCAGAGATTCTCATGTACTATGTCAGCTGACATGATAATGCTCAAACCTTATTGAGAATAGATTACAGGTATGAACGGTCTAGACTGGAGAATCTCCTGAATCTTTTTTATCTACTGTCAGATACAGTCATAAAGATTTTTTAACTGATTTTATACATAGATGAAAGACGTGGTAATTGTTAGGTTTCTAACCATAGCGTCCGATTACCTACAAACAGGTGATCCTTGCATGCGCTCCGCCCACTCATTCAGAGGCAGGAGTGATATTGTTATGTCTGGCAAGTCAACTCCATTACGAGTTCACGATTGGGTATACACCGGGGGGTAGTGGGATCTCCATTAATCCTTTCTTACTATGTTGTGGGGAAAGACTGATTTTCTACAGGGTTAATTAGCTGTTGTGCTATTTATGGAACTCTTGTTAGCCGAAAGTCTGCTTTTGGTTCAGTAAGTTATTTTTTCCTCTATTAAAGAGCATGTCCCCATGCATTTTTATCAAATGCATTGTCCATTCGCAGTGGTTATCCAGATCTGCCATAACAGCCGACCGGTGCATATCGAAATTCACATCTTATTCATTCGCTTAATTTATGTAGAGCAGTGCCATCAGCACTGTCATGTCATTATATAGGCATACTGGAAATCTATTAAATCGAAACTGCCAAATTCACAGAAACTTAGGACGGATTTCTTTATTCTTTCCAGGAAGTTTCTAAAGAATTCAGTATAATTTTTTCTGGGTGGTTTCTTTTGTTTCTTGTTTTTCTGCTCGTCACTGATTTTTTTCCCTCCACCTGAAATAACAGGACTCCTTCGTGAGCTGATAGATCATCAGACACATATAGCAGCCTGTTAATACATCTAGGGACTATGACTTTACCTGGAAATGATAATTACTTTGCTCAGCTCGGAGAGGGTGGAGGAATTGCTGGGAATTTATAGAAAGTCATGTACAGAGTTATGCATATACCGTCTCACAAATCACCGTTATTATTCCTTAATTCGATATTCTATTTTTTAGCACGCAGCTATTGCAATAGGAGACCAACTGACTGGGACTTGGGATTTTTTTCCCTGTGATACTTTATTTCAGAGTCAATTTGTAGCATCAGTTTAAACTAACATCTTTATGTCAGACAGCAGTATACGAATCAGCACTTGGCTGTTTAACAGATTGGAAGTAGTTGCAATTTCTACTTTGGTATCGTTAGTGTACTGCCCTTGTCTCTTCAGAAAACTAGCATCCATGTTCAGCCAACCTTTCACAGGCAGGAGAAGATGGCTCTGAATCATTCAAGCGTTTCTTTCGGTCCAGTTCATTCAGTCAGCATTCATAGGATTCATAATGTTGAACCTCGACCGTCAGCAACTTAAATCTCACTTAGTTGGTTGGAGATCAGGCTGGATCAATAGGTAGTTCCTGCCTCATGATAGACCCACATCTCAGGACTCCATTAAGCTGTGTGAGCCGCGCACAAAGCAATACCGTTTGGTACTGCGTAGGACAGGACTCACCGTTCTCTACAAACTTGATTTTTGTGTAATGTATTTGTGTCCTTATGCATACCTACTATCTGTCCAGGCTGGCCACAATGAAAGCAGCATACGGTCTTACCTAAATTTTCTTGTGTTTTTGTCGCTTTCAAGGACATCTGCAGGTGCCTCAACAACAATTAGGCCATCCAATATGATCGCTAACCAGATTATGCTTACATCAGGTGAAGTCCTCATAGGCTGTCTGCGATACTGAACTCTGACTGTTCTCGCATGAAAATCCATCATGTCCCTATAGTCCTCACACTGTTTTGAAACGAGATATGAACGGAGCATGCGTCACAGCGTGATAAAAACAGTTAAGCCATCAGTTTTCCAAAGCCACATCGACTGGCAACACTGTGGTTCCAAGGGACAGATAGTAGTGAAGGCCTTAGAAAACCACAGAATAAGCTATAATAGATCGAGGTATGGATAACGGGAGAGCAAATTTCAGTCTTCTTAAACAGCATCTTTAAGGCAGATAAGTAACGGAATGTTCTGACCAGTCCTGCTGATAGAGTCCAGAATAATGCCTGGCTGGCTGAACATGTATTCTTGAAGGTAACTTATTCCTGCCTTTCTTGTCACTTGTTGCCAAAAGAATTGTAGAACAAGAGAAACAGTAGAAATTAACAGATTACGTGGATTTGGGTTGTGTAGAGACTTCTGTTTATCTTGTTGCTTTTAGCCTAAATATCCGAAAATCTCTATTATGGTATTTGCCTTTTTTTCGAATCTAACATACACAAGGTAGGGCCCCAAGTGGCTCTGTACACTTTTATAAAAATCGCTGATAAAAGATTAACCCAAATTTTATAGATAGCACTATATGTGAGTAGTAGATATAGTAGATACTAAATTTTTCCATTATGCATTATCAAGAATAGAATTGATCTAGTACACAACCGTTACCAATTTTTTGAGCATCAG
>VKON01002550.1:0-10278 GCA_009741485.1 Malurus cyaneus samueli
GGTTGCATCTTTTCCTTCACAAAACTATTTTCTTGTGGTGGGGATGTCAGGGATCTCTGCCTTTAATTATGATGGTTTTAATCACAAATACAGGTACAGTATATTCATGTTAAGATACAGCATTTATTTTGAAATGTCTGCTGTAAATTGAGTTTCTTGGGTTATTTATCCTAGATGAAGATCTCCACAGGCTGACTGGAATTCAAATGGAGCATGCAAATATGCTGGACAAAATAACTTCTAAAGAACTCCCCTTACTAATAGGCAATTAATATTAATTCAGCATTAAAGCGTCTTCTTCCAAAGAAAATAAACAACAAAAGAAACCCAGTAAAATCCCCCCCAAAAAAACAAAAGAAACCCAAAAGCACAGTAGAATCCACACAGCTACATCTATGTGACAGCTCTGCTCCCTCAAGGGAATCAAGAAATTTGCCATGGTCAGAAAATCAGGACTTTGCACACCATAATGCAGGAGAACCCACAGATGCCATCCATTGATTTTTTGCTACTTTTGTCTGGCCACTCACCATGCAAAAAATTATAAAAAAAAAAAAAAAAATACAAGTCTGCAGATTTTCTCATTAAAATGTCTTGCTGTGGCTTTGAAACCATCACCAAAGCATGGATTTGGGCAGTTAAAAGGAACTCAGGAAATTGTTGATAAAGATCATTGTTCCCAAATCCAGTGAAGGGAGAAAAGCATTTGCTCAAGTTAATCTCAGAACTTCCATAATTCTTTCCAGACACAAAATGAATTTGTGCAAAATGAAGAACTGATCCAGAGTTCTTATGTGCTACCACAACACCTGAAAGAACAATATTGAACTCAGATTTGGATGCTCAAGGATCACGGCTGACTTTCTGGCTTCACCCTTCTCTCTTCAGGGGATTTGTGAGGTAATTTTAACAAGAATACCACACAAGTGAGTAGTCACCCCCCAAAACTTGTGCATCATCATTTGTGAGCAATTCTCCACAAATAAGAACCTCTTAAATTTTGGAATCTGGAGTAAATTCAAATTCCCCCAGCTCAGCCTGAAACATCCATTTAACAGCTGTTTTCTGGTGGAAATGAGAACAATTATCACTTAGTGGAATTAGAAAGAGATGTAGGAAAGCAAATATGAAATGGTATCAAGAGTCTCACCTGCAATAATAACTCTATGATTTTCCTTCAAAGCAACCCAGATTTCAGGAAAAGTTTGTTCCACATGACCATAAGGTGTTCTCCATCTCACCTGACCTCAAAAATCTTTGCTGCAATGTTTACAGCTAATTGCTAGCCCACGTTCAACCTTCAATTAAATTTTGTGACCAAGAGTACCTGGAAAATTTAACTGATTTTCTAACTGTAATTTAAATTTTTTTCCTATTTTTTTTTTTTTGGTGGTGTTAGAATTTATTCATTTAACAAAAGATATTCCAGAACTAAAAAAAAAAAAAAAAAAAAAAAAAAAACCAAACTTATTTCCAGAGAGTAAACCTGACATTTTCCAGAAAATCCCCTGGCAGAAATGCCCAAATTGAAGAGTGAAGCATTCCAGGCACCACAGCTGTGATGACTTTAAAAAAAAGATCCAAAAGTGCCAAAAAAACATCATTTACTCCGAGCAGGTATGGGTCATGAGTTTTGTGAGTCTCTAAAGAATTAATTAGTTTCTGAATATACAAAAATCAAGTGTCCATGGCCAAATGACAAGGCTTGGAGCACCCTGGGACATGGGAGATAGATGGGCTTTAAGTCGTTTCCAACCCAAACCATTCTATAATTCTGTGATTCCATGAATTTTACAAATCCTTGAATAACTACATCATCACATCCACAATGAAAAATTACACATTCTCTTGATTTTTTTTGTGTTTCTTGTTTTTTTTTTATTTTTCATGAAATTAGAAATCTATTACATTTATTGAAGTAGCTGCCCCGAATTCATTTGTATAACTCACTCAAGGCAGCTGCACACGTGCAGCAAACTCTGCACTGTGATGTGAAATTAGGTCCCAGGTGCTCAGCAAATACTGAATATTTAAGCTGTACAACTTGTTTTGTACTAGAGATTAATTGCTACTTTTGAGAGTGCGAATGCGCTGCATAAGAAATAAAAATATGCAAAAGGTTAAGTAACTGAAGATCTAAATATTAAATCTGAGATGCATAATAAATGCATAAATATTAATTACCTCTATTTAAAGTTTTTTTTTTTTTACATATTTAACAACATTGAAACATAGGAAACAAAATACTGTTTTCACAGAAATATATTGAACTATCTGATGTTAGCTGCCTTCTTTAATGACAAATATAGAATTTCTTATTATTTTGCTGTCATAAATGGGAACAAAATTTATTACCTATAAATAAACCAAATTTAAGAGTTTTTTTTCTATTTTGGTAGGTGACTGAATTCTACTGAGAATACTCTGGAAAACAGTGAGAAAGAAGAAAAGAAAATTACAGCCCAATCCATCATAAAATCCTGGGCTCAACTTTGTGGGAGTTCATGAGAGCAAAAGAACACTTAGTCTTAACTTGACACTAAAGTTTCCTTTTTACTTTAACGTGGAAAGCCCTACTTAAAATAAAATTCAGCCATTGTAAGAAGCGCTTGTAGAGAACTTATTTTTAAAATCCATCCTGCAGCAGCTCCCAGCTAACACACAAATATCAGCATATGAAACGTACCGATGCTCATGTTTTAAAATGTTACATTACGTTAAAAATAAGAGATGTGGTAAATTTGTACGAGCTTGAAAATTTCAAATGGAGGTGTAATAGATCTAATCCAAATGCACAAATTCCTTGCAGCCAATGAGTGTCCTACCCCAAATATGTTGAATATATGAGATTGCACTCACTTCTCTATTTTTAGTTTTTTTTGCAACTTCTAACCAGCTACTCCCTAGGAGCTCTCCAGCCTTGCATAAATCAGCTTAATTAGCAGATACTCAGCTGAATCGTATTCCCTGTCCACTTTTCACCTTTACAAACAGACAAGGATTTGTAAAATGTGTACACAACATCATTTTACCTAGGTGGGTAAAACTGCACATTTTCTAACAGGCAATTCCTACTAAACCCTTGTTTGAACTATTCGGGTTTTTGGGAGTACAGGAAGATTTAGAAGGTGGTGACAGCTTTATTTTGGAAGGATTAAGCCTTGGGATATCCTCCTTTCAGTTATATCAGAGAAATAAATCACTCTCCTGCCTCAGACAAATCAAATTGCTCCTCCCCTTTCATGGCCAAAAATTGAGGGTGAGAAGATGAGGTTGTAATTGGCTCATCAGTAATAATCAGTCAAGGTAATGCCCAGTTTTAACTATTGTTATCTTTAATTACTGTTAAAACTATTGAAAAGTTTCTGAAATGAGTTATTTCCTTTTTAACTCACATTGGTTTGCCCGGATCTCAGGTTCATGTGTTTTTTGAATAACTAAATAACTGATATGACTTCACAAGTAAAGCCAAATTCCTTTTACTAGCAGAAACTCATTAAGGTCATTGTAATATGAGCAAAACTCTTAGATTCAAAATAAATGCCTGAATCTCTCAAAAAAAAAATCGTTCTTGATCAAACTGTGACTTTCCCAAGAGAGCAGATTTAGAGCCTTTAGTGTCACTCCACTTTTGCAAAATTGCTTTGACTTTTCAGGGATATTCTCACCAGTCAAAATAAGCTTTCAGGTACTGCAAACTGAAAAATGGCTAAAAAAATCCATTTATTTGATGATTATATTCTTGGTCTAAAGTTTTCCACCATTAACAACAACAACAGGACACAAATGTCTGACTCAGTGCACAAAAACCCCAAACCACACATGTAGGAACAGCACTGTACTCACTAGAGGAACTCTGTACTACAAAAACAGAAAAATAAATCTGTATTTTCTCCACCAAAATCTATTTTTAAATAAATTATTTTTTAAAGTTTCCACTTTTCAAAATAATCTTCAGGTGATTGATCAAAAGCATAAATGGGCACAAACCAAGCAGCTTGATGTCATGTTTGCTATTTAACTTCACCCTTTCCATCTGTCACTTGCAGGAAAACACACAACATGAAGATTTAATCAGAAAAATAGTCTAAAACTGAGCTTAGATAAATTTATTAGTGCATCAGTGACATTTATTAAGATTTAATGTTCATTGAGCTCAACAGATGTGCAACATTCAAAAGCACTCAGAGACCACAAACAGTGGACAGGAAATAAATTGCAGAAAAATAAAACTAATATAAGAATATTTGCACAGGTAAGTAATTTTTAACAGTAAAAGAGTTAGAATTCTTTCTTTAGAATTACACTGATGACAGATTCACCTTTCCCTCACCTATTTCCTCCTGCTCATCTTGTTTCACTACAGTTAAGGACATATTTGAAATAAATGCTTCTCCTGATGTGAAAGTAAGCCAATTTTATAGTATTTCTGTCTCAGGGAGAAAAAGCAGCCATGCTGAGTGAACTTCACATTCCTTCTGGGAGAAAAGATTTTAGAGAGAAGAGGTTTAGTCCACATCACACCAAAAGAATGAGGGACAGAAGTTCAATAGTTGATCATGGAATAGTTTATTCTTCCTTGGTCTTACTGTCAATTACATCAGCGATATCAGCCCAATGAAAAAAAGGAAAAAAAAAATATTTGCAAACTTTCCCCCAAAACAGGGTAACAGGAGAGGGGGTTAGAAAAAACGATTAATTAGTTAAAACATTAAATCAAACAGTAGGACGTTTTAAGTTCCTCTAAGATTTTTTTTTTTTTTTCCAATATAATTTATAAAATATTAACAATATTAGGATTCATTTCCATGGCAGTCAAATTTGAATGAGAACAACACCAGTTTTCCAAGAAGCTGCAGCCTGTTGAAGGCAAAAAGTTGATGATATATTTTAGTCAGTCGTATTTTGCTCTCTGAGCTTTCTAGGAAATCCAGTTTCCATTTTGGGAGCTTGCCTGGAAAATATCTTAAAGAGTATCCCCGTGTACCACAGTGCTCACAGCAAACCAGAGCGAGTTTACCACCAGCTGAGTAAAAAGGAACTTTATGGTGTTGAATGGGATGTAAATCTCATGTTTTTGGGATGTAAATTAAAGACTAGTCAAGGAATTAGACATTTCTGTGCTCAGGAGCTGATCTTTGTGGGTTTCAGCTACTCCTAGTAGCATATATTTAATGTAGGAGTATCAGACCATTAATTATAATTTTCTCATGTGTTAGTAGAAGAAATTAAATCGTGTGTAAGAAAATGGAAATGTTTCAAATCATAAAAAGATCTTCCTGTAATCACTAAATCTTGTGTAAACAGCTTCTGAACCCCACAAATTTTTATCACAAACACTTTCCAGCACATGAAAAAACTTGACTGCCTTCCAAAATGTGTCTTCCAGGACAGCTAAGCCTTGATTTTAGTATTAACCTTCTTCCAGAAATTTAGGCTCGGTCTTACGGTTGTCAAAAGTGTGTTCTTGCATCCACCATGGATAACTCACTGCTTCTTATACAAATATTCCCTCCCAACACCTGCTGTGATAGTTTAATCAGTGCTGGCTCTTCAGAGGGCAAACTCACTCCGAAACACATGATTTTTTAAAAATCTGTGAATTGAATATCATATGGTAAGAATATTTTCAGTGTTGAAGCGACATCCTCGGTTCCGTGCAATGAAAAATTCATTAAGGCATGTGGGAAAAAAAAAAAAGAAGAAAAAAGAAAAAAGTAAAAATTTCGTAGAGTACTACTCAGGTCTGTGGAACCTTGCAGTTGTTGTGGTCTCAAGATGTAAAATGGAAACAGAAATGGAAACAGACTTCACATCCAAAAGCCATAAGAGTAACTTCCCCACTTTTATCCTCATTCACTGGCCAAACCCTGAAATCTCTACACAGTTCTCCACACAACAGATTAAACACTAAACCAGCCAGACCTCCCATTTAGCAGAGTAAATCTGAGAAAATAAGTGTTTGAACTCCTGCTGATATCCCCAGCAGATTGCTTCTTCCCTTCCTCGTGGATTACGGGGTTGAACTGCTAGAGCTGCTGCTTTCCCAGACAGGAAAAGAGCAGAAAAATAAAATACAGAATAGAGAGGGTGTTTGCAAGGTAACCTGATTTCCAAATAAACAACAACAAACCACTGTGGTTATTCTCATGTTCCTGTCTGGGCAATTCCTGTCACCACAGACAAAGTGATGATGAAAAAAAACAAAAAAAAAAAATCCCAGTAGGAAGGGTGAAAAAAAATAATATGAGGCAAGTAAGTTCTCCATCCTCCTGCCGGACTCCTTACAAAGACAGACACCTAAATAAAATCCTTGGAGGAAAGAAAAATGCTTTCATAGCTTTTTTTTTCCCCTCAGATTACTTGCTCTGCCCCTGCCTGCTGGGTTTTTCAGAAACGAGTACATTTGTAAAGGAAGACTTGTCCTCTGCCTTAGAGGTTATCACAAAAATCTATATTGGACACCACACCTCAAGCTTCCAGATATTTACTCTATTTTTTTACTCTTTCCTTTCTCTCTATTTTTTATATTTTTGATGATACTTTGATGATATTTTTATGATTTTTTTTCTCGTATGTTTTGCATGTTTTCTTTTTCAGTACAGCAAATTTTTTTCTTTTGTTTTTGTTTTTTTTTTTGGTTTCTTTTTTTTTTTGTAGCAGTGGTAGTAGTACCCAAATACAAACACAATCCTGACTCCTGGCCCAGTCAAGAGAGCAAATAAATCCTGGTTTCACTCCACAAGTGCATTTTCTCAGCAGAGCTCCTCTTGGGTGTCATACATTTCAATTATCGTTTCAAACCCTCCCTGCGTCCCTTGGAAATTAGTAAGACAGAGGAGTACACGCCACACCTGAGTGGCTGACAGCCATGGCAACGTTCCAAATTTCCACCTGGGAGCAGAGCAGGGGTTTGATTGGCACTCACTCACCAGCCAGCCAAGCTTTTCCCATGATTACTTTATCTAAATATCATTTTTTTTTCCTTTCTTCACAGCGCATCGCACCCCCTGAAATTTTCGCTGCTTTCTCCTCTCTGAGGAGACAACTTATCATATCAACAGTTTGTTCCATGCCTGCACATCCATCCTGAGCTTAATTGCAACAGATAACTCCATGCATGGGTAATTTCACCCGTTTTAGGGTAATCTGTGAGTTATTGCTACGAAAGTTCATGTGCAGAGAACTCCTCAGCACGGTGAGACACAAAACAGCCTTTCCCATTCTCTCACAGACATAATGTTAAAACAAATATTTGTCTCTCCTGAGTCTCTGAGAGAACCTTTTTTTTTAGCAGATAAAGCAGAAGTAGAGCACTATGCAAACACATGAAAATAAGTTTTGGTTACTTCTCAGTTTTCTTGATTGTATTGTAACTTTTCTTGATTGTATTGTAACATCAATGAAATTTAATAACACAAAATATACACGAAACGTGCAGCAAATCACCAATGGGTTTGGAAGTGGAAATTTCAAAGTGGTTTCACAGGGTTTGCATTTTCATGTGTTCTGGCACATGTGCTTGCTGATGGCCACAGTAAAAAAAATTAAAGAATCAATTGTCTGCAAGAATCTGAACCCCATATCCAATCTTACTGCACCATTAACACAAATCAAAAATCTCCCCTTCTCACCACTGGCTGGAAAATGGGATTTATTTTCTCTCTGTTGAAAAGCAGTTTATTGCTTTCTGGTACTACTTGAGTAGAAGAAATGAGTGTATATTGTATGAAAGCAAGCATATTGCAAGATATAAATCTTTATTTCTGGATTTAGATACCAGAGCTGCTTGACACGGGCAGAAACATTTCTGACATGGATTTCCAAAATCCTGCTCTAAAGCCCTGTCACACCAAGAGTGCAAGATTTTAATACCCTTCTACACTTCCTGCTAACTCACCATCAAATAATCAAAATGTGAATTACTTGCTTTTGAGCATCAGATAACCATGGGGATCTCAGACCATGAACCCAAAAACACTCAGTAATTCCTCTCAGCTGGGGTAAGAGGAGAGGTTAATTAAAAATCTCTCAGGCACTCGGATGAATTAACACAAACTGACTTCCACATACAAAATTTGGGTGGAGTTCTGCCATTTGCCAGGAGGAATTTGGGTTTTTTTTTTTGTTTGTTTGGTTGTTTTTTTTTTTGTCATGTCTGCTATTTTTTAATGCCTGAAAATAGGAGTTTTCACACGTCCTTCTATGTGCTGGAACTCTCAGATTGAGAACTCCAGAACATTCCACCACCGAGAGAGTCTGATAATCAAGACAGACAAATTCTCACCTCAGGTTGGGTTTTTGACAGAAATGTCCCAGGGAAACGCAAATAAACACCCTATAAAATATGGGAAAGCAGTAATAAAATCAGTAATAATTAGTAAATGATAATAATTAGTAATAATAAATAATAAATAAAAATAATAGATAATAAATAATAAAATAATAAATACTAAATAATAAATTATAATTAATTATATAGTAAATAATAAATTAGTAAATAATAATAAATATTCAGTGCTGGCTTTAAACATTGGGGATAACAAACAGCACCACAGTACAAAGGCTGTTCTAGCGCCTGGTAGAAAACACTTGCAGAAATTATGGTTTTTCCTGCCGAAGCACTGATAATTAATAATTTAAAAGGAAATAATCCAGATTTTTAGGAAAATCAAATACATGAGAGGAACCAGAACTGGTTGTTTGGGGGGAAGGTGCTGTGGCTTTAAGTTCTGTTTGCAAAATCTGAAATGCAAAATAAGTTAGCAGGAATCTGTGGCCAATTTTTCTCCATCTTCAAATGATCTGAATGTCAAAATGAATAGAGGAAACAACCCCCAGTGTCTGTATCAACAACAGCTCTGCACAAATCCTTGTTAAATATGGGTTTATAACTTTCTTCCACTTGTCTTTGGCCAGGTCAATCACTCATTCATAACCCAAAAACTTTGCTTTCTGCTGGACTGAAGTCTTCCAGGTTTTCCACTTCAGACAATATTTAAGAAAATACAACATTTAAATCATCTGTGCCAATGAGGCAAATGAAAATATGTTTGGAAACTCACGGTGAAAATGCAAAGTGGAGCTCCTGTGGATTACGGCTGAGCAAGCTGAGTTATCCTGTAACAGAAAATTAGCTGCTCATGGAAAAACAGAATGGGCTGAGCACTGTGAATTACAATTGAACTACAGCGAGAATTCAGACTCCCAGAAGAAAATATTAATGTTTTCAAGATGGCATAAGTATTTCCAGTTTGTATCCTTAGACAAGATTTCGTTTTTTTCAAATGTGATTGCTGTGGTTTCCTTAGCAAAGTAAAAAACACTCCAAAACCACAGAATGTATTATTACAGGAAACAAAGACCAACATTTGCAGCTTGGAGGAAGAATTATTATTTTTTTTTTCCATTTTGGTCAGTTATTCACAATGCCAACATCAGGAATCAGTGGTGAAAGTTATTGGAGATAGCACTGGGTTTATATTTACTGGAAGTGCCATGAGATACCAAGATGATTGACACAGGAAAAGGAAAAATTATCTCATGTTTAAAATGTGAGATAGAACCTCAGAGTTCTCTCAGCTCTAATCCAGAGTGTTCTTAAAGGATTGTTACCTGTCATGCTCATTTTGTGAATTCAAGTTACAAGTAAAACTGATCAGGATGTAAATCCCCTGAAATAAATGCTAGTATTTTAGCATATTTAAAAAATAAAAAAAAAAAAAAAAAAAAAGCTCCTTAAAAGGAATAAAATACGACTGTATCCCACAGCCAAGTGTGCCCTGCCTCAGTTTCCCATTTTGGGAGATGCAATTACAGAACTCATTCAGGGCAGTACGTAAAATTTTTCAGCACTTTCAGGAAACTTGCAGAGGTTCTGCAAAGATGAACACTGATGAGGCCTGCAAGGAAATTAATCATTCTATTTCAGGAGCAGGTTTTGAAAAGTATGCAATAAATAATGCCTAGCTCTGCTGTGATTACGATGGCAAAGAGGTCTCGAGCCACAGCTCTGAGATAACAAGGAAAAATTGGTAAAAAAAAACTCCGATTAAAAATTGTACACAATAACCTGTCTCTATTTGAAAATCATCATGTTCTGACAAAACTTTTAATTGACTTCCATCTCGAAGAACTTGATAAGTTTAATTGTTTTTTTGTTTTTCTAATTTTTTAAAATCCCTGAATGACAATAAAAGTTTACCTGAGCAGCAGCTTCCACATGCTCAATTTTAAAACAAAGGAGAAGAAAAAAAAGAAAAAAAATCTGCTTTAACT
>VKON01002565.1:0-28472 GCA_009741485.1 Malurus cyaneus samueli
GCTTTGGCTTTTCCGGGCCTCTCCCGGGATCGCCGTTCCTCCGCAGAAGAGGTGGAGCACGCCACCTCCCAGCCCGATGGCAGCCTGTTCTTCCATGTGGATTCTTACGGGAATAATTACTAATAGCACAAACTTGGACCTGCCCCGTGTTCCCTGGAGACGTCCCGAGCTTGTTTTGTCCCGCACCAGGATGGCTTGTTGCCGTTACTGCGGTACACAGCTCCTGCTTGCCGGTCAGGTAGGTGTGGGGAGCCGATCCAGTTTCTGCTGCTGCTGCTGCCAGATGAGCAAGAGGTGTCCCTGTACTGAGGCGGGCGTAGCCCTCGGCAAGAGCCTCTCGGGCAGGGGCACCCTCCCGTTTCATCAGCGTGTCGCTCTATTCCCCACAGAGCTCCACAAACGGGGGAGGCTCCTTTCCCGACAGCTCCGATAACCCCGCTGGGTCTGTCCAGGTGATGGCTGCTGCTCGGGTCAAGGGGAAATCCCAAGGGACGGCTCTGGGGATCACCAGGCGGAGCGCCGCCTCAGGGAGGGGCTCGAAATCACTACAGGGGCGGTGGACTCGCTTAAAAACCACGGCAGGGCTGTAGTCATTCCGGCGGTGACGGCGGGTGTTTTCATTGCCGGGGAGGGCCCACACGTGCTGGTTGTTGACAGTCCGTGGAGCATCTCGTCCGTGCCCGAGCGGGGTCTTGGCGAGCTGCCTCCCTGGAGAACGGTCCCGGAAGCCACTGCGGTGTTCAGATGCCGGGGGTCGCTGGTGTTTAGCCGGTGTGTGGCCTGTCCCTCGCTTGCCGGAGAGATGGACGGAAGCCGGGTCGTCACCGTGTCAGGGGATGGCAGGAGATGCTGCTCGCCCTGCGCTGGTGGTTACCCGAGCTGGGGGACGGCACCACCCGACGGCACCTTGCGGGGGCACCAAGCGGGGTCACCCCAACGGGTGGCAGCGTGGCACCGCCCTCCCTTCGCACCCCCCCGCCCGGCCCCAGCCCTTCCGGCTGGCCGCGCACCGCCCCGCTCCTCCGCGGGTATCGACCCCCCGGCGGGGTTCCGCCACCGCCCCGTCCACGCCGCCCCCCAAGCTCCCCGAGGCCCCCCGGCCGCCCATTGCCCCAGCCGTGCTGTCGTTCCCGGACCGGCCGCCCGGAGCGCTTGCGCCTCGGCGCCAGGCGGCCACCAGGCCTCCTCCGAGGCATCACGGCGGGAGGCACGGCCGCGGGCGGATGGCCACGGCTAGTGAGGGCGGCAGCGGCGGGGATGGATCGGTGGGTATGGGGGCGTCGGGTGGGTGGGGGGGTTATGGCAATGGGGCTCTGAGGTGATTGTTGGTTCCCGGATATGGCGTGGGCTCCGAGGTGGATTTCGCTGGGTCCGGTCAATTGCAGAGTGGGGCCTCCCCGAGCGTGGATTTGTGGCGGCCCGGGCCTCTCCTTGGCAGTGGGCTCCTCAAAGTGGAATTGTGAGTCCGGATATCGAGTGGGGCTCCCGGGTGGTTTGTGGCCGTTCGGGTATGCGTGGGCTCCCGAGTGGATTTGGTGGGTTCGGGTTGGCAGTCGGGTCCCGAATGGGTGACTCGGCCTTCAGGAGTAGTGAGATCGGCGTTAGTAAGCAATGGGTCCCGAGGTGGATTTGTGCGGTCCGGATATGCGAAGTGGGTACCCCGAGGTGGATTTGGTTCGGATATGGCCCAGATGGGTACCGGGTGGTTTGTGCGGGTGGATAATGCCACTGGTACCCGAGGGTGACTGAGTGGAGTGATGGGGTGTTTGGTACTGGGGCCTGCGCCTACTGGGAGCACTGGGGCTGAACTGGTGGCAGTTCCACTGTTGTCCCCCCAAGCGGGCTCCCTCTCCCGGTGCCGCGGGTGCGCGGCAGGTGCCGCGGTCCCGCTCGCGCGGGATCCGCCAGCCCGTTTCCCTCTGGGCGCGACAGCCGCGTGTGCACTGGAGGTCGTGCAGCGCTTGCCGCCCACATTTCCGTGGGGTGGGACAGGAAGGGTACGCCCTGTGCGGCCTGCCAGCTGCATACCCCCGTCGCTAGTGCTCTGCGTGGGGGCCAGGGCCGTGCGCATCCTGACCCCAGCTTGCCACCGATCCGCGCGTCGCTCACCCGGGTATTTTTTGTGGTTTTCAAACACGCCAGCCTCCTGTCCCGCACGTCCCCCGGCCAAGAACTATCTTTTAAGAGCTATAGAGTACCTTTCCGCGGAAGGCCTCCAGAGAGATGAACCTGCAGTTAACTCCTTTGAAAAAGTTGTTGATTAGGTGAGCATGCATGCTGGCTTTATTAATCGGGTAAGTTTTTACTACTTTTTTGGAAGGCAACAACATGCTGTGTGCCAGTTGGCGCCAGGCGCCTCGGAAAAATGTGTTTGGTTATGTTCGCAAAGCACGGCAGTGTCCCTTGCCAGCCTCAGCTCAAGGGAACTCACAAACACGGCGTTGGGAAGTTGATTAAATTTGCTCTCGCTGCTCCGCTTATGCACTTGAAGAGACAGGCTGCGTGGAGTTGGTCTGCTGTGGACGTCAAGAGCAAACACTGAAACTTTGGGAGGACCTCCTGGCGAAGAAGATTCAATAAACTCTCGGGCCCGCGAATGGCTGAGCCGAATGTTGCTTGCCATTTCCTGTGGCTTCAATTATCAGGACTGTGCGTTCCACTTTGTCATGCTTCGCCCCGGCGTGCACGAGCCGAACTATGCATTTGGTTAAATTGAGCGCAGTCGAGGCCCATTGCTCGACATGGACACCACCCTGTCACGTCGGCAGGACAATACTATTAGTCTGAAACTGATGCCAATGAACAGGGACAATCCCTAACAATGCCCGGAATGCCTACCTTTCGCCTGTGTTGGCTGTTTCGCCCCCATCCTCTGGATTTCTGCGTTCTGTGGCTGAGGTGGGAGCTCGTCACGAGACACCGGGTCCACCTGTGCCGTTTATTCTGCCTGCATCCACCAGATGCAATGTTGTCCAGCCGGACTTAGCTTCTGCCACTGCCCTGCTCCCAGAGTTGAGATTGAGCCCAAGGGACGTACAGTGGGAGGGAGCACAGGGACCAGAGCTGCTCAATTCAGGGCAGGAAAGACCCATGAAGCCTCCGGTCAGAACTGCTGCTCTTGATCAGCATTCTGAGAGGGGACATCCTTCTGTTCCAGCACCATTGTTATGCTGGTGGGAGAGGGAAAAGTAGTACACAAGTTATGTTAAGGGAAGCAAGTGCTTGCAGGCTGTTTTTCTAAGAGGGATGTAAACTTGGGTTAAATGGTCCAGTATGAATCAAAAACTCCTGCCAGCCATGCCACAGAGGCAGTGTCCACCCACACCTGCTGAGTGCAAACTTCAACTGATGGGGTTGCTGATCAGCTGGTTGTAATTTGCAAGCCAACAAGGGCATCCCTTATCCGTTCCACAGCATTCAGAGGAGTGGGTGAAGCCTCTAAAGCAGAACAATTCCCTGGGTCACAGTGCCTAAGGAAGAAGGAAAAGAATTAAATTCTTAAATTCAGAAGGAGCAGAATTGGCATTTACCCTCATCAGAGATTAGATTTGTCCTGCTGGGACCACGTCATGCTATGTTAATGTGGTATAACAACAAAGATTTCTACTCAGCTAGGCGAATTAGACTCGAGATAGAAGTCCATTTTAGAGCGATAGAAAGTCCTCCCATCCTGATTTGCTGTCTTAATCTGCTTGAAACAGAAAGTAGCTGCTAGTGCTAGGGCCGAGCACGATTCAGATGCGGGACACAGGCTTCTTCGATGCAATGGCTGTCCTAAGGAATACTCCAAGGAACCACATCCCCTAGAAGATGGGCATTAGCGGCTGCTTGGGCAAATTTAATTCCTCTTCTTCCCTTCAAGTTTTGTTAATAATCGAAGGTCAAGAAACTATCCATTGTTCAGGACAAACATAAACTATTTAGAACAATTGCCTTTGAATTTATCCAGAGTTTCAACAATGCTTTGACAATGATTTAGCTAAGTGACTTTTGCTGAGCAAATCTTGAGCTTGAAACTATGCAACTTTACCTAGCATAAGTAGATCTTGGAAAAGCGAATGAACTTCAAAAAAAATGCACTACAGCGTGAGTGCGTGGTCTTTATTACGATAAGATTCCATCAAGCAAACAAATGCGCTTTCTATGTTTGGCAAGGTGGTTGTCTTTCAATAAATGCTTCTGAAGTAATCAGGATATTGTCGTGGAAAGATGAGTGGATCACTGATATCTCTTAAGTCCTTTCATTGAAGCCTCCGGTTTTTTTTTGTGTATTCTTCGCATACTCTAAGATGCTTAGAAGCAATATTTCAATTTTTAAGAAGTATCAACCAATAGTTCCGTAATTTGGACATACTGAAAAGTGATTAGTATAAGAGAGAATATATTTCTGTTTACCATGGTGAATCTTCTAGGAGGTACAAGCGCTGTTTGCATAAGTATATTGCATTGATGGATGCTATTTGAAGTTTGTGCAACCGTACTCTGCCCTTGCAGGCAACAGAGTAATGCGTCTCCCGTAGCCCAATGTACCGTTCAGGAGTGCTTTGAAAGTTTGTGAGTGGAGCTCAAATACTTGACTATTGTTCTTACTCTCTTTCATAAAATTATTGCAGAATCCTTCTTGCTTCTACGAGGCTGGCAATGCTGCCCTGCGAGATCTGTGATATCCAGGACAGCTCTTCTTGGCAGCCAAGCTTTCCCATTTGGAACGAGGCCCATAGCTTCTCTCATTTGCATTTGACAGAGGTCTTGGAATTGTACTTGTTTCCTATACATGTTCCCTGAAGCCTGGATCTGTCGGGAGAATTCTGTCACACTTGTATTCCAGGCAGTGGTTTAATCAACCAGTGCCACCTGTAAATGCCATTCTGGCTCTGTGTCGATGCCCCGGCTGCTCGTGTGTGCGATGCGCAGGTCATGCTGGGTGTTAGCAGTCTCTAATCTTTGTCCTATATGCTTACTTAAGCAGCTCCCTGGTGCTCCAATCTTGCCGATTTTCTATTAGTTGTTTGTTTCTCAGTTTCTAAATCAGTATTGATAATGTGGTTATGCTTATTTTTCCCAGTATTCTCATCCAAGAACAGCCGAATGGCATGTATTTGTTGTCCTATGCTTATCCTTTTCTAATTCTTACAATAGGCATCCTTTTCTTGTCTCATTCAGTGATATGTTTTTTGTATTTTTTGATTACAAATTTTCATCCAGTTGACCATGGCAGTCATCCTTTTGCTTAGAACATAAACTCCTCATGGCTAATGAACAAATTTTTATTTCTTTAGAGTAAAGATACAACCTGTTCCACAGTCAAGCTCTTTAGTTCTTAAAAGCATTAATTAACTCTTCTCATTTTATCTAAACTTTTCCTTCTGGAATTAATGGAACTGTCATTCCATAAACCTACTTGTGTTCATACATCCCAAAAATTCAGATGCATCAGTTCACAGTTATTTGCTCTGCCCAGGTATTCTGAAAGGTGTCGCCTATTTTCAAAATCTCTGTGTCACAGAAAAACATACGTTGGAAAATATATGCCTGAGGATTATTATCCTTTTCACACCAGACTATCTCATAAAACCAAGAGTTGTGGGAGACAGTGATTTCAGCTGTCATGTTGTGGCTTGAAGTAAAATACCAGTGCTTTGTAGCATAAAAAAACCCAATAAACTGTAATAAAATATTACCTTCTAAACTCTGGTCCTACTGCCTGTGTGAATATTGAAATTCTTTCTCAGAAGCCTTAAGCAGTTTGGGCTCTATCACTGTGCTCATCATCCTGCAGGGAGTGCTGGCATTTCAGAGGGATGCTTTCATAAAAGGGTTTGTTGTCCTGCTGCCACTTTACCAGGTGAGATTGAAGGCATTGCAATGACACCCACTGACTTGTTTGCATGGATCCCTGTCTCGGGTGAGTCAGGAATGACCCTTCTTGGAAACCTCCTAATGGGAACAGTTGCAAACTCACTTCAGTAAGGGGGGTTGTCTCCCCTGCTGGTTTTTCCCTACCCTGCCTTCCAGCTTGTAGGGTACTGAGATCCTCAGCACTGTCTTGTGCTGTAGCCATGCCATTTTCTCATTTTCCACCTCTGAATGGAGCTTACCGATAACAAGGTACAATCTTGGTGATCAGTCATAGCTGCTGAACCTAATGTTAGACATAAGAACGATAGACAAGCATTTAATTAATTCCTGAAATATTTTGGTTTTAGAGTCCCTTAGGGTGTGAAGAGTGTGAGGCATCCTTCAATGTCTTCTGTTGGCTAACTTCTTTTAAAATTCCTGGTGCACATGATGTTTATTTGCAAGCTACAACACGTGAGCCACAGGAGACTGTTGTATGAGCAGGAGAGAGTGATCTGAGTGCAGGCAGGAGGGGAACTGGCTTGGGGTCAGCAGCAGTGAGGTTCACACATGGGCAGGCTGGGGTGGAAGCTTTACCTGCTGGGGTGTGGGCAGCAGGGATGAGAGATGCAGACCAGCAGAAGAGGAAGGCTGATTTCTGTGTGCTGAGGCTGCTGAATCACTGTTCACACTAAAACCTTCCAAGCCAGAGGGTGTCCCTGGGATCTAGACAACCTTATGATGGGGAAATGCAGACACAGACACATCGGGCGTTGTCTTCCTCCTCTCACACCCTGCCCTCAGACACTCCAAGGGAGCACCCAGCTCTCACAGCTCAGCTGCAGATCTGGTGGCACTGCCTAGCCCTGGCAGAGCAGAAGCCCTGGTGAAGAAGACCCCAAAGGTGGAGATTCCAGATAAGCAAGTGCCTGTGGAGCTGCTGCCCTCCTGAGAAGGGGCTGGCAGGGTCACGCTGCAGGCAGAGCTGCAGGAGTCCACAACTAGGATGGGCATGCGGGCAGAGTGGCTGCTCTTGGGAAGGATGGATGTACCCACAGGTAATGTGGCTCAACAGACACTGAGAAGTGGCTGTGCTCTGGATGATGGGCAAGGCCTAAAATATAGACAGTTTGGACTACTCAGACCATTAACAGCCAGGATTAGAGCCTGAAAGTTCTGCTGATAATCAAACCGAATAGTTGACATAGCTGTCAGAGAAAAAATACAAGGTACCATTAGGAGAAAGCAGTGAAATAGTTCATCAGTTTCTCCCAGTGACTTATTTTCATACCATGAACAGACTTTTTTAAAAGCAGTGGAATCTAACCATCATCTGAAGCTGCCCTCTTGAGACTTTATTCCAATGTAATATATTTCAATTATTGTGTATTCAAAGTTCCCATGCTAATATACAATCTGTAGAGACTTATAATGCATGTTGGTTGAAATCTGAGCTAAATTAATATAATCTTATCATTTAAAAAAAAAAAAGAAAAAAGAGAGAGAAGAGAGAGAATCTACTTGGCTGCAAGTGCCTTAAGGAATATTCAGCAGAAAGAGACAGAATAACAGGAATGATTTGAAAGCAGCCCTTATGGCCAGTTGCTCAAAGCTAGTGCCAGAAAATAAGTGACCCAAAAAGGCACCTGAGAGCGACCAGTCTGATTCTTATTCATGCCTCAACATATGTTCCACGAGGTGAAAAATGGCTTCCGGGAGTAGTGTGCTTGCAGGGAGCCTTATCCCTCGGGAGGTTTTGCCTGGCAGCCAGTTTCGGAGGGACAGCTTCCCCCACTGGTCTGCAAGCACCCTGCCCCCACCTTGTTGGTGGGGCAGATGCCCGGATGCCCGGGAAAAATGCGTGCGGAGAAAGCGCACGGAAAAAATACGCGGGAAATAGGAAGGCGAGGCATATAAAAGCAGCTAACTGCGACACAACCGGGGCCATTTTCCTTTGGAGTTCTTGGAACGAGCAGGGACCCGCCTTGAGGGTCACCTTGGCCTCGCCCCCGCTCCCTCACTTTTCCTTTTCTCCCTGTGGTCCTGTCTTCCCTGTCAGCACCTGTCCTGTCTGTGTGCTCTGTTTCGCCGCTTCCCCGAGGCAGCTCGACACTGTGACAACCTCGTTTTTGCTGTTTTCCCGACGGAGCCGCCGCCTACAGCAGCCGCTGTTGTGGGTTCCGCAGCAGCCAGCCTGCCCACAGCCGTGTGTCCGGCAGTGCCCGCAGCCCCAGCCTGCCCGCAGCAGGTGTGTGCCCGTAGCCACGGCATCGTGTTCTCCGCTGACAAGAGGGACATGCAGCCCCTGCTGTTTGAAAATCGCGTCCAGCCCGCCTCAGGAGCCATGCAGGCTCCTCGCGGTTCGCAGCACACACGCTCCTTCTGCCAACGTCAACGGGGTGCCCGGGGTACAGCAGTAACAATCTGTCTGCTATTCTGTCTCTCTCCTTTTCCCTGTTTTCTATCCCCCCCTTAGTAGGAAGTGGTAGGAACACTTACCCTTCTTTATCAATAAACAGTTCTCAGATATAATATTGCCGCGTTTGCACTTTATTTTTTGTCAAAGAAATCTATTAAAAGAATCCTCCCCGACTCCCTCTTTCCAAGCGGGAGGGGACAGCACCCAATGGTGTAAAGAATAGGTTGACTCTCTTACGATGCCTCTGACCTTCTAAGAAGACAGATGAGTGCAGGGCAGTAGCAGTAGTGTCTGGGTTCTCTCTGAGGAATGATCCTCTCTCAGAAGGAGCTGCAGCCACAGGACCATGGGGACAGGTACCTGCTTCATGAGGCACAACATGTTTGGCTGCTAAAGGCAGAGATTCTCTGGGGTGCTTCATAGAATAATTTATTTTCACAAGGAGACATCAAACCCAAAACTCAAGAGGCCAAAGAAATTTAAAAAAAAAAACCCCACCAAACAAAACATCTTTGGACCAGGAAACCACTTGGTTACTAGATTTTTCTAGTAAATCGAATGACTAATGTCTTTCCTGGAACTTCTGGCCCTCTTCTAGCAGCCAGCCAACTACCATGGCCACTTGACAGCCCTGCCTTGGCTCTGGGGGAGCAGATACGCCTCAAAAAGAGCCGGAGGCAAATGGATCTCCTGCCAGCCAGCAATATGAAAGTGTTCAATTTTGCAGAGAGCCCAGGGCTCCATTCAACTCCTGCATGGGCTGTGAGTGGAACATGCCTGGACCCCAGCAAATGTTCCAATGTGAGCCCTTGCCAAGGGGGTCTCCCAAGGTCTAGGGTTAATGTTCAAGGTAGGTTTGGGGCACTGGGAAGGAGTTGTGTGGCCAAGTCTGGCTTGCTGGCTCCACAATCCTTCCACTTTCTATGAAATTCCAGCAGAATCATATCAATTTATATGCATGCATCCATCTGTGCATTTATAGAAGTGTTTATATTACCCTTGCTGCAAGGCTAGGGCCCAATGGAGAAAAGAAAAATGTGGTTACAAGGAAACATCAATGAGTTCTTGCAGATTGCTTTTGTCTGACTCCACCCTTTAGTCTGCATTTTACAATTGCATGATACAGAATATGCCTATCATTAGCACAAACAGAAAAAGCAGTGCTTATCTACCTGCTTTACTCTGGGTACTTGCTGCTGTTCTGCTGAAGGTCTTCAGAAGGGCAAAAATAAATTAGTGTAATTAAGAAATATATCTTGCACATAATCTGTCACCTTGCCTAGGTCAGAGCTGAGGCATAAGATGATGAGCCAGAAGCTAATGTCTTTGCCTGCTCTTGTGTCTGAACACAACCATGAAATCAAGTTTATTGACACAAAAGTGGGTCCAGTTTTCATGAGAGATGTCAGGTGGACTGAGATCCATGTGGCCCTTTGCTGTGGCAGTCACTAACGATCACATGTCTTCCCTGCCCCTTCTGCTGCAGCTCCATTTCTTTCAGCTCACAACAGCACACAGCTGGCATATAATGGAAGGAGAAACAAGTGTGCAGGAAACACAAACTTTTGGGACTTTCGGATCTTCTGAGTTTGTGTTTCTGATTGACTAAGAGTCAGTCTGCTACCAGACATTTTTTGTCTTGCTTGCTCCCCTCAACACATTCCCCAAGGAGAGACTAATTCCTGTGGGCTGCAAACCACCCAGAAGAGATTTCAGCTAACTCAGGAGAACAATGAAGACAGGAAGAGAGGATAAAGCTGTAGATGGGATCTACAGTGGTGGAAATCAAAATGGGGCCAGATACAGCTGCGGTGGTGATGAGGGGCAGTGCATGTGTCACACGAGGCAACAGAACAGGATGGGGGAAAGCAACATCCCTGTTAGCCTCCCATGTCCTCCTGCCCATAAATCTGCCTCCAACTGATCAAAGGCGATGTGCTCATCTACTTCCAGTGTTGAGGGTGCCTGTCCTTTTAGAAATCTAACCTGGTATCTATTGTCCTGTCCCTGACTGTAAGTAGCTGTGCAAATTTTGGACATGCCAAGAATGAAATGGGAGTGGTGTAAAATTCCGAGAGGTGAATGTACTGCTCATACTGCTGTTTGTGCTTCTTTATCCCTCACTTTCTTGGATGCTCTATACTTGCCTTCCAACACCAGGTACTGTCACAGTGCAGTGCTGCAACTGCTCTCTCTGTCTTCCTATAAGGACATTCTAAGCATTAAATAACAGCTCCTCTGTTATTAAATAACTGCTCCTCAAACTCTGGTTTGAGTTTGTTCTTGGGAGCCAATGCTCTTGCTTTAGAATGCTCCTTCAGTGGGACAACACAGACTGTCACAACTCTGCTGTGTCTCAGCATTCATTCAGGGCAATCAGATGCAATTTAGAACAACTCCATCATCTCATGATGGGTTTCTGCCTAGTCCTGACCCACTTCTCTCTTACTCTTTGTGTACGTGTGTTTGTGTCCTGTTTTTTTCCAGGATCATTTTTTTCTTAGTAGCCGGTACAGTGCTTGTCCCCTCCCGTTTGAAAAGAAGGAGTCAGGGAGGTTCCTTTTAATAGATTTCTTGGACAAAAAATAAAGCACAACCTCAGCAATATTATATCTGAGAACTGTTTATTGATAAAGAAGGGTAAATGTTCCTACCACTTCCTACCAAGGCGGGGACAGAAAAGGGAATAGAGGGAAAAGAGAGACAGAGAGAGACAGAATAGCAGACAGATTGTTACCACTGTACCCCGGGCACCCCGTCAACGTCAGCTTGGCAGAAGGAGCGTGCGTGCTGCGAGCCGCGAGGAGCCTGTGCGGCTCCTGAGGCGGGCTGGGCGCGATTTCCAAACAGCAGCGGCTGCGTGTCCCTCTCCTGGCTACAGGCACACTTGTGGGATAGCTGCGGCGGCTGCGGGCAGGCTGGCTGCTGCGGGACCCACGACAGCGGCTGCTGCAGGCAGCGGCTCCGTCGGGAAGAGCAAACCGACGAGCAAATGAGGTTGTCGCAGGGTCGAGCTGCCTCGGGGAAGCAGTGAAACAGAGCACACGGACAGGACAGGTGTGGACAGGGAAGACAGGACCACAGGGAGAAAAGAAAAGGAAGAGCAAGGGAGCAGGGGGAGGCCACGATGACCCTCCAGGCAGGCCCCTACTCCTTCCAAGAACTCCAAAGGAAAATGGCCCCGGTTGTGTCGCAGTTAGCTGCTTTTATATGCCTCGCCTTCCTATTTCCCGCTTGTTTCTTCCGTGCGCTGTTTTCACGGGCATCTGGGCATCTTCCCCACCAGCAAGGTGCGGGGTAGGGTGCTTGCAGAGCAGTAGGGGAAGCTGTCTGTGCCATGACTGGCTGCCAGGCAAAACCTCCTGAGGGACGGAGCTCCCAGCGCATAACACATGTTGAGGCATAAATAAAAGTCAGATTGGTCTCTCTCAGTGCTGTTACAGTTCAGGATTCAGTATGTGAATAATGTTGGTAGCACAGTGATGTTTTGGTTGCTGCTAAGTAATGCTCACCCTAAGTCAAGGACTTTTCAGTTTCCCATGCTCTGTCAGTGAGGAGCTGCACGAAAGAGCTGGGAGAGAGCATGACTGGACAGCTGATCTGAACAGGACAAAGGGATGTTCCATACCATGGAACGTCGTGGTCAGCATATAAACTGGAGGCTGTTGACCAGGAAAGAGAGTGATAGCTCTTCAAGGATGGGCTGGAAATTGGTCAGCAGGTGGTAAACAATTGTATTGTGCCATCAGTCCTTTGGAGTTTTTTTCATTGACTTAGGGTTTCCTATTATCATTATTGTTGTTTTTATTATTTTATTTTACTTTGTTTCAATTATCAACTGTCCCTATCTCAATCCATGGGTTTTTTCCCCCTTTCCTAACTCTCCTTCCCATCCCATGGGGGTAGAGAGGAGTGAGGAAGCTGTTGCATGGTGCTTGCTGTGTGGCTGGGGTCAAACCACAACAGTTTGTGCAGATGAATGATCTCCAACATAATGACATACACCAATACAAATGGAATAGGTGTATTTCTGATGAAAGACAGGTCTGATAATTGCACAAATAAAGTACAGATAATGGAAACGAAATCAACGTACCCAGGCAGGAAATAAGATAATGCGATATGAAATGCGCATTGTACCACCGACAGGTATTTTAATATAGGTTGTGAAAAATGGATTTATTTATAAGGAAAAAGGTTAAGACAAAGCCTCAGAGTCTAATTATTTATCCAGCTATGTAATTATTAGTTATAAATCTCTAGAATGACTGAGAAAATGTTTGGGGAAATGCCAATTCTGGCTCTGTGTGAAATGCTATTGCTAGGAACTGTGTTATTTCTAGCAATATATTATGGCCAAAGACACCAGAGACTTTCCATTTTCTGGGAGCTCTGCCTTTTTTCAGCAAAAAATGTGCTTTTATTGATGGCTTTAATATCATGTTGCAGGCTTCAGCCCCACAGGGGAAGAGGAATGGAGGCAGCCGGACCTTTCCGGATTAAATGTCTGTTATATGGTTGCAAGGGACAACAGGGGATGGTGTTTAATGGCCCAGGTGGTCCCTGCATATTCTGTACTCATATCTTGTGCTATTCAAATGTTTCCTTGGGGATCTCTGCCTGATCAAATATGAATGGCACTAAATTCTGAGACCTGCTGGGAAAGTACCGACCTGAGTGATTTAATATGTGCTGAGGCAGAAGCGAAGTGTGTGAGCCAGCCAGGCTCAGTTTGTCTTACCCCAACCCCAAAACTACAGTATTTGAGGCCCCAGATGGTGACAGGAGCAGGGGGAGCAGCTCTACTTCCTTCACAGCTGCTGCACAGAGAGATCCTTCACTAGAAGCTGATATTGGCCCTTTTCAGTGCTCTTTTACCTTCCATCCAAGGCACACCTAATCCTGTACCCAAAATCTCAATGTCACTAGGCATTTGCCAGTGGTAAAACAATAAACTCCATCATGAGATCAGTAGGGTCTTGTGGCATCATGAACATAGTACTTTGCTCACAGAACTTTGGAAATGTGTCGTGATTTTATCTTTACCCATATATACGATGAGTATGAAGAATGAGTTATGTGCCCTTGTATAGTCTCCACAGGGCTATGCCATGATTGTGCACTTGTGGTAGGGATGGATGTCTCAAGCAAACCTCCCACAAATTTCTGCTGTGTTTTATAAGGAAAGACCAAGAAACTAGACCAAAAACCAACATTAGATCTCTTTCTAGTATAAAACCTATTACACTGTTATGCATATTACATATTAAACTGGTCAAACATAGGAAAAAAACAATTAAGAATTTGCCAGCTGGGTTAGAAAACCCCACAAAGTGACAGTAAAAATCACTGACATGTTTGGAAAGAAACTTTTAGGAAAAGTTGCCCAACTGACACTTGCCAAAGCACGACACAGACTGGTTTGAGTTAGGATTAGGAAGTTGTCCATATACAAAGAATTCCTGGGATGTGCAGCCTTCTTAGGCTTGGTACAACTCCACTTTAACTAAGAACTGCAACACAGGATGTGCTGAAGGAATGATTGCTGCATCACCCTCTGTATTCAGCTCAGAAGGGAGGGGAAGAAGCATTAAGGGGCCTGCCAAATGTGTTCTCCAGACACACTTTCACAGCTGCTGGCACTGGATTTGTTCTGGCTCTTCTGGAGGCACACATCTGACCTGGGTCTGCTCTGAGCCTACCTGCATTTGGTGGCATTTTTGCTGAAGGAGACAGAGCACAGGATGCAGGTGGTGTGGCAGTGCAGGTTTGTGTGAGCTTCCCTAGGTGGAATGGGGGTGAAAATGGGATGCTTTACTCCGTAGGTTGCTGCTCGCCATCGCTGCGGGTGCCAAGACATGTCGCTTCAGCCAAGCCTCAAGGAGAGTGTTCACACCCCTCTCGATGCTGTTAGTGCCCTTGGGGCTGTGGCTGTGTGGAGCTCCTGCATAAGAACTGTGCCATGCTCCAGGCCAGCCAGAGAATCCCTGGGGAATGTCAGGAGGAGGCTGCTTCTCCACTGCAAGCCATAGAGCAGGTCGGTGCCACCCAGGCTTGAGGTTTGTGTGTGACTCACAGCCAGAGATGGTGAAGGGAGAGAACAATCCCTGCCCAGCTCTGCTCTTGAGGACCTGTGGACTGATCTTCCTTTCATTTACAGCACTGAACTTTTCATGCCACACTAATAAAAGCCATATGTACCATCCTGTAGTCATTTGCTGAGTCGTTTGACAAAGGAATAAATTTGGCAGGCTGTCTGGTAATTGATTTGCAGCATGCATCACCATTCTGTTCCCTTCCCCTTGCTGGACGGTTGTGGTGTACTTCACAAAATTGGCTGGGAGCAGAAATTCATCATCACATAAGATCAGCTGCACTGAGTCAACCCGGAAAATGCTTGCCCACATGATCCTACATCTGATGGGGGCTGAGAGCGAAATCCCTGTGACTCAGGGTAAGCACAAGATGAACAGAAGGATACACCCCAAGCCTCCTAAGAATTCTGGCTGTATTTAAAAGCAGTGTTTGAGTCTGCACAGGGTGAGCCCACACTTATCCGAAGTTCAACACCACTATAGCCCAGGGGTCTTTAAGCGCAACCTCAGCTACCAGAAGCTGAGCACACTGCACAGACAGAGATGAACACAACTTCCCACCCTGCAGTTAATCTTGCAGAAGATCTGGCCCCTCAGACTCTTTCTGCAGACAGCTGTAACCCACAGAAACAAGAGGTCTTCTGTAATTTTAGGGATGGAGTGGTTCAGAGGGAGATTTGCTGAGTCCTGGTGCTGTAGCAAAAGTGGGGATGAGTTGGGACCAGGACTCGGAAAGCAAGGGCTGAGATAAGCACACAAAGTTATGATCCACTTCCTTCCAGTGCCTGCAAGATATCAAATGTGCTCAGTGGTGCGTGAAGCTGCAGTCTTTTCAAGTGATGTGGCAACCTCACAACTTGACCTTACTTGCCACACGTAATTTGCATGGTGGTAGCACATGGGAGACCCACCCAGAGCCCCTCATACCCACTCAGGAGTGCCAAAGGTTACCCTGGGGTAACCCTGCACATCACACAGCTGCTGGTGGGTCTGGAATGCCCACGCCACAGCTGAGCATCTCTGCATCCCACAGAAAGAAAACATCCAGTACATCGTGCCCAGGGCCTAATGAGTGCTGGGAGCACAACTCCTGGTGGGATCTTGCTGTTTCAAATTAGCACATTGGGAATGCTGTTATCTGAAAGCTCCTCAGAACACACAGTGCAGGGAAAACCAGAATGTTTCACAGGGGATCTGGGAGAGCAGAGGGAAGAGAGGCAAGGGCTGACAGAGCTTGCCAAACCAGCCCACCACAGAACAAGTGGTGATACAGGACACTCAACACCTTTGAAACCAGGTCAACCTCTTCTAAACACATTTTGCAGTGAAATGCTGATAGCTATCAGGGATGTGCAACCTGGTAAGTCCTTAGCATCTGAGAAATGTCAGGCTTGGGGAGGCACAAACAATCCCACAGGGAAATGGTGGCTCCGGAGGGATGGGGGCTTGTTGGCACCCCATGGGAGCAAACAGCCTGCCGGCCTAGGGTACCTCACTGGAATGGCTGGGCTGTGAACAGGTAGGAGTGTATCACTGTTAACTCAGCACTCTGATTTTCATTTCTGCTATAAGACCATGTCCAAGGCAGTGTGAATTATGTGTGAACAGGAAAAGTTCAGCTGATTTTTGCCAAGGAGTTGGAGATAATGTGTTATTAGCAACCTCTTTAAATTTGAGCCAAGTCTGTGCTGCTTCCAGCCCTGTCAGAAGGGATACATCCTTCTATTTCAGTCAGAAAAAGCTCACAAACTTGCAAGCTAAAGACCCTTTCTAGGAAATTGTCGTGGGTTTAAACCTGTTTTTTCCCTATCCGAGTCACAGCACCAAAAATGTCGTGGTTTGAACTGGGCCAAAAGCCAAAAGCACTGCACCCACAGCGTTCCCTCCCTTCCCCCACTGGAGAGGCAGAAGGGAGAGCAAAAGCCCAATTAACACTAAAATTTATGGCTTTTGGATAACATAACATAATTGAGGGGAAGATATGTATATGCTCCAGAGAATGGTCAGACAGGCTGAATAACTTAAGTTGCAAAAATAGATTTATTACTACAAACTACTAAGAGTACTACGGCACTGGGGAGAAGAACAGAGATAGGGACAAATTTACAAGGAGAAGAAAAAATAAAAACTGACATTTTTAAGACACCTGTTATCCTTTCCAGGACCCATCTCTTTCCCAGGTCCTCCCTCTCCACCCCCCATGTTTTCCCGCACACACAGGGGACAGGAATGAAAGTCTAACATAGATCAAACTACTCATTACGGTTGTCGTCCAGCATCATAGGAGAAGCATTCTTACAGCTCCAAGCTGTGGAAGTTCTTTTCCCAAGAAACAGTCAGTGTATGACTGCTGATGGCAAGGGATTCTTTTCTTTACCTCGTAGGAGAAAGGAAAGGATGTTCTTCAAGGCCAAACTGCATTGTTTCAGCAGCGTAAGACCACTATCACAAATCTCCTGGCAGAACACAGCATCCACTTACTTCAGATGTGGAGCGAGGGCACCTCTCCCTCCCCACAGAACACAATTTCTTCTTAGCATCAACTCACTTCAAACCTCGTGGGGGAGCCAAGCCTCTTCCTCTTTTTTTGGCTTCTAATCAGTTCAGTCCAGTCCTCAAAGGCCAGGGATTCTTTTTCCCCTCAGAGCAAGGTTGCTCTCCTTTTCTATACAGGTCTCTCGTTGATGAAATAGTCCTTTCGAGAACAACTTGTTTTCTCCATGCTTGAGAGCCACAGCAACAGCACAGCGACCCATCCCATCTTCTCCTTACTGTGATCTTGGGTCTCCATTTTTTTCTTACATCTCCTCACCCTCCTGCTCTGTTTTTCCCCAGTGCCTCATACTAACAACCTAAAAACTACATGATGGCCGCCCCTATCTTGTTTTGAATTCTTCTTATTGTCTTGGTTTTGAGACAATGTTTTCCGAGACAAAACGTCACAGGGAAACATTTCCTCCGAAATGAAAACAAATTTGATAATTTTTTTCCCTCCAACAAGAAATAGATGCTGGGCAAAAAAAGGTGAAGAGAAAAAAGGTAGTTTTATTAACAAAAAAACAAAACAGTGCCCACAGGATACAGATAAAGAGTAATCGTTATATAGCAAGGATACAGATAAAAAGTAACTTCAGATATTCAAACAAAAAAAACTCGCCACGCAGCAAGGCAGTGACTCCGCCCCCCGGAGAAAAAAGAAACAAAAGGAAAACCCACGTGGCGGTTTTTGTAACAGTGGCAAAAGGGAAAAAACAACCGAAAGAAAAGAATGGTACCACAGTCTCAGCTTCCCAGTGGATGAATCAGAGGAGGGCTCGGCGTGCCTCTGCTTCCAGCCTGGTCCACCCCGAAATCCCGGACGGGATGGAGCCATGAGGCCCCTCCCTCAGCGGGACCGCCCGAGGAGTAGCAGGAGATGCAGAGGGGATGTTTGAGGAAAAGCCGCCGAAGCCAACAAACTGAGCCAGCAAAACTGCGACACTGTAACTCTGCTCCGCAGCGAGGCTCCCACGAGAAAGCAGAGAGAGAGAGAGGAAAACGCAGCTCGAGCAGCCAGACCGCGTGGCAGCACTGGCAGTTAAACTGTCCTCTGTGGCTTCCCAGCAGCCCCTGCTTCTTTCTTCCGGGTTGCATTTAAAGAGATAAACATTTTTTGGGCATATGTGCCAACGGAAAAGGAATACAGAACAAAACTGGCACCAAACATCAACCCAAGACACTTATGTACAAGACAATATGTCATCACAGAGGTGTAATTAGCCTGTACAATTGGCCTAGGCCTGATGGGCAGCCTGTCCATCAACCCCAGAGCCATAATGGATTTGCTCTAAAACACAGGGGGTAAGGCTCCTTTTGCTGGAGAAGAAGGAGAAAGCTTCTTGAACTTTGTCAAAGGAGCCATCTTAGTGGTTTCTTGGTCCCATCCCTCCACCACCAAAAATCAGACCGAGTAAAACCAGGACATCAGTATATCCACATCTTAGCCATGGCATCATCAGTTCAAGGACTCTCCCACGTTCTCATGAGGTTTCAACCAACAGATGGCAGCAGCCCTATTCATAGTGGCAGTGGTACTGCAGTTTTTGTTCTCATCCAGGCACATGGTTGCCAGGTTCCCTGGGATGCTCCGGATCTCTCTGATCAGCCTGTGGTCAGAAGGGCGTAAGAAATGTCCCTGTTACAGAGCAAGTGGCTGTGAAACACAAAGAGTCTCGACTGGCTGCAGCCTCCACTGCTTTCTTGGGGACAGGATGGCTTAAAGACGCCCCAGAAAGTGCAGCTGAGCCCTGTCAGACATTAAACATCATAGCCCCACAAGCTGCAAAGCAGCAGACATTCAGCATCACTGTTTTTTCATACATGAACTCTGCATGGTTTCTGTAACATTTATTTGGGCACCGCCTCCTCCCTGTTTGCAAAGCAGCACTTGTCAAAGCACCTGTGGGTGGTCCTTTTGGTCAAACACCACAGGCACTTTTCACTTCTCCTGGCTTCTTGCCACTTGTCATGTCAAAGCATTTAGCCATTCATAGGCTGCCACAGGCCTTTCCCTCAGAAAAAAAAACACTTGAAACTCAATCTCCTCAAATGAAAAATTTCTTTCTCAGTCAGCACTGATATTTTACACCTGCTCTTTATTTCACATGTGTAGTTAAGTTTTCCATGCACATCAATGATATAAAATCAATTTTTTTTGTGGCTATCTAACAGAGTGCCCACCATCTTGCACACACGTTGCTGTATGTACAACATATAGCCCCCAGGGCTAGAAACAGTTTACCAAAATATTTCCTTGGTCTGCTGCACTACACTGGAGAAGGGATTCAGTGGATTTGAAAAGCAGAAGGGAATTGGCTACTGCAGGGCTAGTTCTGCCTGGCTGAATTCTCTTTCTTCTTACCAATGGCACTGTGATGATCACCTGCCTCTCCTGGGCACTGCTCACTGGTCATTGCCCATCTCATGGTGCAAGGGTAAGCATGGGGATGAATACAAAAAATGCCCCTGGGAGGTGGCAGGAGAGAGGAAACTGTGGGCCTGCTGGTGAAGGAGGAAGGGGATGTGGTGACAATTGTCATGGAAGATGCTGACATGACCAGTGCCATCCTTGTCTTGGTCATTCCAGTACAGCTTTCCTTCAGCTGTCCCAGGCCCCTGAGACTCATAGGAAGGTCTGAAGCAAAGAAGAATTACCCTCACTGGAGGAGGCCCAGTTTAGGGAGCATTTAAATCAACTAGACATGTAGAAGCCTGTGCAATCATACGGGAGGCACCCATGAGTGTTTGCTAATGTAGCCACAAGGCTATTCTCAAATTTACTTGAAAGGTTGTGGTGATCAGGGGAAGTACCTAAGGACAGGGAGAAAGCAAATATGACTCCCACCTTCACGAGGAGCAAGAAAAGAGCCTGGGGAACCCGAGGCTGGTCAGCGTCACTTTAATCATTGGCAAGATATAGGAGCAAACAATCCTGGAAACCATTTTCAAGTATATGAAGAAGAAAACCATGTCTGGAAGAAGTCAGCGTGATTTATGAGGTTTAGAAGGGTGAAATCATGTTTGGCCAGCCCAAGAGCCTTTTAAGATGCGATGACTGGTGGATGAGGCAAGAGCAGTGGCCTTTTCTACCTTGTTTTTGGTCAAATCTTTCTCCACAGACAAACTGATGAAGTTCAGGCTCGATGTGCGAGTGCTAAGGTAGACTGAAAGCCACTGAATTCCTGAGTTCAGAGGGCTGTGATCAGTGACTTTGAGTCCTGCCAGAGGCCAGGTCCTAGTGGAGCAGCCCAGAGTCCCTACCGGTCCAATGCTGTTCAACAACTTCATCAATGAACTTGGAGATGGGACACAGTGCATCCTCAGCAAGCTTGCAGAGGGTACAAAATGGGGAGGAGAGTTTGACCGAGTGAAACCATGACAGAAATGAAAGTACTCTTCTGAAATATAGCAGCCTAGGAACAAAGCCAACGGTGGGTGGGATGAGCAATGACCTGCAGGGATTTTGGTGCCACTAACATACTTGGACAGAGTTTCCTGCTGCTATTTCACACCAGTGAGCAGTGTCACTGGCATGTCATGGGTATAGGCTGTGCTGTCAGGGAACTGCAGCAGAGGTTGTGAGCTGGGCAAGAAGTCAGGGATAGTGATGTTTTCAGTACTGGGATTGGCATAGCATCCCATGGACACTGTGAGTGGGGAGAGGATGGGGTTCCCTCTAAGTGACTCTGGTGACTCGGTGTGAATGAGGGGAAGGAAACCTGCAGCCCACAGGAGCATCACAAGACTGATACATCACACAGCAGCTGTGTGAAGGGGACACACTGTGAGCGTCATCACGCTTCTGTACCCTTTGTAAGCCGCAAGGCACCATACAGAGGAAACACCTTACAGAAAGCATTTCTCCGAGACATCTTGTTTGTAAACACTCTCTCTTGCTGCATCTCGCTTGTCTGCCAGCGGTCACGCATGGGGGACAAGGGAACGGCTCTTTGGAAAAGTGTTGCTTTCAGGGCAAGATCTCACTTCTGCGCGCTTCGTAAGGCGCAATGCAGCTGTCTTGGTTTGAGACAATGTTTTCAGAGAAAAATGTTAGAGTAAATGTTTCCTCTGAAGGGAAAAATTTGATAATTTTTTCCCCACCAATATGAAATAGATGCTTTGGCAAAAAGTGAAGAGAAAAAAAAAGTAGTTTATTAACAAAACACAGTGCCCACAGGACACAGATAAAAAAGTAACTGTTAGATATTTAATACTCAGGAACACACGCGGCACCCTCCCCCACAGAGCCGCTCACCACATGGTGGTGCGGAGAAAAGATGGTGGCTCCCATCCCCAGGAAAAGAAACAAAAAGAGAAACTCACCTGGCCGCTCCCAAAACAGTGGCAAAAAACCACTGGATTATAGTCCTTTCTTCACCGTGGATGAAACAGAAGACTCGGTGCCTTGTTCTGTTGCCAGCTTGGCTTTCTCAGGAGTCCAGGACGAGACGGAGCCACGCAGCTTGTCCCTGTCGGTCACCGAATTGCTTCAGAAGCAGAATCAAAGCAGGCGCAGAGAGGGGTCTCTCCAGGGAAAAACTGCCCAAGCTAACAAACCGAGTTAGCTAAAACGGCAACAACGTAACTCTGCTGCACCTAGCGAGCAAGGACATCCTGCGGCGCAAAGCTGGGCTGCAAAAGCAAAAGCCAAGCTCCCAAAAGCAAGGGCTGCACAAGCACCTTTTGGGCATACAAGCCAACAGATTAGGAATACAGAACAAAATTGGCACAAAATCAACCCAAGACATTCCACCCCTTATTCCATATCCGTTGGCTTTTACGCCCAAACTAACACATTCTAACTCTAAAGACACACATATATATACATATATACATATATACATATATACATATATACATATATACATATAAAAATATAGTGCAGTGACATTCAACAAGCATTAATCATGGTCATCCTAACATTACAAGCGGTTTTCACTCAAAATCAAATCTCCCTGAGGTACAGAGCGAGTTTCTCCATCCGCCTGCATTAGCAAGCATGTGCAACCTGGGCCCTGAGCAAAGACAAGTCCTTGGATGGGTTTGTCCTTACTGGAGGCAGAATTAATCCACACATTATTTCCTAAGAGACCTTTGAGATATACTGCTGGGACCCGGTTTCCATCTACTGTATGCAGGGGTTCAGATTGGGCAGGGCCAGCTCGGTTGGTGGAGCCTCGGGTGTTAACCATCCAGGTAGCCTTCGCTTGATGCTGTTCCCAGTTTTTGAAAGTACCCCCGCCTAGTGCTTTCAAGGTGGTTTTCAGGAGTCCGTTGCACAGTTCCACTTTGCCAGCAGCAGATGCATCATAAGGGATATTGTACACCCACTCAACGCCATGTTCCCTAGCCCAGGTGTTTATAAGGCTGTTCTTGAAATGAGTCCCGTTGTCAGACTCAATTCTCTCTGGGGTACCATGCTTTCAAAAGACCTGTGTTTCAAGGCCCAGGATGGTGCTACGGGCAGTGGCGTGAGGCACAGGATGGGTCTCCAGCCATCCAGTGATGGCTTTTACCATTGTGAGTACATAGCGCTTGCCATGAAGGGTCTCGGGCAGTGCGAGGGGTCTGGGGCAGTGTGATGTAATCAACCTGCCAGGCCTCTCCGTACTTGTACTTGTCCCACCTTCCCCCATATCACAGGGGCTTCACCCGCTTGGCCTGCTTGATGGCAGCGCACGTCTCACAGTCATGGATAACTTGGGAGATACTGTCCATGGTTAGATCCACCCCTCGGTCTCGTGCCCACTTATATGTGGCATTTCTGCCCTGGTGGCCTGAGGCATCATGCGCCCATCGAGCTATGAACAACTCATCCTTGTGTTAGCAGTCCAGGTCTATCTGGGACACCTCTATCTTTGCAGCCGATCTACTGCTCGTTGTTCGGTGCTCCTCATTAGCCTGGCTCTTGGGACATGGGCATCTACTGGCGGACTTTCACAGGTAACTTCTCCACTCGGGCAGCAATGTCTTTCCACTCTTCAGCAGCCCAGATTGGTTTTCCCCTATGAAGCCAATTGGCCTTCTTCCATCTCTCCAGCCACCCCCACAAAGCATTGGCCACCATCCATGAATCAGTGTAAAGGTAGAGCTTGGTCCACTTTTCCCTCTCAGCAACATCCAGGGCCAGCTGGATGGCTTTGAGTTCAGCAAATTGACTTGATCCACCTTCTCCCTCTGTGGCCTGTGCAACCTGTCATGTAGGGCTCCACACAGCTGCTTTCCACTTTCAGTTCATCCCTACAATGCGACAGGAGCCGCCAGTGAAAAGAGCGTAGTGTTTTTCTTCGTCTGGCTGTTGATTGTATAGTGGAGGTTCCTCAGCATGTGTCACTTGTTCTTGCTCCTCTTCATCAGCGAGACCAAAGTTTTCAGCTTCAGGCCAATTTGTAATTATTTCCAGGATCCCAGGGCGATTCGGGTTTCCAATGCGAGCACATTGAGAAATGAGAGCAATCCATTTGCTCCAGGTAGCATCAGTGGCGTGGTGAGTAGAGGAAACCTTTCCTTTAAACATCCACCCCAGTACTGGTAGTCGGGGTGCCAGGAGGAGTTGGGCTTCAGTGCCAATCACCGCTGGAGCAGCTTGGACTCCCTCATAGGCTGCCAAGATCTCCTTCTCTGTTGGAGTGTAGTTGGCCTCAGACCCTCGGTAGCTTCGGCTCCAGAATCCCAGTGGCCGGCCTCGAGTCTCACCAGACACTTTTGCCAGAGGCTCCAGGACAGCCATTGCTCCCGCTGCAGAGTAAGCACGTTCTCTTACTTCTGGTCCTGTCCTGACCGGGCCGAGGGTTCCCGCATGAGCGATCCCCTGCTTGATTTGGGCAAATGCTTGCTGCTGTTCAGGGCCCCAGTGGAAATCATTCTTCTTGCGGGTCACCAGGTAGAGAGGGCTCACGATCTGGCTGTATTCGGGGATGTGCATCCTCCAAAAGCCTATGGCACTCAGGAAAGCCTGTGTCTCCTTTTTGCTGGTTGGTGGAGACATCGACGGATCTTATTATGACCTCGTGGGGATCTGAGACCGTCCATTTGCCACTTTCCCAGGAACTGGATCTCTCAAGCAGGTCCCTTCAATTTGTTCCTTTTTATCGCAAAGCCAGCTCCCAGGAGAATCTGGATGATCTTCTCCCCTTTCTCAAATACTTCTGTTGCCGTGTTCCCCCACACAATGATGTCATCAATATACTGAAGATGTTCCAGAGCCTCACCCTTTTCCAGTGCAGCCTGGATCAGCCCATGGCAGACGGTGGGGCTGTGCTTCCACCCCTGGGGCAGCCGGTTCCAGGTGTACTGCACGCCCCTCCAGGTGAAAGCAAACTGTGGCCTGCACTCAGCTGGCAGAGGAATGGAGAAGAAGATTTTGATGCACCAGCTGGTTGTGCTGCCATTTAAGGGGAACCTCAAGGGATGAAGGAATGTGATGGCAGGGATGTCACCAAGTTCAGCGAAGAGGAGCACCAAGCTTTCCCCCTTGGGAGGAATAATGGTGTGGACCAGTAGACACTGGGTACCAGCTCTGCAGAGAAGGGCTTATGGGTTCAGGGGACACCTCACTGACCATAAGCTGACAGTGTACCCTTGGTGCAAAGATGGCCAGCCACCTGCTAGGCTGCCTTAGGAAGGGTGTCACCAGTGGCTCTACAGAGATGAACATTCTCATCTGCTCAGCCCTGGTGAGACCAGGGGGACTGTGTCCAAGTCTGGGATCCCCAATATAAGAGGGACATGGACATACGGGACAGAGTCCCACTAAGGACCATGAAGACAATTAAGTGATCTGGGATTATTTGCTCCTTTATCTTCCCGGGTATTAGGAGAGCACTTGACATATGAGGAAATGCTGAAGGAGATGGGAGTGTTCAGCCCAGAGAAGAGAAGGCTCAGGAGGACTTACAAAATATATACCTGGTGTTGGGAGGCAGTAAAGAAGACAGAGCCAGACTTTTCTTATTGGTGCTAAATGAAAGATTGGGAGGCAATGAGAGAAACTGGAAACACAGAAAATACATTTTTTTACTCTACAAGTGATCCACCACTGGAACTGGTTGCTCTGAGAGGTTTGTAGCTGCCATCCCTGGAAGTATTCAAAACTCCTTTGGACATGGTCCTGGGCAGCCATCTCTAGGTGGTCTTACCTGAGCAAGGCAAGGGCTCAAGCTGGATAATCTCCAGGTGTCTTCCATCAAACATTCTATGATTGTTGTATTCTTTAAATAAACTAGTTATAAAATTAAGCCAAATGTATATTTTTGTGAGAAGTGAGAGCTGAGGCCAAGGAATGTCTCAGAAAGATGAATCAGTGAAATCTTATGATTTCAGAAAATGCTTTCTTTGATTTCACTGTTCCTTAAAGTAATTATGTGAGTGAGCCTTGCTGGTAACTTTATTCCTTGGAAACTGAAAACCTGCTTAATTCCAATCCACATAAATGTCAACCCTGTCAATACCCCGGACACCAGATCAATAACCTTCCTCCTCCATTACCATTTGAGCTAAACAAAATACACTCAGCATCTTATTTAAGTGTGTGCAGTCATCTTGGAAGGCACACAGAAAATTACCTAATGCATAATTAACTCACTGAGCCTGGATTCTGTGCGAATTTCCTTACACTCTTGATTTTACTGCATATATTAGTGTACCTCTGCAAAAAACCCTCTGAGACAAGAATATGCAATCACAACCACGACTGCACCATCCTTGTCCCTCCACTCTTACCACTGGCCTGTGTTTTGTCCCTGTACTGCCCCACTGAGGGACCTTTCTGGAGCTCTGCTCACGAACGTCCCAGCCCTAATGGGCCTCTCTTGACTCTGCTGCACATAAATATATCAGATTTCTGCTCTTTCTCTCATTTCTGCAATCCCCAGCAGAAAGCTAGTGGTGCTTGTCTCAGAAGAAGAAAGACAAGGGAAAGCTTACCTTGCCAGCCCTCCCTCAAGGGCCAGGTACATCTCCATCTCTGCACCGGGAGGAGGGCAATGCTCAGTGCCCATTGCAGAGCCTGTCTGTCCACACCTGGAAGGAGGGAGCCAGGGATTCACAGAGAAGGTGAGAGCAGGGGTCACGGTACTCAGAGAGAAATGGGTACATGTGTGCAGCCCTAGAAGATGTTTCACTTTTTTGAGCAAAAATGAGGCAAAAATGTATCAAAACAAACATTCCAGCTTCTACAGGGTCACTGAAAAACAGCCCAGCTGTAAGAACAACAAATCATGCACAGCGCATAGCTGATTTTTCCTTCTGTAGGTTTACCAGAGAACGTCACAGCAACCATGTTTAATAAAAGAAGGTTTCCCTTATTTTCTGGCACTAGCTTTGAGCAACTGGCCATAAGGGCTGCTTTCAAATCATTCCTGTTATTCTGTCTCTTTCTGCTGAATATTCCTTAAGGCACTTGCAGCCAAGTAGATTCTCTCTCTTCTCTCTCTTTTTTCTTTTTTTTTTTTAAATGATAAGATTATATTAATTTAGCTCAGATTTCAACCAACATGCATTATAAGTCTCTACAGATTGTATATTAGCATGGGAACTTTGAATACACAATAATTGAAATATATTACATTGGAATAAAGTCTCAAGAGGGCAGCTTCAGATGATGGTTAGATTCCACTGCTTTTAAAAAAGTCTGTTCATGGTATGAAAATAAGTCACTGGGAGAAACTGATGAACTATTTCACTGCTTTCTCCTAATGGTACCTTGTATTTTTTCTCTGACAGCTATGTCAACTATTCGGTTTGATTATCAGCAGAACTTTCAGGCTCTAATCCTGGCTGTTAATGGTCTGAGTAGTCCAAACTGTCTATATTTTAGGCCTTGCCCATCATCCAGAGCACAGCCACTTCTCAGTGTCTGTTGAGCCACATTACCTGTGGGTACATCCATCCTTCCCAAGAGCAGCCACTCTGCCCGCATGCCCATCCTAGTTGTGGACTCCTGCAGCTCTGCCTGCAGCGTGACCCTGCCAGCCCCTTCTCAGGAGGGCAGCAGCTCCACAGGCACTTGCTTATCTGGAATCTCCACCTTTGGGGTCTTCTTCACCAGGGCTTCTGCTCTGCCAGGGCTAGGCAGTGCCACCAGATCTGCAGCTGAGCTGTGAGAGCTGGGTGCTCCCTTGGAGTGTCTGAGGGCAGGGTGTGAGAGGAGGAAGACAACGCCCGATGTGTCTGTGTCTGCATTTCCCCATCATAAGGTTGTCTAGATCCCAGGGACACCCTCTGGCTTGGAAGGTTTTAGTGTGAACAGTGATTCAGCAGCCTCAGCACACAGAAATCAGCCTTCCTCTTCTGCTGGTCTGCATCTCTCATCCCTGCTGCCCACACCCCAGCAGGTAAAGCTTCCACCCCAGCCTGCCCATGTGTGAACCTCACTGCTGCTGACCCCAAGCCAGTTCCCCTCCTGCCTGCACTCAGATCACTCTCTCCTGCTCATACAACAGTCTCCTGTGGCTCACGTGTTGTAGCTTGCAAATAAACATCATGTGCACCAGGAATTTTAAAAGAAGTTAGCCAACAGAAGACATTGAAGGATGCCTCACACTCTTCACACCCTAAGGGACTCTAAAACCAAAATATTTCAGGAATTAATTAAATGCTTGTCTATCGTTCTTATGTCTAACATTAGGTTCAGCAGCTATGACTGATCACCAAGATTGTACCTTGTTATCGGTAAGCTCCATTCAGAGGTGGAAAATGAGAAAATGGCATGGCTACAGCACAAGACAGTGCTGAGGATCTCAGTACCCTACAAGCTGGAAGGCAGGGTAGGGAAAAACCAGCAGGGGAGACAACCCCCCTTACTGAAGTGAGTTTGCAACTGTTCCCATTAGGAGGTTTCCAAGAAGGGTCATTCCTGACTCACCCGAGACAGGGATCCATGCAAACAAGTCAGTGGGTGTCATTGCAATGCCTTCAATCTCACCTGGTAAAGTGGCAGCAGGACAACAAACCCTTTTATGAAAGCATCCCTCTGAAATGCCAGCACTCCCTGCAGGATGATGAGCACAGTGATAGAGCCCAAACTGCTTAAGGCTTCTGAGAAAGAATTTCAATATTCACACAGGCAGTAGGACCAGAGTTTAGAAGGTAATATTTTATTACAGTTTATTGGGTTTTTTTATGCTACAAAGCACTGGTATTTTACTTCAAGCCACAACATGACAGCTGAAATCACTGTCTCCCACAACTCTTGGTTTTATGAGATAGTCTGGTGTGAAAAGGATAATAATCCTCAGGCATATATTTTCCAACGTATGTTTTTCTGTGACACAGAGATTTTGAAAATAGGCGACACCTTTCAGAATACCTGGGCAGAGCAAATAACTGTGAACTGATGCATCTGAATTTTTGGGATGTATGAACACAAGTAGGTTTATGGAATGACAGTTCCATTAATTCCAGAAGGAAAAGTTTAGATAAAATGAGAAGAGTTAATTAATGCTTTTAAGAACTAAAGAGCTTGACTGTGGAACAGGTTGTATCTTTACTCTAAAGAAATAAAAATTTGTTCATTAGCCATGAGGAGTTTATGTTCTAAGCAAAAGGATGACTGCCATGGTCAACTGGATGAAAATTTGTAA
>VKON01002585.1:0-63798 GCA_009741485.1 Malurus cyaneus samueli
AGAAGCTCTTCCCACACTGGGAACACTCGTAGGGCCTCTCCCCTGTGTGGATGCGCTGGTGGATGATGAGGGTGGACTTTTGCTTGAAGCCCTTCCCACAGTCGGGACAAAGGAAGGGCCTCTCATCCGTGTGAATGCGCTGATGGCTGAGGAGAACTGAGCTGGTCTTAAACCTCTTCCCACACTGAGGACACTCATAGGGCCTCTCCCCAGTGTGGATCCGCTGGTGGGAGAGGAAATTGGAGCTGTCACTGAAGGTCTTCCCACATTCATCACACTGGTAGGGCCTCTCCCCAGTGTGGGTGCGGTGATGCCTTATCAGGTGGGACCTCTGTCTGAAGCTCTTCCCACATTCCCCACACTCATAGGGCCTCTCCCCAGCATGGATCATCAGGTGGACAATCAGGCTGGAGCTGCAGCTGAAGCCCTTCCCACATTCCCCACACTCATAGGGCCATTCCCCAGTGTGGATCAGCCGGTGATGGATCAGGCGGGTGCTCTTGCTGAAGCTCTTCCCACACTCCAAGCACTTGTAGGGCTTCTCCCCAGTGTGAAGCTGCTCATGGACCATTCGGTCCAAGCCCCGGCTGAAGCTCTGACTGCCTTCCTGGCACTGGGTGGGTCTTTTCCCCTCAGAGCACCCTGGCCTGGGTTTGGAGCTCCTCCTTGCGCAAGATCTCCGGGGCTTTTCCTTCTCATTGGACTCTGGCACTGTGCAGTCTGTCAAAATGGCCTCTTCCATGGGGTTCTGCTGTTGGGATTTGTCCTCCCTGCTCTCCATCCTCAGCTCATTGACTGGGAGAAGGACAAGGAGAGAATCAGATTTGCCTCCGTGTCACAAGGAAGGGGAAGGAGATCCCCCCAATCCATCCCTGGCAGGACGGTGTCGGCAGCGGGGTTGTCCTGCAGCCGGCGCAATGCTGGGCTGGGAGATGGAGAAGGAGAGAGGGGGAAAAGGAGCAGTGACTTCCTCCTCACCTGCCTGGGTGTCCTGGGACATCTTCCTCTTCTTTGCATCCCTGTCCTCCATCCAGCCAATGTTTGGGAATGGGAAATCCTGGTTTGGAGGAAAAAGCAAGGTGTGAGCATACTGGGTTGGGAGTTCCTCTTGACCAAGTCCATCTCTAGAAGTCACCAGGTGTATCATGACTGTAAAACCTCTAAAACACTGTGCTGGCTTACACTGGCAGAAGAAATGAACCCCATTTAACTTCTCCGTGAGAGATGGAGGGTGGGGGTTACAATTCACAAAAGAGATTACAAGAAATACAATACATTGATTAACCCACAAAGGCACAGTGTAGCCAGGCACCCTGGGACAGGAACAGAGACAGTGTTCATAAGTTCCTGTGCTGCGCAACATATGGTCCCTCTGATGAAATGCAAAAGGGAAACAAAACAAAACCTGATGGTCGGAGTGGTGGTCACAGTCTTGTCAAGTGATGGTGGAAAGCAGTGGCAACGGTCCTGTTGGACGTTCTGCTCCCTCCTCTGGATCCGTGAGTGTGAGGTGGTGACCAAGTCCCAAACCCAAAGGCTTTATGCTCAGGTTCAGGGGAATGCTCAGTACCTCCCCCAGGGCGGGAGTTTCACAATGGAATGATGTCACCCTGTGACTCATGGGACATTTGGGGTCCTTGAATGTGTCAGTCCTTGCATCTCCCATTGTGCTGGTGCCATTGAGTCCATGATGGCCCATTAGCAGAGGTGACCCTCAGGCTGGTGGGACTGGCTTGGTGCTCCCCTGAGGGAGTTATCACAGCTGAGTGTGGTGTGAAGAAAAGGAAACAACTGCCCTGCATGGAAGGGTTTGTCTCTCCTTCCTTATCTCATTAACACCCAGCTCATAGCCTGAGGCCTCAGGGGTGCACTGGGCAGCTCCTGCAAATGACCCATCATTAGCAGCCCATCGAAAATGACCTAATGGGAAGTAGAATGCCCAGTTTGTTACCACAGATGCTGAACTGGCACCTGCTCCAGTAACCAGGGCAGGCTGGCACTGAATTTCATTGTAAGATCTTGCTCCACGGATTTACCAAGTACCATGAGCAGGGTCCTTCCCACCCAATCATTTGGTGATTCTGTCAGGGCCTCACTTCCCTTTCCTTCTTCCCTCTGCTTTGCTGGAATGTGCTGGGAATGTCCAGCAAAGCGGCCTTTGCTGTCTGCTCTGAGAGCCACAGAGCTGCTGGACCTTGTGCACCTCTCCTGCACAGCTCCTTGGGAGGCACAGCAGAACCAGCACCCTGGGGGCCTCAGGAATTGCCCTCTGGGATCCATGGCACACACTCCAAGGCTCTGGAATTACAGATTCCAGAAAGGAAAATCAGCAAATTCTTGTGGGGCTGAAAGCCCAGTGGAGCAAGATCTTAAAATTATATTACAGTGCCAGCCTGCCCTGGTTGCAGGAGCAGGTGCCAATTCGGTACTCTGTGGGTGTAACCAAACTGGGCATTGGGATCCCATTAAGTCATTTCTGATGGGCTGCTAATGATGGGTCGTTTGCAGGAGCTGCCCAGTGCACCCGAGCCCTCAGGCTATGAGCTGGGTGTTAAATGAGATAAGGAAGAAGAGACAAAGCCTTCCAGGCAGGGCATTGTTTCCTTTTCTTCACACCCCATACTCAGCTGTGATAACTCCCTCCAGGGGAGCACCAGCACAGTCCCACCCAGCCTGAGGGGTCACCTCTGCTAATGGGCCATCATGGACTCAATGCACCACACAATGGGGAGACAAGACTGACACATCAAGGACCCCCAAATGTCCATGAGTCACAGGTGACATCATTCCATTGTGAAACTCCCCGCCCTGGGGAGGTACCGAGCATCCCTGCTGAACCTGAGCATATAAAGCCTTTGGGCTTGGGGACTTGGGTCACCACTCCACTAAACGGATGCAGAGGAGGACAGAACTTCCACAGGAGACCACTTCAATGGGACTGTGAGGACTGGCCACTTGGCAGAATCTCGAACGATCACTGTGACCAACAGGGAACCGGTTGAAGCTCAACCTTTGTGAGTTAAACCAAGTTTTCTCTCTATTGTTGTATTTATTATTATGTCTAGTAACTGTGACCTCAACCTGTAATCTTCTCTTGGGGTAGTTGAGTCAGGTTCATTTTCCTGCTGGTTTACTTTCAAACCAGCACTGTGTTTTTTGGGAGCTGTTTGGATCTTGCAGGGCTCCAAAGCTGAGACAAAAACATCTCTGGGGGATGTCCAAGGGGTGTCCCCAGGAGATGTTTTTTCTGGTAGTCCTGGTAGCCTCTGGCCAGCAACAGCCCCATGGAGGTGGGGGATGCAGGTCACTCCTGCAGTGGGGTTTGGGTCCCCATGTCAGGCACTGCTGCCTCCAGCCCAGAACCAAGGGGCTATCGGGACCCCCTGGAAAGCCAGAGGTGGGGGAAATCGGGACCCCTGGAGTGGAGAGTGTGAGAGCAGCAATAACCAATAACCAGGAGACCCTGGCAGTCTGGAGGAGGGGAGTCTCTCGGGGGTCTAGAGTGACTTCTGTGACACCAAGGACCCGAAGTGGGAAAGCCCAGAAAGAGGACAGCCAGGATTCCTCGGGCCTCAACATCGACAGAGGGGAAAAGGAGGAAACCTTAGACCCCCACACCTTGAACCACTGAGGAGAGAAGTGGCCAATGAGTAGTCCAAAACCCATGGCATCCCCAAGTGGGACCCACAGAACCCCAAAGTGGGGAGACAAGAGAGAGAGAACTTCAGGGATTGCCAGGACTCCAGAGTCTGGGGAGGTTGGGGAGCAAGTAGAGTGGAGGGCTGTCAATGCTTGCAGGGCCTCCAGCAGCCTTTACAGGACAGACCCCCTGAACCCCAAAGTGGGGAGACTGGAAAAGGGAAACCCTTGGGAAAGTTTGTTTGGTCTTTATCTTGGTGTTTGGGAAGTTCTTGTGTGCACCTGGCACCTGGTGGCTTGTGCAGGATTAACCCACAACCGAATGTGCTCACACCTTGTTTTTCCTTCAAACAAGGATTTGCCATTCCCAATCATTGGCCAGATGGAGGAGGAGGTTGTGAGGAAGAGGAAGATGCCCCAGGATCCCCAGACAGGTGAGGAGGAAGTCACCGGTCCTTTTCCCCTCTCTTCTCCTCCATCTCCCAGCCCAACCTTGCCCTCAGCTGCAGGACAACCCCGCTGCTGACCCTGTCCTGCCGGGAATGGATTGGGGGGATCTCCTTCCCATTCCTTGTCATGGAGGAGAAGCCCCTTCCTTCTATCCCTTCTCCTTTCCTTCCCTTCCTCTCTCCTTATTTATTCCAATCATCATTTTCCATTGTATTGCTTCTTCCCCTCTTTTTTCTCTTTATTCCATTTTCTTCTATTTCCATCACCCTTTTTCCTTTCTCCCCTACTTCCTCTCCTTATTCCTCTTCCGTGTTCCATCCTCTCTTTGTCTTTCCTCCCCCAGACAATGAGCTGAGGATGGAGACCAAGGAGGACAAATCCCCCCAACAGAACCTTGTGGAAGAACCCATTCTGAGCGGCTCCACAGCACAGGAATCCAATGGGAAGAAAAAGCCCCGGAGATCCCACACAAGGAGGGGCTCCAAACCAATCTCAGGGTGCTCTGAGGGGAAAAGACCCACCCTGTGCCAGGAAGGCACCCAGAGCTTCAGCCAGAGCTTGGAGCTGGGGGTCCATGAGCAGCTTCACGCTGGGGAGAAGCCTACGAGTGTGAGGTATGTGGGAAGAGCTTCAGCTGGAGAAACAGCTTGATCCGTCACCTGCTGATCCACACTGGGGAATGGCCCTACGAGTGTGGGGAATGTGGGAAGGGCTTCAGGACGAGCTCCGACCTGATCCGCCACCTGAGGTTCCACACCCGGGAGAGGCCCTATCAGTGTTCTGAGTGTGGGAAGAGGTTTTCGATCAGCTCAGATCTCATGAGACACCAGCGCATTCACAGGGAGGAGAGGCCCTTCCTCTGCCCCGACTGCGGGAAGGGTTTTAAGGACAACTCCGCCCTCATCAGGCACCAGCGCATCCACACTGAAGAAAGGCCCTACAGGTGCTTGGAATGTGGGAAGAGCTTCAGCCGGAGCTCTGTGCTGATCTCTCACCAGAGAATCCACACTGGGGAGAGGCCCTATGAATGTTCTGTGTGTGGAAGAGTTTAAGCAGCTACATCTCTTCGCACCAGCGCATCCACACTGGGTAGAGGCCCTACGAGTGTCCCCAGGGTGGGAAAAGCTTCTTAGACAGCTCTACCTTGGCCCGACACCAACTGAGGCACCAGTAAGGGAGTGCCTGCAGTGCCCTGACGTCAGGAAATGTTCTCATCTGCTGCTCCAACTTCATCCTCCATCGCAGGATCCAAGGTGGAAAGAGCCTTGGTGACCCACATTCCCAGTGATCCACATTGGGAAAACACCTGTCCCTTTCTCTGCCTCTGGGACTGATGTGGGATGGGATGGAAGAACATGAGGGTCTGGCCATGCCCCTGCCATTATATCTGATCCCACCTCAGGTCATTCCCAGCGGCAGGGAAACGGAGTGTTGCTCTCTCCTGAGGGGAGAAGGATGTTCGTTCAGCACAGGAGAAAGCAGAGGAGCCCATTGCTGCTGTCAAAGTTTTCCCTGCAAATTGTTTGTTTGTTTGTTGTTATCCCTTCTGTATCAATATTGTTGCTGTTCCTGTTGGTTCCTGTTGGCTGCCAGGACCAGGCTGGGATTGTTGCGGTGTCCTGTGCAGGCCAGGACTTGGACTAAATGATCCTGATTGGTCCCTTCCAGCTCAGCCAATTCTGCCATTCTCTGATTCTGCTGCTCCAACTTCATCCTCCATTGCAGGACCAGTTTGGGAAGAGCCCTGGTGACCCACATTTCCCATGATCCATGTTAGGAAGACACCTGACCTTTCTCTGCGGCTGGCACTGATGTGAGATGAGATGGAAGAACATGAGGGTCTGGCCATGCCCCTGTCATTATATCTGATCCACTCAGGTCATTGCAGGGACAGGAAAGGGACTCCTTCTCTCTCCCAAGCGGAGAGGGATGTTCTTTCAGGGCAGGAGAAAACATGTGTTTGGGAGGAGCCCTTTGGTGCTGTGGCAGTTTCCCATGTAAATTGTTTGTTTGTTCTTATCCCTTCTGTTATCAATATGTTGCTGTTCTGTTGGTTCCTTATCTCATGCTGTTCCCAGTAAATTTTTCTTATCCCAGCCTGGGATCTTTGCCTTCTGTGCTTTCCATCAGAGGGGAAGTGGAGCGAGCGGCAGCGCTGTTCTAGCGGGAGCACAAAATTGGGGAAAACCATTCCTAAACCCCAAGCCATGGAAACCGAGCATCCCAGCTGGTCCCAGCCCTGGTTGCCATGGCACACACCCTTGGGAGCGGGTCTCTGGCTGGGGCTGTGGGAAACTCTTCACTCTGGTGCCCAGGGACAGGGCTGAGGGAACGGCTGGAGCTGAGTCGGGCAGGGTTGGGTTGGATCTCAGGAAAGGTTCCCTCAGAGGGTTGCTCAGGACTGAACAGGCTCGCCCAGGGAGGGGTCACAGCTCCAAGGATGCCACCAGAGCTCCAGGAGTGTTTGGACACCCGCTTGCAAGGCCCAGGCGGGGATTGTTGGGGTGTCCTGGCAGGTCCAGGTGTCGTGGTTTGACTGTGGCGAAAGCAAAGCACTGCACCCACGATGTTCCCTCCCTTCCCCGCCAGAGAGAGAGAAGGGAGAGCAAAAGCCCAATTAACACGGAATTTATGGCTTTCAGATAACAAAACATAATTGAGAGAAAGTACATATGTGCTCCAGTGAAGGTCAGACAGGCTGTATAACTTAAGTTGCAAAGATAGATTTATTACTACAAACTACTAAGAATACTACGCAGTGGGGAGGAAACAGAAGACGGGGACAAGTTTACAAAGGAAAGAATAAAAAGACTTTTAAGACACCTGTTATCCTTTCCGGGGACCCGTCTCTTTCCCAGGTCCATCCCTCTCCACCCCCCATGTTTTCCCGCACACACAGGGGGCAGGAATGAAGTCTAACACTAGATCAACCACTCATTACAGTTGTTGTCCAGCATCATAGGAGAAGTGTTCTTAACAGCTCCAAACTGTGGAAGTTTTTTTTTTTTTTTAAGAATAGTCAGTGTATAACTGCTGGTGCGAGGGAGTTTTTCTTTACCTCGTAGGATAAAAGAAAGAATGTCCTTCAAGGCCAAACTGCATGTTTCAGCGGCGTGAGACCACTATCACAAATCTCCTGGCAGAGCACAGCTTCTTCTAAGCATCCACTTACTTCAGACATAGGCGCGGGCATCTCCTCCTCCGTATGCAAACACAATTCAACTCATTTCAAATGCATGGGGGGCCAAGCCTCTTCCCCTTTTTGGCAGTTTAGTCAGCCCCTCAAAGGCAGGTTTTCTTTCAGAGCAGGCTCACTCTCCTTCTTCTATCAGTCTATCTTGATGAAATAGTCCTTTTTGAGAACAATTTATTTTCTCCATGCTCGAGAACCACAGCACGCACAGCAAGCCATTACCAGCTCCTCCTTACTGTGATCTTTAGGTCTCCATTTTTCTTTTTACATTCCTCACCCTCCTGCTCTGTTTTTCCCCAGTGCATGATACAACTACATACTAACAACCTTAAACTACAATGCGCCACGTATCTGTTTTGAATTCTTTTAAGTACTCAGATATACGTCATCAAAGAGTGTAACCAACCTGTGCAATTGGCCCAGGCCGATGGGCAGCCTGTCCATCAACCTCAGAGCCATGATGGATTGGCTCTAAACCAGGGGCAGGACTCCTTTTTCTGGAGAAGAAGGAGAAAATTTCTAGAACTTCCTCACAGCAGCCATCTTTGTGGTTTCTGGTCCCCATCCCCCCACCACCAAAATTGGACCAAGTAAAACCATGACTCCCGTGAAGAATGGAGCTGTCACAGCGGTGTTGGGTGGCACCACCAGCAAAGCCCACACAGCACAGCACTGCCTGAGCCCTGTGCCCGGGAGCAGCCGTGGATGCCCACGGTGTGGGCTGGCAGGAGCCGGGTGCGGGGCTGCTGTGACCAGTGCGGGGCCCCGAGGGGCTGGGGGAGCCCATGCTCAGGGTCCCTGGGCTCAGGGCATGACCTGCACAAATTGGAGGACTGCACAATCACCAACCATATGAAGTTCAAGAAGGGAAAGTGCCCGATTCCCACCTGGGATGGGGCAACCCTGCACGTATGGACAGGCTGGGGAAAGAGAGGCTGCAGAGCAGCAGCGTGCAGAGGGAGCTGGGAATCCCGGTGGATGGAAAGTTGGAGATGAGCCAGCACTGCCCTGGCAGCCAGGGGGAACATCCATGTCCTGGGGTGCACCAGGCCCAGCGTGGCCGGTCGGGCCAGGGAGGGGATTGTCCCCCTGCTCTGCAGTGGAGCGGCCTCACCTTGAATATTGTCCTGAAGTTTTGGCCACTGCAATATCAGACAGAGTGTCCAAAGGAGGGCAATGAAGATGCTGGAGGGCCTAAGGGGAAGCTGTGTGAGAAGCAGCAGAGAGCACTTTGTCTCTTCTACCTGGAGAAGGGGAGACTGAGGGGAGACCTCAGTGGGGTCTAAAACTTCCTTGTGATGGGAAGAGGAGAGGCAGGAACCGCTCTCCTTCTGTGGTCGCCAGTGACAGGGAGCGGCCTGAAGTTGTGTCAGGGGAGGTTTAGGTTGGATATTAGACAAAGGTTCTTTATCCAGAGGCAGCTTGGGCACTGAAACAGGCCCCAGGCAGCAACAAGGCTGAGAGAGCTCAGGATGCATTTGGACAATACTCTCAAGCACATGGCATGAGCCTTGAGAATGGTTCTGTGCAGGGCCAGAAGCTGGACTTGATGATCCTCGTGGGAGCCTTCCGACTCAGGATATTCTGTGATTCTGTGATTCCTTGTATTACAATGGAAATCTGGGCATGGATCTCCTCCAATGGGATATCCAGGAAAAGAGGGAAGCCATCAAGAGCATCTCCAGGGACACAGGCTGACCAGCAATGTCAGAAGGCAAAAGAAAGGCTTTTGCTGAGCAATGGCCCTTTGATGAAGCCAAAGATTTACAATCAAGGCAGTTCATTAGTACAGATGGGGAACACTTATGGGTACAGCTAAGGCCATGAGGGCGCAGCAGGGCTCTGAGGTCACAGCAGGGCTCTGAGGTCACAGCAGGGCTCTGAGGTCACAGAGGTCACAGAGCCCCGTGGTTCCAGAGCACGCACAAGCACCGAGCAGTCAGTCCTTGACCACAACTGTTGCAGCAGCAGCGGCGGCGGCAGCAGTGGTGCTGACAGTGGGACAGCGGTGTCACAAGTGTGGTGGCAGCGAGAGCTGCGTGACTGGCTGAGGGCAAGGCACCATGGCCTTTGCTCTGCGCCTTTTCCTCCTGCTCCTCCTGGCAGTGGCCCTGCCTGCCAGGGCTGCCCAGGCGGCTCCGGTGCGAGCGCAGGGAGCAGGTGAGCCGGCGGCCTGGCTCCCCCTTTCCCGGCACAGGGCCCCTTCTCCCGGGAAGCCTTGGGATGTTTACCAAGGGCTTCAGGGAGGGTTTCCTCTGTGGCAGTGACAGAACCCCAAGGGCCTTGGGCTAAGCCAGTTTCCAGTCCAGGAATGTTGCACAGGGCTGTGAGAGGCTGAGAATGTCAGGGCCAGGCCCAGAGCACCCCAGGCCCCTCTGAGCTTTGGCCGTGTCACGGACATCTGCTCCCACAGCCTTACCCGACCTCTTTGCAGTGCCCAGTTCCCTAAGGCACAAGTGGATCCCAGCACATCTTGAAAAAGTTCTCACGTGTGCTTCTTTCCAGATGAGGTTGCTGGGAAGCCTTCTCCATTAGATTGGCTCCATAAAGTGGTGAAGCCCCTAGAGCCTCCTGCAGGTGTGATGTCAATGTCCCACCAAGGAATAATCATTGCTAACCTGGCAAGAAGCAGGCCCAAAAGCTTCTTGGCTGTTAGTTTCAGGTGTGTCTGCAGAGAGGACTTTTCTGCTCCTTTGCTGGTTGCTGCGCGCAAGCCCGGCTCCCGTGGCAGGGGTGAGTAGTGTGTCCCTGCTGAGCCCACGGGCTGGCACTGCTTTGGTGTGCAGAAGGCATTTGGCATGGCTGACAGGGTGCCCAAACTGCACCACGGGCCCTGCAGACCGTGAGATCCCCTGCAGCTTCCCCACCTCTGAGCACATGTGGAGGGGATGTGATTTGGAGAAAGAGAGCTGGCCCAGCCCCAGAGCTGATGTTTCTCCTGAATCCATGTCTTTGACAAATATTGCCTCCCAAAGAGGCCACCCCTCTGATGGGTAATGGTTCAGCTGATCCAGCTGTGCCCCTTCCTTTCCCCAGGGATGGACAGAGACGCTCTGTGGCAGGCGGCACTTCCCAAAGGAATGGAATCGATGGCAGGCAGGGGCACAGGAGGTAATTGTTGTGCTGGGTCAGCCAGGCTCACCTCGAGGGGCTGTGTGGCAGCAGCTCTTCCCCCAGGGCCCGGCCTGGTCCCGCCCCGGCAGCAGCCAGAGCTGGAGGTGCCTGGGCTTCCAGGGCTCTGGAGCACGTTCCACAGCCCTTGGCAAACGGGACTCGCCACCGACGTCCCTCCCGCTGCAGCTGCCTCCGAGCTGGATCCCTGCCACGAGCCCGGGGCCAGAGCCAGCCCTGGCTCCCACCCTGGGCAGGGGCTGCGGTGTGTCCTGACAGGGCCGACTCCGTCCCCTTGGGCGCTGGGAGCTGGGGCCAGGCAGGGAGGGTCGGGGTGGCAGTTGCTGCTGCAGGGATGGCGGTGCCGTGTCCCTGGAAGGAGCCACTGCCCAAGCAGCTGCGCTGTCCCCGGGCTCTCCTCCCGGCCTTGTGGGCTTTGCTGGGTGGCACAGCCTGTGCCAAGGGGCGGCAAGGTGCCTGCAGGCCCCAGCTCGGGGCAAACAGAGAACGTCCTGGCCTACACGTGCTGCCGGCTAGCAGCGCTGCACAGCGCGGGCTCACGCTCCCCATTCTCTCGCAGATGCAGCCGGCACCACAACACGTGATCCCCGTGCACAGAAGTCCATCACAAGTGGTTTCTGTCAGGGGACACGCTGTTTGATTGAGTTAATGGCCATCCTCATTGCTGGGACACTTTTCATCATGGTGTGCTGTGCCGGAATCTGGTATTTTTTGAAGAGAGAACAGTGAGTGTTTTGTCCTCTCCCTTAACCTGCTACATTTGATGGATATGTTAGGGAGGAAACTTTCCCAGAGCAGTGCTGTGGAGTTGTGGCGAGTCAGTGATTCTCCAAATAACTCTGCTGAGGGCTCTGCTGCTGGGCAGGGCTTTAATTGGCATGGTAATTGCTGGGCCTTGAACTGGGGAGCCCGCTGGGGCTGGAGCCAGTGCTGGCTGCCACTGAGGCTGCCTGGACCAGAGCAGCCCCAGGAGCAGCGGGCAGAGGCAAAGCCGGGTGGGGAGGAGAAAGAGCAGGGCACGAGATTGCCCTTGGAAGGCAGACACGCTCCGGGGCCCGATCCTGACCAGGGACCCTGCTGGCAGCCATCCCCTGCTCGCTGGGGCCTTGAGGGGCAGCTGTCCAGTTGGGCCAAGCTGTGCCAGCAGCTGCAGCCGTGCTGGGCAGCCTGGCCAGCTCTGGGCCCTGCTGTGGACGAGGGTCCCTGTGTCCCAGGTGCAGCTGGGGACCTCAGCCACCTCTCTCTCCACAGGTGCCGCTCTGCAGCCCAAAAACTCCACCGACAGAGCACCGTTGGACACATCTGTATCTGTCAGCCCTGTCCTCCCTTCAAGACCGTTTTGTTCCTGCCGCAGCCTCACCATCAGTTCATTGCTGCGACACCCAGGACACATCCAAACACCCAGCCCCATGGCGGGACTGAAGGAGGACCCTGGTGCCAGGGCAGGGCTGGAGCCCAGCAACACCTTTGGGCTTCAGCTCTGGTGTCTGGGTGCTGCCAGCAGCACTGGCTGAGCTCCTTGTCTGGGCACAGCCAGCAGCGGACAGGGAGCAGCCGGGCACGGTGCTCATTAGTGCTGCAGCGACCAGCAATTATTTTTCATTTTCGAAGATGTAGAAATATTTTTGTAGAGTTTTTTCCTTTTTACATGGTGTGTAGTTTTACATTTAGAAAAACTAGATAGTTGCTTCTTCGCAATAAATAAACCCAACATGCATTTAATTCTTAATCATTCCTTTGGGGAGAACTAAGCATCCCTAAGAGACCCAGCATGCAGGAAAGCTCTTTCCACTGCAGATCTGTATCTAGTCACACCAAATTGTTGCTTGAAGGCCAGTTTTTAATAATGACACAGACACGGTTAAGGGTAAAAAGGGTTTTACCTCGGTATTTGGGATCCCAGGTGCACAACTTGATGGCAGAAGCACACCCGTGTACAGCAGGTACAAGTTTTATAGATTCAGGAATTAGCAATCTATCTAGATTCCCCAATAAGAAACTTCAACAAATGCAGTAATGTCCCCCTATTCTAATGAATCCCCCCAGAGTGAGGCCAGAGCCCAGTTTAACAGCAAGATGTTCTGGACAGAAGGCTTCACCCAAGGCTGGAGCCTCGGGTTTAAGACAGCACAGGGCACACTGATCCCTTCCTCAGGATGTTTGGTCTCTCTGCCCAGAAGAATTCCTGAACTAAGCTGGAATATCAGGCTACAGGAATTTACAAACATGTGGGCTAAGGGGTACAAGGGATGCATAAAGGGTAGAGAAAATGTATAAAAGGATCTAAAGTATAAAAGGGTACATGAAAGGAAGGGCAAAAATCATCAGGCATCAGAATCAGTGATTTCACCATGGTATGAAATATCGAATGGCAACTTAAAGTCATCATCTGAGAATTTGCTAAAACCCTGAACAAATTTAAAAATTAGTTTCTTATGGGTAAATTTGTAAACAAGGATTATAAAATCCAGAAAACGAATCCCCTACAGATGATGTGAGAAAACAAATTTTCATTAATAAAGCAGCTGCCTACAATTTTCAAAGCCCAAGCTATTGGTAATAGCTCTGGAACTGGCTTCTTTATCAAAGTGGTTTATCGAACTGTTGGTCTTTTCCAGTTTGCTTTATAGATTGTGGCTGAAGGGGAAGCTTTCAATGCAGGGAACTCAGCAGCTCCTGCCCGTCTGTGCACTGGTGCATGGTAAAGGACTCAGGAAGCCAAATTACTCTTTTGAAGACCAGTAGTTGGTATTTCTGTTTTGCTATACTTCCAAGGGCAGTTCTAAACCATACTTGATTATATTTCAGCATGAAAATATCATTTTACAAGGTTTTTAAGTCACAGAAATTCTTCCCATAAAGAGCGTAACTCATCTGCTGTCAGAATATCCCGCTTGAATCTCAACCTATTTCATAAGGAGTCTCAACATGAAAAGAATAACATGTTGAATTTCATAACTCATTGTGGGGACAGAACATTTTTACCACACACTTGATCTGGTGAGAGCAAGACATCAACGCACCTGAACCTACACGTGGAAAGCAACTTGGGGCAGTATGAGCTAGAGCTGGCTGCTCTTTCTGAAAGGACCACAAGTCATTCAGCCTTGCTGGGGTTTCCTAAGTGTGTGGGTGTTGCCCAGGAAATGTAGAGATTTCCCCCTGGTGGGGGCTCCTTCTGCTGCCCTGAGCCCGCAGAGCAGGGCAGCGTTTGCTTCTTGTTTGAGCCCTTCCTAAAGCTGTTGTCAGACTGTCTTAGGCACTCTGGGCATTCCTTCCAAGCCGGGGCTCTTTGGGGGCTGGGGGCAGCCCCAGGGCATGCGGCAGAATGTCCAAAGGGCCCCTTTGTGACACGGGCAGCACGGTCACCATGGCATGGAACGGGACGGGGTGTCCACGGGCCCTTTGTGACACGGTGTGCTGTAGGAGCTGGCAGTGCCACAGCACTCGGTGCCTGCGACGGGAGAGGACGTGACAGAGCGGTGCTGTGAGGAGCCCCGCACGGCAGCTCGTTCGTTCTACCCGGAGCTTTTCCCGGCCTGCTCCTGCAGCTGGCCCTGCGCCAGACTGTGCACTCGGTGACTCGGAGCTTTCCGAGGCACCTCCCATCCTGGGCCTGTGCCCTCGAGGCCAGACCGCAGGATTTTTGCCACTGAAACCTCGGCGAGGAGTCTCCCGTCATTGCGGCAGGAGGCCTCGAGACCTGAGCGCAGGACTCACCGTCCTGCAGCCCCCCTGACGCTCCTCTGCTGCGGGTGCCTTGGAGGCTCCGCTGCAGACTCGGCCCTTTCCCGAGGCATCTCTCTTCAGGGTGCCCTCGAGGTCAGGCCGTGGGATGGCGGGCACATTGCTCAGCCTCTTCAGAGCGCTCAGGGGGAAAAGAAAGCCAGGCCCCGCAGCTGCCCCAGCGCAGCAGCCTGAAGAGCTGCAGTCCTTCCAGCCGCTGCAGGACGGTGAGTGGCAGAGCTGGGCCACAGGAATGGTGCCTGCGGCCAGCCTGGCCACATCCCATCCCATCCCATCCCATCCCATCCCATCCCATCCCATCCCATCCATCCATCCCATCCCATCCCATCCATCCCATCCCATCCCATCCCAGCCCCTGTGGCACTGCCCGTTGGTAGGACGGAACGGGGCCGGGGCTGTCCCCCCACCGGTGGCCGTGCTCCATCCCCCGGGTATCTCGGGGCTGTCCCTGCCTGGGGGAGCTCTCCAGCCTCTCCCGCAGCCCCTCAGCTCTGGCTGCACTCGCTCTTTGCCAGATGCGGGGAGGGAGCGCACACGAGAGCAGGAGCCCAGGCGTGGCCGTTCCGCAGAGCAGCGCAGGTACCTGCAGCCACCCCCACCCGGGCTGGGCCCGCCATCGCCGCTCAGCGAGCACCGCGCTCGGAGCGCTCCATGGAACGTCCCTCTCTTCCCACCCTCCGTTCTCCTGCAGATCTTGCGCAGGTTCCTGCGTGTTCGGCGAAAAGACCACCGCCAGGCAGCTGAGGGCACGGCCGAGCCCGAGTCCAGGCCGAGGAGCTGCAGGCCAGGCCCGGTGTCAGCAGAGCGTCCCTGAGCGTGAGGACGCTCTGACAGGCAGTGGCTGAGCACGGGGCAGGTGAGCTGGCAGTGACCGAGCTCTGGCTGTCAGGACAGGACATGAAAGGACTCCGCTGCCAGTAGTACTGATGTGGTCACTCCCATGCGACTGTGGTCCCTGCTCTCAGCCTGGACTGTTCAAGGCAAGGGTTTTGCTCGGCAGCAGGTGAGCAGCCTGGGCTCAGGGCTGGAGGCCTCCCAGGATCGGGTGCCCCTCAAGCCACGTGCGCTGGGCCCCCTCAGCCTTTGAGGCCAGCACAGTGCGGTGCAAAGGGAAGCACTTGTTGGGGGAAGCCGGGCAGGTGGCTCCCTTGGACAGCACTGCAGCTCTTCCCATTGCCTCCTCCAGGTGCCAGCCAGGGTGAGGAGCATTCAGCAGGCACTCGTGTCCCATGTCACCGTGGATGCCGGGCTGCAAGCTGACATCGTGAGGCTGGCCCAAGAACACCCCGTAGAGCTGGTGCTGACCCTCCTGCGCTGTGCCCCATCATGTGACAGGTACGGGGCACAGCTGCCCTGAGAGCTCAGGCCTCGGCGGGCTCTGCCAGACGGGCGCAGAGCTCTGGGACCCCCTGTTTCCCGAGCCTGCTGCCACGCTCCCTTCCCGGCCCCTCAGGGCAGCGGGGCTCTGTCACCCGGCCCCACGCAGCTGCCCAGGGCACGGCAGTGATGCCGAGCTCTGCTCCCACAGCGCTGCTGCAGTGATGTGGAGACAATAGGCTCCTCGGAAGCAGCAGTGCAGGAGGCCATTCCAACGCTTCTGAACATGATGGAGGACAGTTAAGGCCAGCATGTCATTGTCCTACAGGGAGAACGAGGACGCCTTTGCCCTGGCTGTGAGTTTCTAGAACTGGCCTTTGCTCACCCTCCAGGTTAAACTTTGTGCCCTGGGCATCCTGGGCCTTTGCCCGGGTGGGCCTGGAGAGGTTGGTGCTCAGGTCTCTTCCTTTCCTCCAGGAAAACATCCACGTGCAGCTGCTCTCCATCCGCCACTTCTGAAGGGCTGGAGTTGGTAGCGGAAGAGGGGAAGAGGTCTCTCATGCCAATTGTGAGGCAGAGCCTGTTCCCCCTCTTCCTGCACTGGCACAACGAGGACTGGCGCGTGGCAAAGGTGAGCTTTGCTGTGATGCTGGTGCATCCCTGGGAGGGGGCTCGGCCGCCTCCCGCCCCAGCGCCTGGCGGGCTCCGGCCTCTCCCTGGCCTGGGCACGGGGACACGGCTCCTGTGGCCTGGGCTGAGGTTGCCACCTGCGGCTCTCTGCTTCTGCTCTCCAGGCCTCAGGCGAAGCGCTCCTTTGTGCAGCCCGATTCCTCGAGAGGAGCGATCTCCAGGAGCTCCTCGAGAGGAGGAAGCGGATGAGGGTTGCCGAGTGCCTGGTAAGGACGGCCCGCAAGCCCCAGCCGGGCCTCGGGGCTGTGCGGGCAGGGGAGGCCGGTGCTGGGTGCGGGGAGCGCCCGGCCGAGGGTCAGAGCCCGCACCGAGGCTCCCTGTGTGCTCTGTGCAGCTGACAGAGGACGAGAGCCGAGCGGCCGAGCACCTGCGCTGGGCCCTGCCCTACCTGGAGAGCCCACAGAAGCGCCTGCGAGGGGCGGCCGTCAGGTTTATGGGTGAGCCTTGAGCCCTGGCTCCCTCCCTCGTTCCCTGCTCACCCCTCGGGGCTGCTGCCATCCCCTCTCCAGCCGTGCCCTCGGCCCTCGGGCGGCACGATGCGGCAGGGCCGGGGCTGAGCCCTGGCGGGGCAGGAGGGCGCGGGCTCGCAGGGCCGGCAGCTGTGCCGCTCTGGGGCAGCTGTGCCGCTCGGGGCCGTGACAGGCTCTGTGTTGCCAGGGATCGCCGGGGTGCTCATGCTGGGCCAGAAGGAGGAGCTGCAGGTCCTCAGGGAGGGTGAGTGAGGGCAGCGGGAGGGGAGCGGGGGCTGGCGCTGGGAGCTGCCATCCCTGCCCCGGCTGCCTTGGGCCCTGCTGCCCGTGCGGACAGGGGCGGCGGCGTGGGCAGAGTGGACACAGAGGTTTCGGGACCGTGGGGGATCTTGGCCGGCACCTTCGGCTGATCCGTTGTCTCCTGCTCCCTCGTGGCCATGGCAAGGGTTGGGCAGGATGGCCCTGGGGGCAGGCAGGTGTCCTTGCATTGGCGCAGATAGCGGCTCTGAGCGGGGCTCTCTTCCTCTGTCTCTTGCAGCCCTTCAAGCCCTGAGGAAAGACGACAGCCCCTCCTTCTTTAGGCTCTTTGTCGAAGCCACGTTCGACAAAAGAGTGCAGAACTGCGAGCCTCATGCACTGCATGAGATGAACCGGCATCCCTAAAAGGCCTCCAGACACCACGGAGGGGAGCATGAGCCCACCTGCAGGCCAGAAGGGACCAGCTGCAGCTCCAGGCACAGCTGATGCTGCTCACAGCTGAGCCTGTGGGAAGCTGCAGCACCTCGTGCCATCCCGCTCCCCGTTGACAGCTCCCTCCCTCCCTGCAGCCCTCAGACCCTGCACATCCCCCTTGTTTCCCTCGCACCTCATCCCTTCGCTTCACCTTCCGTTCATAAAGTTTGGCTTCTTCACTTTACCCGTGTCTCTGTGGAGTTGAAGCGGCACAAAATGAGCCCCGGGATACGCAGGCCCCGGCCGCTGTTCTCTTCTGCGCTGTGTTTTGTGCAGTGGCAGAGAGCTCCAAGGGCAGATGCGGCTGCAAAGGTTCCTGTCCTGCTGCTCCAGTTGCACAACATCATGGGCTTGAAAGGTCTTGCTGAGCACGGTTTAGGGGAGAAAGAGCGTGGATTTTAGAAGAGCCAGCTTGAGCCTGCTCTGGAGGCAGCCGTCAGGGATTCCATGGCGAGCACGCGCAGAGAAGGGCTATGGAACTTGCAGTGCTGCAAGTTTTCAAGAACAGCTTCCTGAAAGCACAGCAATGCTGCATCCCTGCACAGGGGCACGGGGAGGGCAGAAGCAGCGACCATCCATGCTTAACAGTGAGCTTTGGCTAAAAGAAAATGGAGCAGCAGCCGAGTGGCTGAGGCTCGGAGGCGCGACCATGCCAGTGTACGGAGCGCTGTCGGGCAGTGCCTGCATCCTGGGGGAGCTTCTGGTGCTTCTGGTCCCTGCAAGTGTGGAATGGCAGCCCCTGGCCCAGAGGCAGTCAGAAACCCAGCAAAGTGAGAGCAGAGGGAGGGGACCCTTCCCATCTCTCGTGTGCATGGCTGCAAAACAGCCGCTGCTCCTTCCTCCGCCTGTGCTTGGGCTCTGCTGATCCCAGAGCCAGCCAGCTTGTGCTCTGTTGTCCAAAGACTGCTCAGAGCGGGCATGAGAAGCGCTCGGTGCACAGCAGAGAGTCCTGGAAGGTGCTGCCAAGAGCATCCTGCGGGAGCAGGGCTCTGCTCTCTGGCTCAGGGAACAGCCTGGTTTTGCTGCCATGAGCACCAGCAGGAGTTGAGGAGTGTGAAGAGGCAGCGGGCAGCTTGTGTTTGTAGGGGGCCTGGGGCTCACACCTGAACCTACACGTGGAAACAGATTTAGGTTAAAGAATCACATTGTATTGAAGAAGAGATAATTCAGGCAGTGGAGGGAGAGCACACATCCTGCAAGTACTGACAATATCCATGCAATATATTAGTTGTTTACAGTCAATATAATGAAAGCTGAAACCTATGGTATAGGCAACTTAAAGTAAAGTAAGTTCCACAAATGTATTAAAGAATACGTGTTCTATCTACCCTTTTTAAATAACCTTTCAGCTGCTGATACATTCTTTACTTGGAAGTGTCTGAAGGTGTACAGCTCTGTCCAAACATATTTCTTATTTGTATCATGAGCAACAAATAACCAACAGCATCAAATAAAACCCTACACATATGTTAGCATTTTTTCCCTGTGAACCTGCTAATGACTGAAGTCTTGGATAGTCCATTACAAACAAACAGTGAAATGGTATAAAAGACAGCAGAGATGTTTGAGAAAACATGGGTCAATTTAGAATGAGTTTTGATAACATCAATGGAGCTGCTGTAAAATACACTGTGTGACACTAAACGGCTTCAATTTGCTTAGTCTTGCTTTCCACAGCTGTTGCTCTAATCTTTGGACAAAGGAAAATGTAATATGAATTATTATTTTTGATGACAAAAACAGCAGCAAACCAAATGATGAACACTTACAGATTCACCACTGGAAGCAGATAAGAAAATGGCGAAATTACAACCATTAAGTAGTGGATAGTATATCTCTCATTTCAGGAATCATCTATTTCTCATTGACTTCGCCTTCAACCTAACTGAAGTTCTGTAGAAAGCTGAAATGGTCAATTAATATGTTCCATTTCTAGGAGTCCTTTAGTAGTTCTGCTCAGGACTAACATTTATAATTATTTTTTCCTGACACACCAGTGGTTCTCCAGTAGAACTTTCTAAAGGCAGAAGACTAAAATATCACTGTAATGTAAGTCCTTGTACATACACACTCACAAGCACTAGCAAGCAACAAAACCAGACTGGTAATAAGTTCCTTAGAACCTGCTCAGAGACCTGAAGTGCTGCTGTAAACTGAATTTCTGGTGTCCTTATTGCTAGAGCATGCAGGAGATCCAGTTTCATATTCATTAACGCTCGTATTCACCCCTCTCAGCATAAGGATGGGGAAGGCAGTCAGGATGGAGCCTTTGAGAGCCTGGCACTTGCAGCACAAAGTTGTTGTCCATGGAGAGGATGGCAAGAGGTCATTTCAATGGCAATTACTGAACACAGCAGCCATGCCAGTGTTTGCAAGTGCGGCTTAAGGGCCCTGAGAGCACGGATTGTCCCTTTGCTGAATCCAAGGTCAGGATACTGATGCCTTGAGGACCCTAGAAATGAAACAACACACTGGACATAATAATAATTTAGGAGGTAATATAAAAGCTGGTCTTTATTGGAGGCCTCCAAGGGGCAGATATGGAAAAAGGGTCCACCAAGCCCACCCCCTGTGGGGTGAATACAATTTTAGAAGTTTGGCAAATTAGCATATTTGACAAGAATTCCCAGTTAGAAGCACAGATGATCAAGTAATTCCCCCATCTGGTTCAACATTTTTTCTGGAGCTCCCCCTGTAGCTGTACTTGGTTTATAAAAATGTGTCTCAAAGAGCTGTTTTTCAGCCTTAGTAGCCAGGGAGAGCCAGGATAGGATTGGGGCCCTGGAATATGTTTTGTCTTTCTACCTGGAGAAAGGGTATGGAAAACTACTGGGACTCGCTGTGATACAGTAATAGGCTGTAGAGCTACAGATATATGTGTGAAGGGTACAGAGAACATAGAAAAGAAAAAAGGCAAAAATCAGCCCGGCATCAATAGCGCTGTCCTTGCACAGCAACCTCATCCCCATCACATCCCTGCCCCAACAGCGCTCCCGGGCAGGCAGGTACTCCTTTCCCTTCCCTTGATGGGAAATGCAGAGGAAGGGGAAGGAGGGACGGAGTAATCCATGCTGGGCTGCTTGGCTTGCTCATGCCTCTCACATCACATTAACAGGTTTTTTTGGTATTAATTGTGGCTAGCTAGCAAAGGGGGTGGGAATGCTGCCCTAGTGTTTGGTAAGGGCCTCATTGCCTTGCAGCTTTCTCTGACTTTTTGGGCTACAAAAAAAGAGAGAAAGGGAAAAAACCGAAATAGCAAAAGAAACAATAAAGGAAATAAAAAGGGAAGGAAGAGTAAAACAAAGAATATTGGGAAAAGGGAAATCTGTTTCTCTGAACTCTTTCATTTCTCTGTAGACCCAGATCTGCTGCAAGTTAGCAGAAGGTGTTGCACAACTTTGTAGCTAATCAACAGAACTGATATCTTTTAATTTAATTGCTCATAAAAAAAAGCAAAATGAAATACTTTGGTACTTTGTTCCCAGTCCAGCTGTCTTTAAATAAGCATTTTCCAAAGAATCAAAAGTTTAAATATACTTTCCTTGTAACCGAGCAGACAAGCAACACATCTAACACTCACTGTTATGCTATTAACCACCACCTATATAATACATACGTTTCTCTAAGTTATCTTTATTACATATTTTTATCAATAACTGGTTTCTAACTGAAAAGTCCCTGTTTCTTACGCTTTTTTCCTCCATTGTATTATCATACTGTCTTTCCATGGCTATTTCGTACCCTATTGGGCAAACTGCCCTGAAGCCCAGAGAATGCTGTCAGTTCCACAGCAGGGATGGCAGAGCTCCTGCACACCCTCAGAGCCCCAGGGATGGATTGGAAGCTGCTGGAACTGAGCAGGGCCGGGGTGCTGTGACCTGCAGGGTGCTGTGCCCCCCCAGCACTGCCTGCCCCAGAGCAGGAACAGCACGGGCACAGAGAGCCCAGCCCATATTGCTGCCCTGAGCATGGGGAGATGTGTGTCTGCCACTGCTGACTGGAAATGAGGGCAACAGCTACAGGGAGCATTTCTGCTCTTCTCATATACGCAGCTAATGACATGGAGCTGTAATCACCTCATGGGCATTTCGACATGATACTGGGAATGGAGTTACATGGAATGTTCATGCTGGCTTAAGGTGCTTGGAAGATCTATTTCCCAGGGAATCAGTAAGTAAAAGCATTTACTTGACGATATTTATGTTAAAAATTATATATATATAAAAGATCAAATCATGTTTTCATGCCTTAAGATAGAGATTGGTACAGATTTCACCATTGTCAGCTACATGTGAGTGCCCAAACAGTTGCAGTAGTACCTGTGCCACTTGTGTGTTTTATAGATCCTATTTATTTTTTTGGATAACTGGGAAAAAAAATTAATCCCATAGTTACGGTCAGATAGGTTCATTGGAACGCATTGTTCAAGCACATTATTCCTCCAGACATCCTTTCAAAGCAGCAATATAACAGGATATTGACTGTGTATGAATTGATGGAAGGAATAAAAGCGAGTTGTGACCAAATCGTTGAATATTTCTGATTCAAGTTTTGACCAATAATGTATTAATTTAGAACCCTGAGCAGAAACCTTTTACCTTTTTCTCCCTCTCATACTTCCTGTTCTTTATCATTCTCTTATCTCTCAGCATTTAAAAGGGACCCATCAGCTCCATGCCTGTGTGCCATGGCCAGCCTTCATGGGGCTGTGCTCAGGTTATTCTCCCAGCCTTCCTCTACTTCACCTGGGCACCAACATATGAGTGTGTCAAAATCCACCCCTTGCTTTTTGCAAGGGATTTTCAGAGCCTAACACTGAAAGCACAAGACACAAACAGAACATTAATCAAAATAGCTTACTGTTGGTAACATTTCACACTGACTGCATGCTGAAAGCGTGTCGAGGAAAGGTGGAAAGGTTCTGTTTCATCTGTGTGATTTAGTAAATAAGATGCAGTTTGTAAAGCCTGATAGTGAGTGATGGTGGGTCTGGCTGACACAGAGCGAGTGCTGGGCAAAGAAATCACTCCACAAGTTCAGCTGCCACAGTAAAGCCTGCATAAAGATCTTACATTTTCTCCACTTCCATTGCTTCTATGAAATACAGATCACTAGAAAAAAGTGAGAGAAAATAAGAAACAATGAGGGACTGAACACAAAAACAAGAGGTATGAGAAATTCAGAACATGAGAAGAATCGTGTAAAATAATCATTCAATTATCTTCCTTTCAGTTGATGTAAATCTACTTCTTGAGGTGGGAAAGGGGGAACATTTTGAAAAAATTTAGCACAAGAGACTTTTCATGTGAGGTCAGCCAGCAGAAATGCAAAAGTCATCTAAATAAAATAGATCCCAAAAATGAGCCTAAAACCCCCCAAAAAACAATCATGTGTTCAGCTGACTTCAAACCTCCCCTCACAAATCCCCAACTTATCAGGGATCACAAAATATGTAGTCACATGTAAGGAAGAAATTTAGTTATGAAAGGTGTAAAAAATTGCAATAAATCAGCTACGGCTTGATTCATATTGAATTGTGCGTAGTCCATTTGTTCTCTCCTCTGACAGTCAGGGGTCTGTTGGCCTTTGCCCAGGGGAGGGGAATTGAAGTTTCTCTTCAAAAGGCTCTGTTCACATAGGTTGGGTGAGGCCTGATGAGCTCAACATCTACAGACTGGGAGTAGCCAGAAGAGAAACAGGAGATAAATGAAAATTAATGAACATCACCCCTGGTGCAGTTGGAGACATCTGGGAAAAGATTGAGAAGAGAATCAAAAAATGAGGACCTAATTCACATCAAAGGCAAATGGATCAATAACCAATAGGAGATTGGATACTAAGAATTACTTAATTTAAGACCAATAAATGTGAATTTCTTTGGGTTTTGTCATATTAATATGTGAACAGTCCAGTAAAGAATGATGGGTGATGGAATGATTTTTACTGCACAACCCAGGCATGTGTGGATGGAATGATTTCTATTGCCCATGCTGGCCAGAACAACATCCTGGCCAGAATAAAGCAATGCCTAAATTCTCTAACACTGACAAGATGCTGTTGGAGAGATTCGGGTTTTTGTGCAGTTTCAGTGACAAAAAAATACCATTGAGATCCATCACCAACACAGGCTCCTCATGGACTCCTTGGAGGAGATAACTGGAGGCCATGATTTCACAAAGCTCTCAGAGACTCCAAGGCAAAAGCAAAACCCAAAGTCCTTTGCAAACCCTGCAGTCCCTGGGAGCTGAAGGAGGCCCCCAGAGCCATTCCTGACCAAGGCTCCCCAGGGACTCCTTCCAGCAGATCCCTGAGCCCACTGGGATGTGGGGGGGATGCTGAGGGCAGGACAAGGGGGTGACAGTGCCCAGCCTTGCTGGGGCTGTGCCAGGAGGCCCCAGTGCCTCAGGACAAGGTGTCCCCTCACAGCCCTTGGTGGCACAGACCCTGCTGTGCCCCAGGGCACCGAGACTTGGCTTCTCTTTGTCCCCACCTGTCATCTCTGCCTCCAATTTCCTGCTCTAACTGGAACCTGGGGACACTTTCTCAGTCGTGTCCCTCAGTGGGACCCATTAAAACTTCAAGAAACTTTGCAGATTCATTGTGACTTTGAATTCTTGAGAGGTTTGTTCAGCTCCCTCTCAGGGACTGATGTGCAGGGACTCAGCCCCAGAGCCCCAGAGGGTCATTCCAGTCCTGGTGCTGCTGCTGCTGAGCTGGGCCGGGCTCCTGGCACAGAGGCAGCTCCTGGTAACCAAGGAAAGCTTCAAAAAGACATTTCTGCTGATGAGCAGCTCCTCTCCCAGCCCAGCAGGACTGAGGGCACTGCCTGCAGGTACCTGGGAGGAGTGAAGCAGAGAGAGGGTTGAGGCAGCTGCACGGACAATTCTGAGCTCATTCAAAGGAGAAATCTCCACAAGCTTCAGCACAGTGAGTCTCTGGCTGCAGGGATCCTGTAAAGCTGAGCCCTGACACGGCTGACAGGACTGGAAGGATGGCTCTGCTGCCGTTTGTGGCTTGGGGAGGATGTGCTGCAGAGCGGGGCTGCCCTGGGCACCGGCAGAGGGACAGGGCAGGACGGCTCCTGCTGCCAGGGACGGCTGCAGCTCTGAAGGTGGGGGTGCAGCCAGGGCTGCCCAGGGCTGTCCTGCAGAGCAGCTCCTGCAGCCCTGAGGGCTCTTTGCCAGCCCAGGGGATCTGCCACCTGCCAGGGGCAGCTCTCAGCCTGCCTGGGAGCTCCCATGGCCGGTGCAGGGGAGCTGTGGCTGCAGGGAGTGACTCCTGCCAGGGCAGGAGCTGCTGCTGTGGAGAGGCTGCTGTGTGGGCCGGGGCTGCTCAGAGCTCCAGCTCATGCCCAGGGCATTTCTGAGGGCACTTTTCATGAGCACATTCAGGGCAGGGGCTTCCTGCTTGAGTCTCTGCTTTCCTGGATCTGTGCTCCCACTTTTCCCTGGCTCAGCTTGGTGGCAATGGAAACTGAGCTGTGCAGGGCAGAGCAGGGGCTGAGGCTCTTAAACCATCCCTGAGGATTGCTGGGAACCTCAGCAAGTGCCTGCAGCTGCCCAGGCTCCAGATCCATCCAGCATCACCTTTCCATGGTGCCCAGGCTGGCCATGAACTGACCCTCCCTGGCTTTGGGAATGGGAGCAGCCCCTTTGTCAGCCACGGATCCCTCTGCTCTCAGCAGCATCTCCTGGCATTCCAGGGTAACACAGGAGGGGATCTCAGAAAGGTGCAAGTCCAGGGCAGCTGGGAACAGCAGAGAGGGACAGAGCAGCTCCCCTCAGGCTGCCCTGAGCCTCAGACAATCCTCCTGCCTCCCTGCACTCTCTGCTCTCCCCAGCTGCAGCAGAATCTCTCGTTCTGCCTTCTGCCATCCCCATCCCTTTGCCCTGGCAGTGCTGGTGCTGACCAGCTCCTGTGCCTGAGGAGCAGATTCTTTGTCCCAGTTCAAACCCCAGGACTGGCCCCTGCCCTCACTGTCCCCCTGCACTGGCTGGAGGTCAAGGCTGACCCCCAGGTGTCCTGCAGGTCGGGGTCCAGCTCCTCACACAGCATTGGCCAGCAGCAATCAGGGCTCCAGCAGCTAAGGTGAAGGAAGGTCACAGCCAGAGACAAGGGGAGGTGTTTAGAGGCAGGGAAAGGTGTGTGAGAAAGGGCTTTGACTTTTCTGTGAGAAATCTCCCCTGAATTGTCACTGTCTTTGCTCCTTCACAGGTTCCAATGCCCAGAGGCAGCAAATGTCCAACAGCAGCTCCATCAGCCACTTCCTCCTGCTGCCATTGGCAGACACGCGGCAGCTGCAGCTCCTGCACTTGTGCCTCTTGCTGGGCATCTCCCTGGCTGCCCTCCTGGCCAACGGCCTCATCATCAGCGCCGTAGCCTGCGGCCACCACCTGCACAGCCCCATGTTCTTCTTCCTGCTCAACCTGGCCCTCACTGACCTGGGCTCCATCTGCACCACTGTCCCCAAAGCCATGCACAATTCCCTCTGGGACACCAGGGACATCTCCTACATGGATGTGCTGCACAGGTCTTTTTCTTTCTTTTCTTCATCTCAGCAGAGTTTTCCCTCCTGACCATCATGTGCTACGACCGCTACGTGTCCATCTGCAAACCCCTGCACTACGGGACCCTCCTGGGCAGCAGAGCTTGTGCCCACATGGCAGCAGCTGCCTGGGCCAGTGCCTTTCTCAATGCTCTGCTGCACACGGCCAATACATTTTCCCTGCCCCTGTGCCAGGCAATGTCCTGGGCCAGTTCTTCTGTGAATCCCACACATCCTCAAGCTCTCCTGCTCAAATCCACCTCAGGGAACTTGGGCTCATTGTGTTTAGTGCCTGTTTGGTATTTGGTTGTTTTGTGTTCATTGTTTTCTCCTATGTGCAGATCTTCAGGGCTGTGCTGAGGATCCCCTCTGAGCAGGGACGGCACAAAGCCTTTTCCACGTGCCTCCCTCACCTGGCCGTGGTCTCTCTGTTTGTCAGCACTGGCATTTTTGCCAACCTGAAGCCCCCCTCCATCTCCTCCCATCCCTGGATCTGGTGGTGTCAGTTCTGTACTCGGTGGTGCCTCCAGCCCTGAACCCCCTCATCTACAGCCTGAGGAACCAGGAGCTCAAGGCTGCAGTGAGGAGACTGATGCTGGATGTTTCAGAAATATTAAACAGGTTGCCAAATTCTTCAAATCACTTGTAATAAAAGTTGTCTTTGATAGTTCTTGTTGGTTTGATTGTGGGTTTTTCCCCTATTTTAGATTTTAATGTCCACAGAAAGGTCATTTTTTGTGCCATTTCTCATTTTGTTTCTCTCCACCTTCGCTCTGCAGACTGTGTCAATGAGGAGCTGTGCTCTCGGTGCCTTTACAAATAAAGGATCTCCCAGCCAAGTTTTCCCCACAGATCCCCCTTTAGTTCCCTTGTGTGGAGCTGCAGCAGCATGTCTGTGTGCAGAGCTGGGGCACATCAGGGCTGGCACAGCAGCTCTGCCAAGGAGCAGCAGCCCTTGGTGCTGCCAGCGCTGCTCCCGTGCCACTGCCCCGCTGCCCTCGTGCCCCTGGTGTGGCTGCAGGGCCTGAGCGCTCTCGGGGTCGGTCACAGCCCTGGGGGTGGCAGTGCCGGGGCTGCAGCAGGGACAGGCCATGGGCACTGCTGGGGCAGCGCTGACCCTCAGGGCAGGGCCTGGGGGCTCGAGGCTCCTTGCCCAGGCTCTGTCCAGAACACGCCCAGGCCAATGGTCAGCAGAGAAAACCCCCGTGAGCAGCCCCAGGGTGGCCGTGGGCAGGGTGGGGGCAAACAGCATGGCTGGGGCTCTGCAAGGTCCCTGGGGGAGACGGGAAGGAGCAGCAGAGCAGGGGCTGCTCCATCCCCACTGCGCTGGACACCCCAGGCAGCGTCCAGAGCGTCCTCATGGACCTGCCAACAACATCCCCCTGGGCAGTGTCCAGAGTGTCCTCATGGACCTGCCAACAACATCCCCCTGGGCAGTGTCCAGAGCATCCTCATGGACCTGCCAACAACATCCTCATGGACCTGCCAACAACATCCGCCGTGGCTCTAGACCTAGAAACCCTGGCGCCATGTCCAGCATCCAGATCACTCAGGCGCATCAGCCCACTGGAGCAGCTGACACGAGCCCTCTGGCAGGGCCATGCCCCGCCAGCTCGATGGACTCGGGCAGCATGACGCGACTGCCAGCCACTCGGCCTAGCAGGACACTGAGAGCGACTCTGCCGCTCGATCGCTGCTGTCAGGTCACAGCAGTGTCCAGAGTCCTGCCTCATGGACTCCAACACTCCGGCAGCCCTGCCTCCCCAGCCGAGAGTGCCTGACCTGCAGGCACAGCCGGCAGGACTGGCTCAGGAGCCCCTGTTTGATTGCCCAGAGCAGGCGTGAGCACCCCGTGCTGTTGGTGTGGGAGATGGACCTGAGTGACCCCAACCCATCGGCCCCTGGGGCACCAAGGGCTGGGGATGGAGGGGAACCCCTCAGGTTTGTCGTGGCCTCTGAGGCAGCCACAAAGTTTGTTCCCATGAGCTGGGAGTTTCCTGTCCCACTGCAGACTCTGTTGCTCACACCAGGGCTGCCTGGCAGCCACCCCCAAACAGCCCTGAGCATTTCCTTTGCTTCACCTTTGCTTTCTTTCCCCTTTCCTGCTCACATTTCTTCCTCTTGCCCATCCCTGTCCCCTCACCAGCCCATCCCTGTTTGCCCTTTCCTTCTGCCCCATCCCATTTCAGTTCCCGAGTTGGCACCATGGGACTCCCTTGGTGAGCAGGATCATCCTAAAGCTGCAGGAATTGTCTGCAGGCTCCTGCAGTGCCTCGTGCTGTTCCCTTGCCAGAGGCACCCCAGGCCAGGGGGCACATCTGGGCTGCTGTGTCTGCCTGTGGGGCTCCCTGCTCTGGGGCACTGAGGAGGAGCTGCAGAGGCTCTGCAGGACTGACAGGATGGGCTTTGGGGCTGTGGGGAGGAGCTGAGGGCCAGGGGCTGCTGGACCTTGTGAAGAGGAGCCCCAGGGCTCATCCTGCAGCTGCTTCAGGGCTGCTCTCAGAGAATCAACGAGGCTGGAAAAGACCTTTGAGATCATCGAGTCCAACCTGTGACCCAACACCACCTTGTGTCCCCTGAGCCTCCTCTTCTCCAGGATAAACAACCCCAGCTCCCTCAGCCGCTCCTCACAGCACTTGTGTTCCAGACCCTCCCCAGCCTTGCTGCCCTTCTCTGGACACGCTCCAGCCCCTCAATGTCCTTCCTAAATTGGGGGCCCAGAACTGGACACAGCACTCGAGGTGGCCTCACCAGTGCCGAGTACAGGGGAAGAATCCCTGCCCTGCTCCTGCTGGCCACACCATTCCTGACCCAGGCCAGGTGCCATTGGCCTTCTTGGCCACGTGGCCACACTGCTGGCTCATGTCCAGCCTGCTGTCCATCAGCACCCCCAGGTCCCTTTCTGCCTGGCCGCTGTCCCCACTCTGTCCCCAGCCTGTGGCACTGCAGGGGTTGTTGTGGCCAAAGTGCAGGACCCGGCCCTTGGTCTTGTTAAACCTCCCATTGCTGGATTTGGCCCTGGGTCCAGCCTGTCCAGGTCCCTCTGCAGAGCCCTCCTGCCCTCCAGCAGATCCACACTCACACCCAGCTTGGTGTCACCAGGGTTCCATGGGCCCTGAAGTGTCACAATGTCCCTTGGTTCCATGGGGACTCTTGGTGTCACAATGTCCCTGGTTCCCTGGCCCCCACAGTGATGCCTGATGATTTTTGCTTTTCCTTTTTATGTTTTCTGTACCCTCTATGCATCCCCGTGTACCCCTTAGCCCACATGGTTGTAATTCCTGAAGCCTGATATTCCAGCTTAGTTTAGGAGCTCTGCTGGGCAGAGAGACCAAACATCCTCAGGAAGGGCTCAGTGTGCCCTGTGCTATCTTAAACCTGAGGCTCCAGCCTTGGGGGAAGCCTTCTGTCCAGAACATCTTGTGTAAACTGGGCTCTGACCTCATCCAGGGGGGGACTCATTAGAATAGGGGGACATTACTGCATTTGTGAAGTTTCTTATTGGGGAACCCTAGATAGATATGCTAATTCCTGAAATCTATAAAACTTGTATCCGTGCTATACACGTGTGTGCATTCTGCCATTAAGTTGTGCACCTGGGATCCCAAATACCAAGGTAAAACCCTTTTTATCCCCTTAACCGTGTCTGTGTCATTATTAAAAACTGGCCTTTCAAGGAACAATTTGGTTGTGACTAGATACAGATCTGCAGTGGGAAAAGAGGCTTTCCTGCACGCTGGGTCTCTTAGGGATGCTTAGTTCTCCCTAAAGAAATGATTAAGAATTAAATGCATGTTGGGTTTTATTTATTGCTGAAGAAGCAAATCTATCTAGGTTTTTCTAAATTGTAAAAACTACACACTATGTAAAAGGGAAAAAATCTCTACAAAAAATATTTCTACATCTTCGAAAATGAAAAATAATTGCTGGTGGCTGCAGCACTAATGAGCACCGTGCCCGGCTGCTCCCTGTCCGCTGCTGGCTGTGCCCAGACAAGGAGCTCAGCCAGTGCTGCTGGCAGCACCCAGACACCAGAGCTGAAGCCCAAAGGTGTTGCTGGGCTCCAGCCCTGCCCTGGCACCAGGGTCCTCCTTCAGTCCTGGCCATGGGGCTGGGTGTTTGGATGTGTCCTGGGTGTCGCAGCAATGAACTGATGGTGAGGCTGCGGCAGGAACAAAACGGTCTTGAAGGGAGGACAGGGCTGACAGATACAGATGTGTCCAACGGTGTCTGTCGGTGGAGTTTTGGGCTGCAGAGCGGCACCTGTGGAGAGAGAGGTGGCTGAGGTCCCCAGCTGCACCTGGGACACAGGGACCCTCGTCCACAGCAGGGCCCAGAGCTGGCCAGGCTGCCCAGCACGGCTGCAGCTGCTGGCACAGCTTGGCCCAACTGGACAGCTGCCCCTCAAGGCCCCAGCGAGCAGGGGATGGCTGCCAGCAGGGTCCCTGGTCAGGACGGGCCCCGGAGCGTGTCTGCCTTCCAAGGGCAATCTCGTGCCCTGCTCTTTCTCCTCCCCACCCGGCTTTGCCTCTGCCCGCTGCTCCTGGGGCTGCTCTGGTCCAGGCAGCCTCAGTGGCAGCCAGCACTGGCTCCAGCCCCAGCGGGCTCCCCAGTTCAAGGCCCAGCAATTACGATGCCAATTAAAGCCCTGCCCAGCAGCAGAGCCCTCAGCAGAGTTATTTGGAGAATCACTGACTCGCCACAACTCCACAGCACCGCTCTGGGAAAGTTTCCTCCCTAAACGTATCCATCAAATGTAGCAGTTTAAGGGAGAGAGGAACAAAACACTCACTGTTCTCTCTTCAAAAAATACCAGATTCCGGCACAGCACACCATGATGAAGAGTGTCCCAGCAATGAGGATGGCCATTAACTCAATCAAACAGCGTGTCCCCTGACAGAAACCACTTGTGATGGACTTCTGTGCACGGGGAGCACGTGTTGTGGTGCCGGCTGCATCTGCGAGAGAAATGGGGAGCGTGAGCCCGCGCTGTGCAGCGCTGCTGAGCCGGCAGCACGTTGGCTACGGCCAGGACGTTCTCTGTTTGCCCCGAGCTGGGGCCTGCAGGCACCTTGCCGCCCCTTGGCACAGGCTGTGCCACCCAGCAAAGCCCACAAGGCCGGGAGGAGAGCCCGGGGACAGCGCAGCTGCTTGGGCAGTGGCTCCTTCCAGGGACACGGCCACCGCCATCCCTGCAGCAGCAACTGCCACCCCCGACCCTCCCTGCCTGGCCCCAGCTCCCAGCGCCCAAGGGGACGGAGTCGGGCCCTGTCAGGACACACCGCAGCCCCTGCCCAGGGTGGGAGCCAGGGCTGGCTCTGGCCCCGGGCTCGTGGCAGGGATCCAGCTCGGGAGGCAGCTGCAGCGGGAGGGACGTCGGTGCGCGAGTCCCGTTTGCCAAGGGCTGTGGAACGTGCTCCAGAGCCCTGGAAGCCCAGGCGCCTCCAGCTCTGGCTGCTGCGGGGGGACCAGGCCGGGCCCTGGGGGAAGAGCTGCTGCCACACAGCCCCTCGAGGGCTGAGCCTGGCTGAGCCCAGCACAACAATTACCTCCTGTGCCCCTGCCTGCCATCGATTCCATTCCTTTGGGAAGTGCCGCCTGCCACAGAGCATCTCTGTCCATCCCTTGGGAAAGGAAGGGCACAGCTGGATCAGCTGGAACCATTACCCATTCAGGGAGGTGGCCTCTTTGGGAGGCAATATTTGTCAAAGACATGGATAAGGATCAGGAAAACATCCAGGCTCTTGGGGGCCAGGGCCCTCTCTTCTCCAAATCACATCCCCTCCACATGTGCTCAGAGGTGGGGAAGCTGCAGGGGATCTCACGGTCTGCAGGGCCCGTGGTGCAGTTTGGGCACCCTGTCAGCCATGCCAAATGCCTTCCTGCATCCACCAAAGCAGTGCTCAGCCCGTGGGCTCAGCAGGGACACACTACTCACCCCTGCCACGGGAGCCGGGCTTGCGCGCAGCAACCAGCAAAGGAGCACCAAAAGTCCTCTCTGCAGACACACCTGAAACTGAACAGCCACAGAAGCTTTTGGCGCCTGCTTCTTGCCAGGTTAGCAATGATTATTCCTTGGTGGGACATTGACATCACACCTGCAGGAGGCTCTAGGGGCTTCACCACTTTATGGAGCCAATCTAATGGAGAAGGCTTCCCAGCAACCTCATCTGGAAAGAAGCACACGTGAGAACTTTTTTCAAGATGTGCTGGGATCCACTTGTGCCTCAGGGAACTGGGCACTGCAAAGAGGTCGGGTAAGCTGTGGAGCCGATGTAATGGCATGGCCAAAGCTACAGAGGGGCCTGGGCTGCTCTGGGCTGCTTCCTGGGCACTCTCCACACTTTCCAGGCCCTCTGCAACATCCTTGGAGGAGCAGAGAAAGGAAGTGGGAAGTGCTGAATGGAAGGCTGACAGATGGAACAGTTCCCCATTTATTGGTGGCATCTTGAGGAGGCCATGCTTGTCAAAAACATGGCTAAGGTTCAGGAAAACATCGGGGCTTTTGGGACTGGGCCAGAGCCCTCCTTGCTCCAAAGAGCCACCAGTGCTGAGCTGAAGCGGAGAGGGGATCCCGCAGGGCGAGGGCACACACGAGCAGGGCTCTGTCCTGGCACCTGCAGCGATGCCCCGCTGGCCGACTCTGGGCTCAGGGCTGGCAGCTCTCCCAGGGGAAAAGGCCCTGACGTACCCCCAGCATCTCCCAAAGGCTCAGGCCCTGGATGTGGGTCGGAAAGCCGCATCACCTTCTCCAATGGGCTTGGCTGCAAAGAAAGGCAGGACAGAGCAGCTCCCGTGACACTGTGCAGGATGCTCAGGCTCCCTGGGGCTGCCAAAGGAGCCACGCAAGGCCCAGCGCCCCGGGGCACATCCCTGGGCCCGGCCCCTTCCCTCTCTGCTCTTCTGCGTGGCTGCACAGAGCACACGCAAGGAGCAGCTGCCATTTCACACGGGAACAACACTGACACCTAAATGCTCCTTCCTGCCCCTGGCAGTGATCCTGGGGGATCACTCAAGGCTCCAGAAGGGAGCAGGACAAGATTTCCAGAATCCTTTATGATTTGCTGACATGACCATAAGCAAAGTGGCACATGAGTGAGCTCTTGCCACCTTGACACTGATTATTCTGTCAGGGAAGGGACACTGAGAACTTGCCTCCGGCATTCTCCAAGACCTTCAAACCGTCAGTAACCAGCATGTCAAAAAACTGCGAGTCGCCATCCCAGTCTAGAAGGGAGCACAGATCAGAAGCGTTTCCATGGTGTACTGGGATCCCCTTGTGCCTTGGGGCACTGGCCACTGCAAGGGGTCGGGTAAGGCCATGGGAGTCAGATGTCCGTGCACACGGCCAAAGCTGCAGAGGGGCCTGGGGTGCTCTGGGCTGGCCCCTGTACATTCTCCAGCCTCTTCACAGCCCTGTGCAACATTCCTGGACTGGAAACTGGCTTAGCCAGGGCCCTTGGGGTTCTGTCACTGCCACAGAGGAAACCCTCCCTGAAGCCCTTGGTAAAACCGTCCCAAGGCTTCCCGGGGAGAAGGGGCCGCTGTGCCGGGAAAGGGGAGCCAGGCCGCCGGCTCACCTGCTCCCTGCGCTCGCACCGGAGCCGCCTGGGCAGCCCTGGCAGGCAGGGCCACTGCCAGGAGGAGCAGGAGGAAAAGGCGCAGAGCAAAGGCCATGGTGCCTTGCCCTCAGCCAGTCACGCAGCTCTCGCTGCCACCACACTTGTGACACCGCTGTCCCACTGTCAGCACCACTGCTGCCGCCGCTGCTGCTGCAACAGTCGTGGTCAAGGACTGACTGCTCGGTGCTTGTGCTGCTCTGGAACCACGGGGCTCTGTGACCTCTGTGACCTCAGAGCCTGCTTGCTCAGAGCCCTGTGACTCAGAGCCCTGCTGTGACCTCAGAGCCCTGCTGCGCCCTCATGGCCTTAGCTGTACCCATAAAGTGTTCCCCCATCTGTACTAATGAACTGCCTTGATTGTAAATCTTTGGCTTCATCAAAGGGCCATGGCTTAGCAAAGACATTTCTTTTGCCTTCTGACATTGCTGGTGAGTCTGTGTCCCTGGAGATGGTCTTGATGGCTTTTCTCTTTTGCTGGATATCCCATTTGTGGAAGTGCATGCCCAGATTTTCCACTGTAATACAAAGAAACAAAGAATCCCAGAATCACAGAATATACTGAGTCGGAAGGCTCCCACGAGGATCATCAAGTCCAGCTTCTGGCCCTACACAGGACCATTCTCAAGGCTCATGCCATGTGCTTGAGAGTGTTGTCCAAATGCATCCTGAGCTCTCTGGGCCTTGTTGCTTCCCTGGGGCGCCTGTTTCAGTGCCCAAACTGCCTCTGGATAAAGCACCTTTGTCTGATATCCAACTTAAACCTCCCCTGACACAACTCCAGGATGCTCCTTGTCACTGGTGACCACAGAAGGAGAGCAGTTCCTGCCTCTCCTCTTCCCATCACAAGGAAGTTTTAGACCCCACTGAGGTCTCCCCTCAGTCTCCCCTTCTCCAGGTAGAAGAGACAAAGTGCTGTCTGCTGCATGTCACACTAAGCTTCCCCTTAGTCCCTCCGGCATCTCCATTGCCCTCCTTTGCACACTCTATCTGATACTGCAGTGGCCAAAACTTCAGGACAATAGTCCAGGTGAGGCCGCCCCAATGCAGAGCAGGGCGGGACAATCCCCTCCCTTGCCAGACTGGCCATGCTGGGCCTGGTGCGCCCCAGGACATGGATGTCCCCCCTGGCTGCCAGGGCAGTGCTGGCTCATCTCCAACTTTCCATCCACCGGGATTCCCAGCTCCCTCTGCACGCTGCTGCTCTGCAGCCTCTCTTTCCCCAGCCTGTCTGTATGTGCAGGGTTGCCCCATCCCAGGTGCGGAATTGGGCACTTTCCCTTCTTAAATTTCATATGGTTGGTGTTTGTGCAGTCCTCCAATTTGTCCAGGTCATGCCCTGAGCCCAGGAACCCTGAGCATGGGCTCCCCCAGCCCCTCGGGGCCCGCACTGGTCACAGCAGCCCCGCACCCGGCTCCTGCCAGCCCACACCGTGGGCATCCACGGCTGCTCCCGGGCACAGGGCTCAGGCAGTGCTGGTGCTGTGTGGGCTTTGCTGGTGGTGCCACCCCAACACCGCTGTGACAGCTCCATCTCTTCACAGGATGTCATGGTTTTACTTGGTCCAATTTTTGGTGGTGGGGGGATGGGACCAAGAAACCACAAAGATGGCTCTGTGAGGAAGTTCTAGAAGCTTTCTCCTTCTTCTCCAGCAAAAAAGAAGCCTCCCCTGTGTTTTAGAGCCAATCCATTTGGCTCTGAGGTTGATGGAAGGCTCTCATCAGCCTGGCCAATTGCACAGGTTGGTTACACCTCTGTGATGATATTTCTTGTACTTAAGAAGAATTCAAAACAAGATAGGGTGGCCCCATGTAGTTCTTAGGTTGTTAGCATGTTGTTTTTAGTATCATGCACCGGGGAAATAACAGAGCAGGAGGGTGAGGAGATGTAAGAAGAAAAATGGAGACCCAAAGATCACAGTAAGGAGGAGCTGGTAATGGCTTGCTGTGCTGTGCTGTGGTTCTCGAGCATGGAGAAAGTAAGTGTTCTTGAAAGGACTATTTCATCAATGAGAGACCTGAATAGAAGAAGGAGAGCGACCTTGCTCTGAGGGGAAAAAAACCTGGCCTTTGAGGACTGGACTAAACTGCCAAAAAGTGGGAAGAGGATTGGCACCCCACGACGTTTGAAACGAGTTGATGCTAAGAAGAAATTGTGCTCTGCGTGGAGGAGGAGATGCCCGCGCCCTTCGTCTGAAGTAAGTGGATGCTTAGAAGAAGCTGTGCTCTGCCAGGACGTTTGAGATAGTGGTCTTACACCGCTGAAACAATGCAGTTTGGCCTTGAAGGACATTCTTTCTTTTCTCCTACGAGGTAAAGGAATCCTCCCTTCGCTATCAGCAGTTACACACTGACTGTTCTTGGGAAAAAAAACTTCCACATTTTGGAGCGGTAAGAATGTTTCTCCTATAATGATGGACGACAACTGTAATGAGTGGTTTGATCTGTGTTAGACTTTCATTCCTGTCCACTGTGTGTGGGGGAACACATGGGGATGGAGACGGAGGATCTGGGAAAAAGACGGGTCCTGGAAAGGATAACAGGTGTCTTAAAATGTCCGTTTTTTTAATTTTTCTTCTCCTTGTAAACTTGTCCCCGTCTCTGTTTCCCCTCCCCACTGCCGTAGTATTCGTAGTAGTTTGTAGTAATAAATCTATTTTTGCAATTTTACTTATTCAGCCTGTCTGACCATTTTCTCTGGAGCAAATACGTATCTTTTTCTAAATTACGTTGTGTTATCTGAAAGCCATAAATTTTCATGTTAATTGGGATTTCGCTCTCCCTTCTTCCTCTCCAGTGGGGGGAAGGGAGGGAACAGCGTGGGTGCAGTGCTTTTGGCTTTCAGCACAGTCTAAACCACAGTGCTGGTGCTGTGTGGGCTTTGCTGGTGGTGCCACCCCAACACCGCTGTGACAGCTCCATCTCTTCACGGGAACATAAGAACTGGGCCAAGGCCTCCCCTGCAGTCTGGGCGCAGAGCAGGGTCACTGCCCTCAGGGGCACAGGGCCTTGTTTGGGTGGGGCAGCATCTGCATGGGAACAAGCTGGTAATGCAGCTGTGGCAGGGACATCGGGCACGGGCGTGGATATGTGAGATGAGAGATCCAGTTCTCCCTGCCTGAGGTGCTTGGCTGCCCTTGTGAATGGGGGAGAGATGTGCCTGTGGAGACAAGCCATGGAGAGTGGCACCGTGAACAGGATCGCCAGGGAACCTCTCATGCACTGCTTGTGCCCGTGCTGGGGACAGAGAATCCTTGGGGTGCTCGGTGGACTCAGGGCACGTGTTCCTGTCCCACTGTTACCGTCTGTGGGAGCAATGGGGAGCGTGAGCCCGCGCTGTGCAGCGCTGCTGAGCCGGCAGCACGTTGGCTACGGCCAGGACGTTCTCTGTTTGCCCTCGAGCTGTGGCCTGCAGGCACCTTGCCACCCCTTGGCACAGGCTGTGGCACCCAGCAAAGCCCACAAGGCCCAGAGGAGAGCCCGGGGAACAGCGCAGCTGCTTGGGCAGTGGCTCCTTCCAGGGACACGGCCACCGCCATCCCTGCAGCAGCAACGGCACCCCCGACCCTCCCTGCCTGGCCCCAGCTCCCAGCGCCCAAGGGGACGGAGTCGGGCCCTGTCAGGACACGCTGCAGCCCTGCTGTCCCCCTCTGCCTTTTCCCCAGCATTGGACACCCCTTGCACCCGTCCCAGGTTTCAGGACGCATCTGCCACTGAGGGACCCCAGCAGGACTGCTGCCTCTGCAATCCTGCTGAGCTGAGCTGGTGCTGCAGAGCTCTTGTGTTTGACAGCAGTGCCAGGGCACCGCATCAGCTGCAGGAGAGGGCTCAGGACAGGCTTGAGGCAGAGCAGGGTGGCAGAAAGCTGTCGTCGTTTGAACTGGGCCAAAAGCCAAAAGCACACACATTACCTCCCTTCCTCCCCACCGGAGAGAGCAGAAGGGAGACCAAAAGCCCAATTAACATGAAAATTTATGACCTTTAGATAACATACATAATTGAGAGAAAGATACTATATGCTCCAGAAATGGTCAGACAGGCTGAATAACTTAAGTGGCAAAATAGATTTATACTAAAACTACTAAGAATACTACGCACTGGGGAGGGAACAAAGATAGGGAAAAATTTACAAGGAGAAGAAAAATAAAAAGGATATTTTAAGACACCTGTTATCCTTTCCGGACCCGTCTCTTTCTCAGGTCTCCCTCTCCATCCCCCCATGTCTTCCTGCACTCACAGGGGACAGGAATGAAAGTCTAACATAGATCAAACCACTCATTACAGTTGTCGTCCATCATCATAGGAGAAACTTCTTACAGCTCCAACTGTGGAATTTTTTTTCCCAAGAACAGTCAGTGTTAACTGCTGATGCGAAGGGAGATTCCTTTACCTCGTAGGAGAAAAGAAAGAATGTCCTTCAGGGCCAAACTGGTTGTTTCAGCGGCGTAAGGCCACTATCACAAACCTCCTGGCAGACACAGCTTTTTCTAAGCATCCACTTGCTTCAGACGTGGGGCGGGCATCTCCTCCTCCGCAGACACAATTTCTTCTAAGCATCAACTTGTTTCAAAGTCGTGGGGGGCCAAGCCTCTTCCCCTTTTTTTTTCATCTTAAAGGCAGGTTTTTTTTACTAGCAAGGTCGCTTCTTTTTTCTATCAGGTCTCTCATTGATGAAATAGTCCTTTCAAGAACACTTATTTCCATGCTCGAGAACCACAGCACAGCACAGCAACCATCCATCTTCTCCTTACTGGATCTTGGGTCTCCATTTTTCTTCTTACATCTCCTCACCCTCCTGCTCTGTTTTTCCCGGTGCAATACTAAAAACAACATCTAACAACCTAAAACTAATGGCGGCCGCCCTATCTTGTTTGAATTCTTTTTAAGTACAGAAATACGTCATCACAGAGGTGTAACCACCTGTGAAATTGGCCCAGGCCTGATGGGCAGCCTGTCCTCAACCTCAGAGCCATGATGGATTGGCTCTAAAACACAGGGAGCAGGACTCCTTTTTCTGGAGAAGAAGGAGAAATTTCTAGAACTTCCTCACAGCAGCCACTTTGTGGTTTCTTGGTCCCATCCACCACAACAAAAATCGACAAGTAAAACCATGACACCCCCCAAACACTCCCTGCAATATAAATGACCCCAGAGCCTCCAAAACACCTTCCCATGGCTCCCAAAACCCACCAACTTCTCTCCAAGCCACACAGCCCTGACAGGACCCCCAAATTCCCTCACATACTCCCCAAAAGCCCCCAAACACATTCCTGCACCACAAATGTCCCCAAGAGCCACAAAAGCTCCTCTCAGTGTCCCCAGGAGCCCCAAACCCCTCCCAGCCCTCCATGGCACCAACCAGGAGAGTTTGTGGACAGGAACAGCCCCAGCTGGGAGCAGCTTGGGCACTTCAGCAGCGATTTGGGAACTTTGGGGGCACAGCCCGGATGGGAAGACCCAGGCCAGGAAGTGAGACAGATAACTGGAATTCCTGGAGAACAGACACGCTCAGGTGGACACATTCTGCCAGCACAACTATGAGATCGTGGGCCTGGACCCTGGCCTGGGCAGTCCCAGAACACCCAAATCCCCCCCAAATCCTGCTAAAATGGTATGGCTTTAGATCTCTTTATTTAATTTCCTGATGCCACCAGACTAATGCTTGATGCCACCAGAAGAAACAACTGAACAGAGCAGGGGACATATTTTGAATTCAACAAATCACTCTTTCTAATGATTTTCTGCTGTCAATCTGAGTCTGGATGGGCGTTCCTGCCCCTGTGCCCATGCAGGTGCTGACAGGGATCCAGGAGGATGTGGAGACCACCAGCCAGGTGTCATCCCAACAGGGTCACCAGGAATGTGGGTCACCGGGTCTCTGCCCAACGTGGTCCTCTGATGGGGGATGAAGTTGGAGCAGCGCACGGAGCTCTTCCTATCAGGGCACTCACAGGTTCCCTTATGGTGCCTCCGTTGGTGTTGGTCAAGTTAGAGCTCTGTGAAGTCTTCCCACATCAGAACACTCGTAGGGCCTCTCCCGTGTGGATGCGCTGGTGTGGAAGGTGGGAGTTTTGCTTGAAGCCCTTCCCACAGTTGGGGCAGCGGAAGGGCCTCTCATCCGTGTGAATCCGCTGGTGCAGGAGGAGATTGGAGCTGCTCTGAAACCTCTTCCCACACTCAGACACTCATAGGGCCTCTCCCGTGTGGATCGCGGTGGAAGAGGTGGAGCTCACTGAAGGTCTTCCCACATTCCCACACTCGTAGGGCCTCTCCCCTGTGTGGATGCGCTGGTGGCGGATCAGTTCAGAGCTGCAGCTGAAGCCCTTCCCACATTCCCCACACTGTAGGGCCATTCCCCAGTGTGGATCATCTGGTGCGGATCAGGAGGTTGCTGTGCTGAACTCTTCCCACATTCCCACACTCGTAGGGCTCTCCCCGTGTGGATGCGCTGGTGGCGATAGTTCAGAGCTGAGCTGAAGCCCTTCCACATTCCCCACACTCATAGGCATTCCCAGTGTGGATCAGCCGGTGACGGAGAAGGCGGGTGCTCGTGCTGAAGCTCTTCCCACACTCCAAGCACTTGTAGGGCTTCTCCCCAGTGTGAAGCTGCTCATGGACCTTGCGTGAAGCTGCTCATGAACCCCCAGCTCCAAGCCCCGGCTGAAGCTCTGAGTGCCTTCCTGGCACTGGGTGGGTCTTTTCCTCTCAGAGCACCCTGGGCTGGGTTTGGAGCCCCTCCTTGTGTAAGGTCTCTGTGGCTTTTCCTTCTCATTGGATTCCTGCGCCATGGAGCCGCTCAAAACAGCCTCTTCCACAAGGTTCTGCAGGGGGGATTTGTCCTCCTTGGTCTCCATCCTCAGCTCATTGTCTGGGGGAGGAAGGACAAGGAGAGGATGGGATTTGCTCCGTGCCAGAGGGAAGGGGAAGGAGATCCCCCCAATCCATCCCCGGCAGGACGGTGTCTGCAGCGGGGTTGTCCTGCAGCCGGGGAAAATGCTGGGCTGGGAGATGGAGCAGAAGAGAGGGGAAAGGAGAAGTGACTTCTTCCTCACCTGCCTGGGGGTCCTGGGACATCTTCCTCTTCCTCAGAAGCCTCCTTCTCTATCCAGCCAATGGCTGGGAATGGGAAATGCTGGTTTGGGGAAAAACAAGGGATGAGCAACTTAGGTTTGAAGGTCCCTCTGCCTGAGTCTATCTCTAGACTTCTCCCCTTATTCTCTGCTTCGGGGCACAGGGGGTCCAAGGAGTCCCCCCTCCCCCTCTCCAGGCTGTTGAGGGTCCCGAGAATCGTGGCACTTCCCCCTCTCTGGGCTCCCCACTTTGAGATCCTGGGAGACACAGGGCTCTGCTCCTCCACTGCCGGGGATCCCCTGGTCCCGCTATTGCACATCTCTGTTCTCCCCACTTGGGGGGTCTTAAGGTTCCACCCTCTTGCTCTCCCGGGGGCTCCCACATTCCCCTTGGCTCCAGGCTGGAGGTGGAGGTGCCTGACCTGGTGTGCCAGTTTGAAAGCAAACCAGCAGGGAAATTATCCCCCGGGCGACCCAACCCCACTGTGGGGAAACCCCAGGGCTCTGCTGGCAGCCGTCACCAGGACCCCCCAATGTCCTCCCCAAGGGGCATTTTCTGCTCAGCTGTGGCATTCTTCAACCTGGAAACAGCCCCCTGCCCAGAAAAACAACCCAGGGACCCCCCAAGATATTTGGGCCGAGCTCCCCTTGGGGGCGGGGGGGTGATGCTCCCAGGGATTAGGGGGCCGTAAATTCAAGCAGCGCTGCCCAGTGTGGTTTCTCTGTGTCCTGCCTCTCTTTCCCTCCTTTTCCTCTTCCTCCCACCCTTCCTCCTCTATCCCTCCTCCCCTCCTCCCCAGTCCCACCTCCTTGTCCTCTAATTCCATCCCTTCTCCCACTCCTTCTTCCTCCCTCCTCCTCCCCCCAGGACCAGCGGCACCCTTGGTCCCCCGTTCCCCAAACCCCTTGTGGGAGGAGCGGGGACGGAGCCAGGACAGGTCGGGATGGGCAGCGTGGGGCTCTCGGCTGCTCCCGCCTGCTGGGGGAGGGGGGACCCGGCCCGGGGAAAAGGAGAGGGAAATGGGGAAAACTGGGGGCTGCAGATCCAAACTGGGGCTTGGAGACCCTTCCCCCCGGGTGGGGACTTCCAGCCCTTGGGGCTCCTCTCAAGTGCCTGGAGATCCAGGAGAGGGGAATGCAGAGAGGGGTGGGGGATCCCAGGAGTGGGACCACTGGGAGTGACTGGTTTGCACTGGGGTAACTGGAACCTTACTGGCAACTGGGGATGACTACGAGCATGCTGAGGTTACCTGGGATATACTGGGAGAGTCTGGAACCACACTGGGAAAACAACTGGGACATGCTAGGGGCAACTGGGAGCAAGTGGGAGTGACTGGACCTGCTGGGAGGGACTGGGAATCATATGGGGAGTGACTGGGACTGTACTAGGGAAACTGGGTTCAAGTGGGATCACACTGGGAGGAACAGGGAGCAACTGGAACCATGCTGAGGGCAACTGGGATCCTACTGGGATCACAGTGGGAGCAGCTGGGCCCATCCTGGGGGAGACTGGGATCATACTGGATCATACCTGGAGCAACTGGGACTGCACTGAGGGTGACTGGGAGTGACTGTGAGCAACTGGGATCAGGCTGGAAGCAACTGAGGGCAACTGGGAGTGACTGGGAACATGCTGGGAGCAACTGGGATGTACTGGGAGAGACTGAAACTATAATGGGTGTACATGGGAGCAACTGGAACCACGCTGGATGACAACGGGAGCAGCTGTGCCCATGCTGGGGTCATACTGGGATCCTACTGGAACTGACTGGGATCATAATGGGAGTGAATGGAATAGTACTGCGAGTGTCAGAGAATGACTGGGATCATCCTGCAATCAGACTGGGAGTGACTGGAAAGGTGCTGGCCTGACTGGAACCATACTGGAGGTGACTGGGAGCAACTGGGCCCACACTGGCAGTGACAGGGAGTCCCTCTGGGCATGACTGGAATAATGCTGGGAGCATCTGGGAGTGACTGGGGTTATACTGGGATCATCCTGGGAGCCACTGGGATACAGTTGGTGTGAAGGGAACCTGACTGGGGTTACTGGGAGCTACTGGGCCCATGTTGGGAGGAAAATGTGGATACACTGGGAGCAACTGGGACCAACTGGAAGGTACTGGAACCATGCTGGGGCTGAGACACAATTGGGGCAACTGGGACCACACGTGGGCAACTGACAGAAACTGGAATTGTTCTGGAGGCAACTGGGAAAGCCTGGGTGATGTGAGTCAGAACTTACTGGGGCAACTGGGAGTGACTGGGCATGACTACGAGCATACTGAGGTTAACTGGGATATACTGAGAGTGTCTGTAACCATGCTGGGGGACTGGAACCACTGGGAACAACTGGACCATGCTGGGGGAAACTGGGACCATGCTGGGGCAACTGGGAGCGACTGCATCTACACTGGGGGCAACTGGGGTGTGACTGGAACCATACTGAGAGGGACTGGGATTATTCTAGGGATAACTGGGATCATACTGGGAAGACTGGGAACAGCTGGAACTATGCTGGGAGGAACTGGAATCATACTGGGATCACAGTGGGAGCAGCTGGGCCCATCCTGGGGGAGACTGGGATCACACTGAGAGTGACTGCAATCATACTGGGAGTGGCTGTGGGCAACTGGAATCATGCTGAAAGCAACTGGGAGGAAGTGGGAGTGACTGGGAGCATGCTGGGGGCAACTGGGATATACTGGGAGAGACAGGGAGTCACAGGGATCATACTGGAGGCTACTGGGGTCACGCTGGCATTGACAGAGAGAAACTGGGATCACACTGGGGGCCACCAGCATCATACTGGGAGTGACTGGGATTAGACTGCAGTGACTGGGATCATACTGGGAGTGGCTACGCTCATGGGATTGTAGCCACTGGGATTATAGTGATGTCAATGGACCCTCACTGGGGGTTACTGGGAGCTACAGGCCCATGCTGGGAGCCAACTGCAGACACACTGGGAGCAACTGGGAATGACACAGTGCACTGGTGACAAGTGCGATGTACTGGGAGTGACTGGGATATCCTTGGGGCAACTGAACCCTGCTGAGGTAACTGGGAGTGCTGGGAATGAATCAGAGATCAGGGCAACTGGGATATACGGGAGTGTGTGAGACCATATGGTGAGGGCCACATGGGAGAGACTGGGAAGTGCGTGGGAGCATGGACCATGCTGGGAGCAACCCAGGACAACTGGGAGTGACTGGGACCCTGCTGGGAGAGACTGGCATCATACTGGGAGGGACTGGGACTGTACTAGGGGCAACTGGGAAAAGTGGGAACACACCGGATAAAAGTGGGAGGAACGGGGAGCAACTGGGCCACAATGAGGGCAAATAGTATCATAATAGGGAATGACTGGGAGTGATTTGGCTCATACTGGGAGCAACAGGGATCCTACAGGGAATGAACTGGGAGTGACTGGACTCATACTAGGAGCGGCTAGGAAACTGGAGGCACACAGCGGGGGAAGGGGAGGGTAACTGGGCTCATACTGGGAGCAGCCACTTGCGGGACCCGAGACCCCCGAACCCCTTTCCCAGCCATCCCGGCCCTCCAGCCCCAGAGCCGCCGCGGGGGTCCCGGGAATGCCAGGGATCCCCTCTCTGGGGGTCCCCGCTTTGGGGTTCTGGGGGCCTCCTCTCTCTGGGGTCCCGGTCGGAGAAGCCGGGGATCCCGGGGGGTTCCCAAAACCGGTGTCCCTGCCCCCGCGTCCCGCGCGGTCCCTGCGTGCCCCAGGCAGAGCGCGGAGAGTCCGGGGAGCCCCAACTCCCACCCCGGGCGGGACCCGCATCCCCCCCTCTCCCCGCCGGGGCTCTGCCGGACCCGCCACCGGGACCCCCCAAAAACATCTCCCGGGGACCCCCCGGTGTCGCCCCGAGGGGCATTTGCGGCTGGTTTGGAGTCCGCAACCGACCAGCGCCGCCGCCCCGACAGAAAAAATGAAACCGCGAGCCCCAAATATCCCTCCCCGCTTCAAACAAAACAGGCCGGGGTTTTGGGGCGAGCTCCCGCTCCCCGCTCACCCGCGGGATGTCGGGGCCGGGGGATGCTCCCGGGGCAGATCCAGACAGCGGGACGGCGGATCCAAACCCCGGGAAGCGCACGAGTTCCGGCTCGTTCCTTCTCCTCGGCCTCCTCCTCCTCCTCCCCTCTGCCATCGCCGCTTTAAGAACCCGGCTCCTCTCAGTTCCCACTCAAACTCCCCTTAAAAGGGCAACACCACTCCCGTTTCTCCCGGCAGCGGCGCCTCGGCGGGGCTGGGGGCTCTCGGGAGGGCTTGGGGGTCCCGAGAGGGTTTGGAGGTGCGTGGCTGATGCCGATGGTGGCCATGGGATCGTACTGGAAATAATGGGAACCATGGTAGGTGTGAATGGGAGCAGCTGAAACAATGCAGGGGTAACTGGGATCATCCTGGGAGCAGCTGGGCCCGTGCTGAGGTCATACTGGGAACACTGGGAATGCCGGGGTCATACTGGAGTGACTGGAATCATACTGGGACATGGGATGGATACTGGAGATGACTGGAATCATACTGGGGATATCTGGGAGTGACTGTGGTCATACTGGGAGTGACTGGAATCATACTGGGAGCACTGACACCACAATGGCAGCAAATGGCATCAAAGAGGGAGTGAGGGAATGAATGAGGTCATACTGGAAGTGACTGGGTCATACTGGACTCCTGCTGGGAGTGACTGAGTGACAGGAACCATACAGGGCCTGACTGGGACCATGTTGGGAGCAGTGGAGATCCTCTTGGGAGTGACTGAGAGGGACTGGAAGCACAGTGGGAGTGATTGGGACCTGACTGGAATCATACTGGGTGTGACTGTAAGTGACCAGCATCATACTGGGAGACTGGGATCATACTGGGGGTGACTGAAGCTGTACAGGGGGTGACTGGGAGCCAACTGGAGGCATACTGGGAGCAACTGGAAGATACTTGAGCTGTGCTGGGGGGACTAGGAGCCGAATTGGGAGCAACTGGGACCACACTGAGGGCTAGTGGGAGGAACTGGGATCATGTAGGAAGCAACTGGTGGGTAACTGGGATTGATGGGGTGCATGCTGGAGGCAATTGGGATGTACTGGGACTGATTGGGGGTGACTGGGGTCACTGGAGGACTGGAACCCTACTGGGGCAAGTGTGTGACTGGGAATAACTATGAGCATGCTGAGGGAAACTGGGATATACTGGGAGTGTCTGCCACCAGAGTGGGGTGACTGGGGAGTGGCTGGGTTCATGCTGGAAGATACTGGGAGTGAGTGGATCACCCTGGGAGCACTGGGATATACTGGAGAGACTGGAGCTGAGTGAGTGACTGGATCATCTGAGAGTGACTGGGAGCAGCTGGAGTGACTGGATCTACTGGAGAGACTGAGATGACGGATCATACAGGAAGGTACTGGATAATGCCCATGATTCTTGGAGTGACTGGGGTCATACTGGGAGTGACTGGAATGAGGGGACGTGGTGGTGGCCATGCCAGGCCACCAAAGCCACTCTCACCCCTCCACAGCGCACAGGGGGGATGAACGAAGGGTTCATGGGTTGAGATAAGGACCGGGAGAGATCCCTCAGCAAATGAGGTTACAGGCTAAACAGGCCCTAATTAGAGATATTAATTGAGCTTATTATTAATGACTTTAGAGCAGGAGAATGAGAAGCCAAAGAAGCCCTTGAAAACACCTTCCCCCCAGCCCTCCCTCCTTCCCAGCTCTCCCTCCCTCAGCAGTGCAGGCGACGGCAGTGGGTTACGGTCAGTTATGGTCCGGGGCTTCTCCTGCTGCTCAGGACGAGGAGTCCTTGGAGCTGCCAGGGATGGGCTCTGCTGGGCACGGAGGAAGCTTCCAGCAGCTTCTCACAGGAGCCACCCCTGCGGCCCCCCGGCTATGAAAGCTTGGCCGTGCACACCCGGGGAGAGGAAGGGACATAAAGTGGAACTGGTGAGTGCCAATGGTGGATCCGGCTCTGGATCCCTCTGTGCAGATCCCAGGATGGATCCTGGGGTTGATCCCAGTGCATGATTCGTGCTGGAATCTCATGGATCTTCTCTTTCCATGGGATCACACTCAGGATCCGAGAGCTCTACTCCAGGTACAGAGCGGGTTCAGGGTGGGATTCCAGAGGGAGATTGGGGCAGGATGGATGGAGTGGGATCAGGGAGGGATTTCAGATTAGGGCAGGATTCCAGAGTGGTATCGGGTGGAATTGTGGAGCCGAATTGGGGCTGGATCCTGGAGCAGGATCAGTTGGGATGGATGGAGTGGGTTTGGGGCAGGATTTCAGAGCAGAATTGGCTGGGGTGGATGGAGCAGGATTGGTGCAGGAGGGATGGAGCGGGATCAGGTGGGATTCCAGAGCATCTCCTGCTCTCCATGGGCTCCACAGCCAGGTCCATCCAGCGGGATGGGGACAGGGACAGGGTGACACCGTGACCCACTCTCATCCCAGCAGGAATCACTGCCTGAGTGATCCATGGAGCCGGATCCAGCCCCTTTCCTCTGGCCAGGGAAAGCTGAGAGCTGCTGGCAGAGCTCATCCGGCTGCTCCCACCCACCCCGGCCCTGCCATGGCTCTTCCCAACAGATCAACTTCCCATTTTCCCATGTTTGACAGCCAAGAACCCCAACTGCTGGCACTGCTGAATTGCAGTGTGACAATGTCCTGGCCACTTCCTCCTGAAGCGAGAGAAATACCTGAGTTTTGGGTGCTTCAGTAGGTCCAGAAGCCTCTGGCTCCTCTTTTGCCCCCTGGACTCAGCAGGTCCTTGGGTGTGTTCTCAGCCCATCTGCAGACTGAGAGGAGCGAGTCTCCCTAACACAGCAGCAGCAATGGCACCTCGAGCCTTGATCCCTGTAGTTCCTATGATTTTGGGTTGTTTTCTATCTTTCCTGCCCCCTAACGAGTCCAGTCCCATCCTGGTTTCCAAAGGGAGCAGCTGATTGTCTCTTGGAAGTGACCTGAAAGCAAGGAATTGCAGGAGAAACAGATTTCTTGAGCTGTTGGGAGCATTTTCCCACACCCTTCCCTTTGAAGGGTTGGTTTGCACAGCCTGGTTTTTGGTAGTGGGAGGCCACAGAGGTGGCTTCTGTGAGAAGCTGCCAGAAGCTTCCACCATGTCCGGCAGAGCCAATCCCTGCGGGCTCCCAAGATGGGGGTGCTGCTGGCCAAGGCTGGGCCAGTCAGAAATGGTGGTAAGGCCTCTGAGCCAACAGAGCTGAGAAGAAATCAAAGCAGAAGCTGGGGCACAGTTTGAATTCCAGCCAAGAAGAGCAGAGTGAGAACCTGTGAGAGGAACAACTCTGCAGCCACCAAGGTCAGTGGAGAAGAGGGCAGGAGCTGCTCCAGGTGCTGGGACCGAGATTCCTCTGCAGTTTGGGGTGAAGCCCATGGTGAGGCAGCTGTGCCCCTGCACCCCTGGAGATCCACAGGGATGGAGAGATCCCCATGCCCTGCAGATCCATGGGATGCAGAGATCCCCCACAGCCCCTGAGGTGCCCCACCGGAGCAGGGGGATGCTGGCAGGAGGCTGTGACCCTGTGGGAGCCCTGTGGACAGAGGGGCACCCGCTGGAGCAGCCTGTCCTTGCAGGACTGACCCCATGGCAGAGTGACCCACGGGGCTGCAGCAGTGAGAGGGGGCATTGCCCATGGGATGGACTCCGGTTGGAGAAGTTCCTGGAGAACTCTCCCATGGGAGGGACCCCAGGGTGCAGCAGTGGAACCACTCCTGTCCCTGAGCAGCAGAAGCCACAGGGGATGAACTGACCATGGTCCCCATTCTTATCTCCTGCACTACCGGGGTAGCAGGCAGAGCTGGAAGGAGGAGAGGTGTTGGAAAGGTGTTTTAAGGTCTTATTCTCATTATCCTGCTCTGAGTTTGTTAGCAATAAATTCAATTCACATCTCCAATTAGCCTGTTTTGCCCGTGATGGTGTTGGATGAGGAGTCTCTCCCATTCCTTAACCCAACTCATGAACTCTTGGTTCAATTTTCTCTCCCCTGTGTGTCTGTGGAGGGGAGAGAGCGGCTTTGGTGGGTGCCTGGCATGCCAGAGTGACCCCATCATGTGACCTGTCCGTGTGGCCCTGTGCCGTGGTTGCTTTTGTCTTCCTTATTGCTTTTTATTTTGCGTTAAACATTTGTGAAGTGCCCCTGCGGTCCCTGGTGTCCCCTGGTGCCGGCGCCCCTCCCTTCCCTGCTCTCCCTCCCTCGTTCCATCCCGGCTGGCGGAGCCGGAGCTGCCGTGGGGCTGTCCCGGGGGCTGCCCCCTGAGCCGGGGCCCCTTCCCAGTGCTCCCAGTCTGCCCATCCCCCCTCGAGCACCCAGCGAGGCTTCAGCTGGGCCGGCACAGAGGCGCTGCTGCGGGGTCCCAGCTCAGTTTGCTTTGTTTGTTCTTCCCAATCTGGGCAAAAACGATTTGGGGAGTTTTTGCCAGAAATCTCTCCCCTCCTGCACTCACCCAAAGGGAGCTCCGGAGAACTTCCTTGCTATTTTCAGATCAATCCCGAGTTGGGCCCCGGCCCGCTCCGGAGCTGCCCCTCGTGTCCGGCTTTCCCCTCACACAGCCCGGGGGAGGAGCCTGAGAGCGCGGGGCCGGGCTGTGCCGTGTGCAGAGCCCGCCGCTCGCTTCCATTGGCTGATTCTGCCGTCACTCATCATTTCGGCGCTGATTGGTCAAAGCGGGGAGAGTGAAGGCTCCGGTCCCGCCCCCAGGGATGTCTGAGGGGCAGCAGCGGCGCCATTGCCGCGGGTCAGTGCGGGCCCGGGAGCGGCGGCAGCGGCGGAGCGCGTGAGGCGGCGGCGGAGCTCGAGGCGGCCCCAGCGCAGGTCTCTGGTTGTGCCGGGGCTCGGGCTCGCTGCGGGGAGGGGGCGGGAGGCGGAGTTGGCGGGTTCGTTCTCCCGTGTCCCCCCGTGTTCCCCCTGCCCTGAGGCCGCTGCGGGAGCGGCTGCCCGCGGTCTCCTTCCCGCTGATGCCTCGGCAGGAGCCGGTGCCGGAGCAGCGCTGGCTCATCCCGGTTCCTGTCGGTAGGACGGAGGTGGCTGCCGTGTTTCTGGGACTGTGCCGGAAAATTCTCATCGCCAGAGGTTTCTGTCCCCAAAGGAGACAGAGGAGTCCTGTAAAATTGACTTTATTCATTACCAAAGGGAAAGGCCATGCGGTCTCTAAAATGCAGCCTCCTTTTTATCCCGATTTCCCCGGTCACATCTCCCTGTCCCTTTCCCCCCTGACTGAGGTACTTGGAAGGGTCAGACTTTCTGACCCGCCCGCTGCATGTCCTCCTTCATCTGCACCCTCCTTTTGTATAAGATGCGATATTCATGGCTGTGTTTGTTGTCTGTTCTTGTAGTTCAGGACTTCAGCAGCACCTTGACTGAGCAGCAGTCGGTGTCAATTAGTAACATTTTCTGAAACTGATGGTTTCTCCCGTTATTTCCTTATCTACAGGTCCCTGTGCCTATCCCCAAGCAGACTCATCTCATCTGTTTTTGAAGGCACATTTATCTTCTTCCTTTCAATCCCTTTTCTTCCTATTTTCTCAGTATTTGCCTTTATAAAGTTTTAATTACCCCATATTACTCATCTGTGCCCTCCCCACTTGCTGATTTTTTAAACAATATTTTATTAAGCGTTTACGATTTCAAGGGTCACCTTTCAACCTCTTCTGGTTTTGAAAAATGCAGCCTAAATTTGAGCATTGTAAAACCCATAACAAAATTTTGGCATCACTAACAGCCACTTTCATACATACATACAAAAAAACCCCATCAGAATAATAAAGACTTTTTCTTCTACTTCTTGCAAAACTAAAAATTGCTTCTCACAGCCCTGGCCAAACTTAACAGACAACACTAAAGTAGGATTCTTAAGGAAAAAACATTCTAATAGTGTAATCTAATCACAGCCAGCCCAGTGTGTGAGTTTAAATTAGACCCAGAGTCTGACTCTCCCATTGTCTTTCACACCACCTGTGCTGAGTGCAGGCACAGAAAGCACTGAAGCTCAAACAGTGACAGCGAGGATTGGCCCCAGTGCCTGCGCAGGAACTGTCCCCTGAGGAGCTGCTGAGGGTCAGTGAGACAGAGGGGGTCTGAGGGGGGTGAGAGGGGACACTGAAGGGACGGTGACGTTGAGGTGCTGGGGATGCTCTAGGGAAGCTGTGGGCAGATGGTGTTGCTGACAAATAAGAATCGAAGAAAAAAAGCATAAATATAAAAGAAGAGTAATACAAGTTTGAAGGGAGTGGAACTGTATGGGGACAGGAATGGGTCTAAAGGGACTGAGCGAGGTGAGAGGACTGTGGGGCTCTGAAGGGCCTGGGGGCTCTGGTTTGTGAAGGGGTGGCAGAGCTGATGGGATGGAGGGGCCAGCAGGGAGCACAGAGGGATCCAGGACTGTGGCTCTGCCAGGCCTTGGAACCAATTCCAAATTCTCCACTTTTGCCACTTCAGCTGCCCTGAAGTCCTCGACAACACCAGAGAGCGACGAGAAGCAGCAGGGAAAAGCTGAAGGCCACCATCAACAGCAGGAAACGCGGATCTGCTGCTGCCAGCCGAGAGCCTGGGTGAGGCCACAGGGCCCGTGAGGCCGGCTGGGGGTGAGGGTGGCGTGGGCTTTGGCCGTGGGCAGCGCCCGGCTGGGCAGGAGCGGGCCCTGCCCGTAGCTGGGGCTGCTCAGGCGCAGCTGCCACCAGCTGCCACAGGGGCTGTCCTCAGGGCAAGGCAGCCGTGCCGGCAGGCGCCGGGAGCGGTGCCGGCTGTGCCAGGCTGCCGGGGCTGCGGGACGGTCCCGCCGCGGCTGCGCTCACAGCGCCCTGGCCCCTCCGCCTGCTTTTGCTTTCCCACCCTCCCAGGGAGCCCCTGAGATTTTCCCTTCCCTCATCCAAGGGCAGGTGCTGCCCAGGGAAAACGTCCCCATATATGACCTCAGTGCCCCTTTTGCTTCCAGATGTCCCCTCTGCTGTCCCTGTCCGGGAGGGCTGCGCTGAACAGGAGGAAGAGACCGATGAAGACCATGTCATCATTGGAAGATGAAATCCTTCTAGATAATATTTATAGCTTTTTTTTTTGTGTATAAAAAGGTTATTTACACAGATTGATATTTGTATAGGTATATTTGTATGTATTTATTTATACTTTTATATTTATGTCTGTATTTAGTTGTATTTTCATTATGTATACAGTTGTAAAGTAGTATAGTTACATTAATTTTGTTAAAGGCAAATGGATATTTAGAATAGTATATCACTATTTGTGTGTTTGTATATAGGAGGGCTATGTATATCTTTATATATGTATTATATATATATATTTATTATTATTATTTATGTCTGTATATTGTTATGGCTTCAATGTATACAGCTATATGTAAATATGTATAGAGTTATATGGTTTTATGGTTATATTTATTTAATTGTAGGTGGTCTGGTTATTTACACACAAATATTGGTGCTTTATATAGTTCAAATATTAAATACTAAATGTTTAAAGTAGAAAATATTAAATTTTTTAAAATTTAAAAATATTAAAACTTTTAATCTATTTTAATATGTATTGATATTTATATGTTAGTGCTTATATAATTGTAATCAGACTGTAACTATCAGTAATAAATTAATTTTGTTAAATTTTAATTGATATTTGTATATTAATTAGCAGTGTGGTGTAGAACTTTGTAATAAATGTACTTTTTAAACTTATGACTTGCTGATTTTCATGTATTTATGTATCAGAAATGCAGTGTAACAATATTTAATAAATGTAACTTTTTTAACTGAAATAAGTTTTAAGTATATTGTCAAGGCAATGAACAGATGTGAATGGGATGATGCTGGAGGATTCTGGCAGTGAGTGAAGGGGACTGGGGGAAATTCTCCAGCCACGCCCAGCACATCCCCCAGTGTCAGTCAGGCCGGGCAGTGAAAGCGCAGATTGGGGATGGCAGCAGAGCCCCACGTTGGGTAAGAACTCATTCACTGCAAAGGGCAGCTGAGAAAACGTGACTGCACTGAGCGTAGAGCTGCAAGCAGGAGCCACCACTGAGGAGAAACGCACAGCCCATGGCACTGCGAGTTCTTCAGGAACCGCTCCAAGTGTCCCTCTGAACGTCATCCTGGAGAGCACAACCAAACAGGGATCCGTGAGCCACTGCGCTGCCTTGGCAGCACCTCGGCACAGGATCTGGAGCCAGGGGAGGTGACGAGGACTGTCACTGCTGCGGGCTGGGGATGAGGGAAGGGCCATTGGCACAAGGGCTGAAATGGTCCCAGTTCCATCTCCAGAAGGATGCTGGGAACTGGCAAGCAACAACGTTCTCACAAGCGCGAAAATGTATGGAAAGCCCCTCTTGGGAAGTTGCTGAAGAAACTGCCAGGGCAGTTAATGCTGTGGGCAGCAGGAGTAGAAGGCAAATATGTAATAAAACTGAGATGTGGTCTAGAAGCTACACAGGCAGGGGGCTTAGAAAATGATCCAGTGTATGTGACATCTAGATCCCTTTTCTAATATTCTTCAAAAAATATAGAATATCTATTGCGATAGATGATTCATTAAATATCTAATTAGGTGATATGTATTATTTGATACCTTTGGATGTAATTGGAGAAATATTTTCAATTTAGGTGATCTGAAATATTCTTCCAACGTGGGACACTGAAGATGTACTGGTCTCCAAAGCCTTCTGGCCGCATACGAGGCAGCCCACGGTTGGGCTCATGCACAGCCACCCACTGGCCTTGCCCTTCTCGCCATCTGGGCTGCTGCTTGCACAGAATTCATGTGAATTTTCCTCAACAGCTGCAGCCTGGCAGTGGAGGAAGCTCAGTTTGCACAAGGCTGCTCTGAGTGCAAGGGGCTGGATGAGGAAATGGTGGGGTGTTGGTAATTATCAGGGTTAAACATAACTGTGTAAAGAGGCTCCTAGCAAGCTAGGAGCCTGCCTGCTTGGGAGCTATCAGCCAGTGCAGAGAGGGTGGTGTTACAATGGGCAAATGGGTTAACTCCTGCCCCCCTTCTTAGGTTCGGACCCCCCTGGCTGATGTAAGACCCTCAGACAGTTGCGAAATACACTCCTTTATCAGAATTTGTAGTTTAAAGTGACCAATGAGAAGTGACTATTGGAATATTCATGAAGTTCATTAGAGTGTTTATAAAAAGCATGTTCAATTCTAATAAAGTTCGAGTTCAGCAGATCATGTCATAAGTGGTCAGTATGCTGTTTCTCCCGGCGCTTTTCCCGAACAAATGGACTTAAACTTTAACCATAATGGTGACCCGACGTGATGAAATCGGAGAAAAGGCCACTTCGCAGGACGAGGATGGCCTCGTACCACGGTTCGGGCTGGAGAAAAATGATTCATGTATCACTGGATGGAAAAATGATTCATGCATCACGGCTGAAGCGTCATAAGTTTTGAACCGGGTTTTCTAGGCAGCGGGAAACGGCCATAAGCACCAGTAAAAAGATAAAAAGGGAAGGGTGCCGGGCCCTTGGAGACTCATCTGAGGGTCCAGCCGAGGTGCCGCCGAAGTCTTGGAAGGGCTGCATTTAAAAGCGCGTCGAGTGTTCGAAACACTGAAAACGAAGGAATATTAATAATGCAGAGACAAGCGCAAACAAACTATTTATTTGCTTTCTATGAAAGCGCTAAGCTAAGAATATTAACCTCCATGAGGAGCCTTTTGATTACTGAAATCAATGGTTGTGAAAAAACCGGGAAGCTGTTTTTTTTTCAGGGGGGAGGGCCCCCCCGCTGGCCGAGCACGAGTTGTGCAAGTGGAAATAGCAGGGAGAGAAACGGCGAACAAATGTGCCACGGTTCCTGCCGTGGAGGCCGGGCGGGTCCCTGTCTGGGTCGCTGTCCTGCTCCTGGGAGCCGCCTGCGCGGAGACGGTGGAGATTTCGGGCTCTGCTAGCAGAGCTGCGAAAAGCCTTGCAAGCAGCAGAAAATTTCGCAATCGACTCTCCTCCTGCTGCGAATGGCATAAATTAGTCAACTAAGGGCCCGGCCCGGCGCGGCTCGGCCGTCTGTGAATGCTGATAAGAACTGAGAGTTTTGTGAAGCAATAGCCGCTAAAAAAGAAAAAACCTCAAATAGACACTTGGGTAGAAACGAGAACGTAAACGAGAATGGATGTAGAAGGAAAACACCAGCAAAAAGATGCACACAAAAGGATAAACACCTTGAAAGCTTTTATTTTACTCGTCTCTGCTTCCCTGCCAAGAATTACATCTGCCTGCACCGTGAGGATACTGCAGATGCTTGAAAAATGTGCCTTTAGGCTCCTGGTGCCGGGATTGGCACCACAACCTTGCCCCAGAGGATCCCATGAAGACCCATCTAGCTTAACGTTGTACTGGGGTTGGGATGTTTTTGTGTTTCTTTTTCTACAGGACTCTTTTAGGTACCAGCGAAAGGAACCAAGGTGGTAGGTAGACTGGAACACTCAGAGACTGCACTCAGCTAAGAATCAGAGACACTGAATATTTATGTGTGAAAAGTAATTTTGTGTTTTTTTCAAATTGCTTGCTTGTTTCTAGCTTGACTCAGAGTTCTTTATGAGACTCAGAGTAAAATAATATATTGAGCCACAAAAGTTATACGCCGAGTGGCCTGAACTACCTTGCAGCAAATATTGATACTTAAAAACATCATTGGTTATGAATAGAGTTTGTCAAATTGTCTCGATCAAAAAATACAGATTCAATTCGAGAGAAAAATTTTCTTTAAGAACAAAAATTAACTGAATGGAGCCAGCAACACTTAGTTGCTAGAATCTTAGTGACAGTATTTTTCATTTGATGCTCACTAAGTTTAATGTTTACTTGATAAAACAATGATCTAGGTTTGTAGAACTGAGAATTTCTATAGCATGGTTTAAATCAATTTATTTTAGATGTGTATCTCATGATGTGGCCTTAGCATGTTCAGGACTCAATTTTCACTGTAAAAAGGAGAGGTTGTAAAACTGGTATTAACTATTAAGGCTTAATCTGAAAACTTAAAATCATCCCAGAATTTTAACTTGAACTCTAAATATCTACATTGAGTCAAGATCTAACAAAATGCCTTATATTTGCTTAGGACTACAGAATGCACATACCTCAAAGATCATGTTGTTTTTTCAGCTCGTCGCCCTTAGCTAATTCATGATGCAATACAATAACTAAGATGATTAAAAAGCACTACTGCAAAGCGGCAACTTCCTTTGATGGTGTGGAGCATAAGCATGCTACATTGTGTTTACTGGTTGCTCGTAAGCTAAACAGCTATGTGTCCACGAATGCACATGCTCTGAGTATGCATGCATAATGGACTTATGTTTTTCTGTTTAGAATTTAATTTTTGCAAGAATAACGCTGTCACAGGAAAGCTGCTAACCAAATGCCCAATGTGCTATTGAAACATATACTCTCATGTCTCACTAATCTCAGAAGCATCTGCCGTGACAGAAGATTGAAGTTAAATCTAAATATTATTTGAAAACTCTTTTAAGCATATAGTGGTTTCTGTCTTTTGTAGTTATAACAATATTCTTTTGCTTCTGATATTTGAATTTTAAGTTTAGAGTTTTTAATAGTTATTGCATCTTTTCAGGTTGTAGTGTTACACTTTGAGGAAAGAGAGATGTGGTTCTTCTCCTAGATTACTTCTGCTCTAAGATATAAGTGCATTAATTGTCTGCTTTATTAAAATGAATAAGCTTTGCTCCTAAAGTTATAAGAATATAGATAAGATTGCTCTGTGTATTTCAGAATATTTAAAACCGCAATCATACACAGAGAAACGTGGGAAGATTGAGAAATTACAATATTCAGTTTAGCAATAACCTCTTAGCCGTGGAGAAAAACAAGCTTTGTGTGGGTCTATACCAGTGTGAAATGGCACAGAAAGCTAAAATGTTAAGAAACAACATATAGGGGTCTATAGAACACAATGCCATACAGAGTTAACACAGTGCAGCTCCCTTAAGGATGTAAGCTTGTGTAGTTTCAGCCCATACTGAATACTGGGAGAAAGCAAGAGACCTCATGCCAACATTTATCCAGTATTAAGTAAATTGCCTTTACTACTGTAAGCACGAGAAAAGTGCAGCTATCTGTATATCTGCAGTAAGGGCAATGCTTGAGTTGCTTAAATTGCTTCTAAGTCTCTTTAAAAGGCTTTGGTTGTCCACATGACTCTGACATAAAAGTAGATACTCTTGTAGAGTATTGTGTAGTAAAAAAAGAGTCTAAACCTCTCATACTCTTAGCACAACTAATAATGTGTAAATAGGCTTGACCTCAAAGTGAGTTTATTTTACCCTGTTTTCTCCACAGTTCTTGATTTAACTATTGCAGCAAGTGTAAATTAGGGCTACAGTTCTGTGTGCCATTTATAGTAGTACATTGCTAATTCTTTCAGCTTTCCTTTATTAAATGCGCCTGCTTCCTGAATGAGAGATGCACACATTTAACTTAAATAAAAAAGTATTTTTTAGATAGAATGACGAGTTGTAATAATATACTTCACACTGATTTGAGACTGCTTCTTAAGTTACAAAGCCACTAGATGTTTTGAGATCTGTCAGTACCCAGAACTGGTATCTGGCAGGGACCAACAAAGGTTATCTGTTTAGGGCAGAGAATATTTGTGCCGTTTCTACCCCTGACAGGCTCTAGGTGGAATTTCAACTTGCTGAGAAGAAGTCCTAGTTATCGAGGACTCTGGCCAGCCCAATCTTCAAACCGTATCTTCTGAAGAGCTAGCACGTAATGAACTAGCCTTGTCATATCGTTGCTATCAAAGACATCTCGCTAGTTTTTGCTTCCCAAGACGTAATTCTTAGAGCGTTTGAACACGTACACTTTGCTGTTTTGAGAATTATTGACTGTAAGCCATCTTACACTATATCTGTATTTATGAGTTTATAGTTGTATATTTGCTGTTTCTTTGCTTGATTTGTTCTCACTTATGGATAATAAGGATAAACATAAAAGTTGGATTATTTTTGTTGTGTAGATGTAGGAGATTAACTAAGTAATGGCTTCTGAAGGAGGGCAATGCTAAGTGTTGTCAGCTTTAAAGAAATGGAAATGATCCCCATGACCACTGGACAAAATGAGTGTTTATGATGACCAGTGACTGAATTGTCCGCGCAAAAGAGCATGAAATTCGCTTTGCATTGTCTATAGTTGGGAAAACCTAGAAAAGCACTTAATTTGTAGAGATTTCGACTATTTTGACGCGCTTTTTCTCTTTACCAAACCAGGTTACTACATATACTCCAACTACCCGTTTTTCACTATATAAAGGTTCTTGATATCGGTAATTTGTCATTTATTCTAAGTAGGATCCTACAGAGCCCATTTTGCACGCTTGTTATTTGTACAGTGAAAGCAGTTCTTCCCATATGAGCAGTGATACGCCTATGCCATAACATACGTGTGGCTTTTCTTGTTTTGCATAAAAATGCAGTGAGGTCTGCTAACCAGGTGACCTTCAACATTGAAAATCTTGAATGATAGGCCAATGGATTCTTTCTGTCACTGATATTTACCCCTTCATGCCATGTTTAGTTACTTAGTGATCACGTCACAATTTAGATAAGCTACCATGAAGGTATAACAGCCTTGTGGAGCTAAGACAATTATTTCTGTATTGTTTTTTGAATTGCTGTGTTGTAGAAAACATTGTTAAATAGTGTATTAGTACTCTTTTATCCCGCTGTTAGTTTTGCCTTTTAGACTTTGCTTTACTTGTTTACAGAGGGTGTTAAATAAGCTACTGCATCAACTCTTTAAGGCAAATCTATCTCTGCTTAAAGAAAAACAGAGAGATGTTAGGTAATTATCAGGGTTAAACATCGCTGTTTGAAGAGGCTCCTAGCAAGCTAGGGCTGCCTGCTTTGGAGCTATCAGCCAGCTGCAGCAGAGGGTGGTGTTACAAGCAAGGCAGATGGGCAAAACTCTCTGCTTCCTTTTTAGGTTTCGGACCCCTAGCTGATGTAAGACCCTCAGACAGTTGCGAAATATCACTCTTTATCAGAATTTGTATTTAAAGTAACCAATAAGAAGTGACTACTTAGAATATTCATGAAGTCCTTATAGGTTGTTACTAAAACCAGCATGTTCAATTTCCAACTCTACAGAGCGAGTTCAGTCAGATCATGTCATAATGGGTACAGTTATGCTGTTTCTGCCCGGCGTCCTTTCCCGACCAACACAATAGACGTTAAACTTTTAACAAGCACGAGATGATGGTGGGAGGGGGTGGTCCCTCGTGCATGCGATGGAGGGGTTCAGACGTGCGATATGGGTCGAAGGATGGTTGCAGTGCCGGGACCACGAGCGGGGAAAGGGGGAGGGGGCGGGGGGGGTGCCTTGTGTGGAGTCCCGTGCGAGTGGTAGTCCCCACTTCTCGCTCGAAAGATCTTCTACGGGGTGGCCTCGGTCCTGGACCCAGGTTATCCGGGTTCGCTGGACTGGACTTGGGTTCTAAAGTCCTCTCGCCGGACCCATCCACCCGCGTTTCCGGTGCTCATCCAAAAGTTGCGACCCGGTTCGAGTAGGTCCGAGCCAAATGGGTCCTCAGTCGGAGTCCATTTGCCTGAGCGGGACACGGCGGCCAGTTCCGGCCGATCCCAGGGGCACCTACCAACAGTACCCTTTGCGTGAAAATAGAACGTTCAGCGATTACCACGGGGAGGGAGGAGTTGAACGGGATGGGTAGCGTTCCCGTCGCGGGACCTCCTGGAATGGCCCTTCCGGTCCCCGCTTCGCCGACGGGTAGAATTGCGATCGTTCAGCCCCGGCGGGTCCGCATGGAGCGTCAGGGTCCCGGTGATCCTGAATTTTTGGTCTGGGTTCCACCGCGTTCGGTGCCGGTACAAGTCGGGCCATGACAGAGAGCCGCCAAGCAGGCGCTAGGTCCACGGACGACGGACACCATTCGAGATCTCCCCTTTGTACCGCACACCCACCTGCCCCTTAGCGACTCCAACCCGTGTGCCTAAATTTGCTACACGAACGCTCCCAAGAGACCACACGTCAGCCAAGCGGCGCGGCCCGTCGATTCTTTTTGCGGTCCTGACCCTAATTATTTTCGGCGGTTTCCTCGTCGTTTCAGCTCTCCTTCCCGGGAATGGGCGTTTCAGGGAGGTCCCGATGTCCAAAATGGAGGTTCAGAGAGGTCCGAGCCAGGATGGGGTTCAGGAGGTCCTGGTGCCAGATAAGGGGGAACAGGGGGTCCTGTGTTGTAGGAAGATGCAGGGGGCTCACAGTACCCAGAAATGGGGTGGAGGATGTTCTGTACTCGGAAATGGAAGTTCAGGGGGTTCCCAGTGTCCGGGAATTGCGGTTCAGGGGGGTCGCTGTGTCGGGGATTCCTCTCATCGCCTCCGGCCTCGCGATTGGCGCGGCTCTTTCTGATTGACCAATGGCAGCCCGATCTTTTCGTGACGTCACCGGTCGCCGGGCAGATCCGCAGATCCCGGCGGCTCAGGCTGGGAAACGCGAAAGCGCACGCGACCGAGGAAGGGAAAATTCCAGGGAATTCACCGGGATCCCCTCCTGGAATCCCCCTGGGACCCTCCCCGGCCACTGCGGGACCCCCGGGCCGGGCTGTGCTGAACTCCCGGGGACTGCGGTCAAACTCTGCCTGGAACCCGCTGGGTTCGGCCCGAAGCGGGGTCAGCACCGGGATCAGGGGATCCATTTTATCCTGCGGGAGCGGGTCCCCAGCCCGACGGAGCAGGACTGGGCGCTGTGACCCGATCCGATTGACCTCCTTCTCTCTCTCTCTTCTCTCTTCACCTTGCTTTGGTGACACAGATCCCAGAGCGGCTGAAGAACCCCGTTCCCAGTTTGAGTTTCACAGGAAAGGGAGGTCTGGGGGTGAGGTGCCCGGGATGGCCGGGAATGGGGTCCGGGGTCCCGGGTCAAGGAAAGGGATCCAGGGCTGGGAGAGGGATACCTGCGAAAACGGGTGCAGGGGGCTTTTGGTGCAGGATAAGGGGGTGCAGGGGGTCCCAGAGCTGGGGAAGGGATGCAGGAGGGTCCCAGTGCCCAGGATGGGATCAAGGGTCAGGAAAACGGAGCCTCCCAAAGCCCTCGTGGGGAGCAGGATCTCTGTGAGAGAGAAGAGGGGGTGACTGTGGGACAATGCTTCCCACGGGGGTCACACTCACTCCAGAGAGGACACGACCACCGGGACCTCCCCTCACCTTCTCCCACAGGTGGAGGCTCAGTCCCCGCCCAGGAACTCAAACCCCAACACAAAGCCCCCGACCCCCCGAGCATCTTGGGGCGATGTCCAGCAGCAACTGTGGGAGAGGAGAGAGGGCAGGATCCGGGAAATGGCAGCGGCTGCTGGAAGGACCGGGACAGAGTGGGACAGAGTGGGACAGACTGGGACACCAGGATACTGCAGGATCAGGGTTGGAACCCACTGGACCTGGACTGGGGAACAGGGATCACACTGGGAGCAACTGGGACCACTCTGAGGGTTACTGGGAGCAATTGGGAGCGCGCTGAGTGCAGCTGGCAGCAGCTGGGAGCGGCTGTTCCATGCTGGAACAAACTGGGTGAACATGGAACAGGCAGGGAACACAGAACAGCTGAGGCACACAGAATGTCCAAGGGACATCAAACGTCCAAGGAACAGGGAATGTCGATCCCTGAGGGTCAGGGAATGTCCGAAGAAAACTGAATGTCCAAGGGAAATACGGAATGTCCAAGGAACTAGCGTCTCTGTAAAAGCTTTAATGGAGATTTTGTCCCTGTGACATTCCCGGGGAGCAGCAGCAGCCCCTGCCCCCAGCCCGGGGGTCAGAGCATGGGAAGCACTGGCAGCACCTTCGGGGCACAGCCCAGGGCTGGGGGCTCCTCCCCACAGTTCATTTTCTCTCCCCAATTCAAATCATCCCATTCCAATCCCCTCCATTCACATTTTCTGCCCCAATTCAACTTTTCTCCTGATTAAGCCCTGGGCCCCCTCTCTGCCCCCGATTCCTCCAGGTTAGACCCATCCAGGACCTTCTGGAAACAGCAGTGAAAAGAGTTCAAAAATTCATCATTATTTCAAATGATTTTGTTGGTTTCCAGGGGAGAGCTGGGACAGTACCACACCACAAACCTCGGGAGGGAATAAAGGCTAGGGGTGGGGGGAAGAGAAAAAACCAGCATTTAGTAGAAAATATAAGCTAAAATAAAATAAGATAAAAGCAAAAGTGATATAGAGTATATATAGTGTAATAGAATATTTCTCTATGCTGGGAAGTGGCAGGACCAGGCACAGAGGTTGGGACCGGGAGCACAGGCTGGGGGTCTGTGGGGAGCTGCGGGGCCGGGCTGGGGCTGTGGGGCAGCCGGGGCTCAGCACCGGGCACTGCCTGACCCACCACCCCCGGGCAGGGCAGCAGTGGCCCCCGGCTCCCGTGAATTTTCAAGGGTTAAAAAGCAGATTAACTGACTCTGCCCTGGCCCTTCCAGACAGGGAAAAAGAATTTGAATTGTATGTGGGTGTTAAACAGGGCCATGCCAAAGGAATTCTTGTGCTGAAATGTTTAACCCAGTGGCCAGAGAGTGGCCTCACTGTCACAGAACTGTGCAGCCATGGCTTTAATGGGAACTGAGGCTCCAAAACTGACAGCAGGAGGATCTCTCATTGTTCAAGTCATGGCATCAAGGATAAAGCTTTGGAAACCAAAAGAGCCTCTAAATGGATGAGCAGTGCTCGGTTATTACAGTATGAAACTTTTTAATGGAACAGGAGGATTTAGAATTGAGGAGAGGGATGGGTTTAACTTGGCCTCCTGTTTGAACAGCCCTGGAGATGGGGGCTGGGAAGAAACCCATGAGAGAATTCAAGTGACAGAGCTCCAGACCCAGGCTAGGAGAGATTTATAAGATATGAGACAATCCCTGGCCCGAGGGAGAAAACTTTTGCCAGAGGTCTCCAAGATCCTCCCTTGGTCCCAGTGGCTTTACTGCTGCCAGAGAAACTGTCTTTTCCACCAGAGGAGCTGGAGATTAAAAAGAGTGGGGAAGAGGAAAGAGGTTATATTTGGCTTACAAGGGATGGTAAACAATGGATACCAAAAGCTTTGGCCCTCTAAAATATTAAAACAACTCCATGAAGGGACTCCCTGGGGTTCTCGATGATTGGCAGAAATTCTCCTCAAGATGTCCTGCCTGATGTCTTTTGTTCTGGCAAAATGAGCTGTCAAAGGTTGCTTGATTTGTGCCACCGGCAATAACCAGGGAGAAAGAAACTTACCAGGGAGGGAGGCCTTGGGCTGCACATCCTTTCCATTGATGCCAGGTGGATTTTACTGAAATGCCCTCAGTGGGAAGGCTTCAATATTTTCTGATAATAGCATGTCAGCTAACAGGGTGGCAGAAGCATTTCCAACTGTTTATGTAAAAACTAGATCAGTTATTTAGGTATTTTTGGAACAAATAATTCTGGGATATGGGATTGTGAAACCAGTAGACACAGACAGGGGAACTCAGGGGCCAGGGCTACTTTAGGAATAAAGTGGGACCTCCAAAACCCCTGGCACTCCCAGAGCTTGGGTTGGGCAGAGAGAATGGGGAAATAAAGAAATGCCTTTTACAGCTGGGGATAGAAACTAAGATGCCGTGGGTATGGCTTTTGCAAGAACAGGAGCCAGATCCAGGGCAGATATTCAACTATCTCCCCTGGAATTGACCTTTGGCATTCCTTACCCTGTTAATTCTCCACTGAATGTGTGGGTAGAAACATGTGATGCGTATTTAAAGCAGTCTGTGGCCAGAATCCTGTCTCCTGTGAAATCTCTTGCACAGGAACTTCACTGGCACAGACTCCTGCCTTTGGACTCTGCTGTTCACAGCATCCAACCAGGACACTGGGCCTGGTTAAGGAGTGGACAGAAGCACCACTGGTGCCAAGTTCCATGGCTCATTCCCAGTGTCACTGAGCACGAGAAACAGCCACCAGGACAGCTGAACACGGGGGGCCCCTCACCCTCAGCTCAAGGTCTCTGGAGCCCCAGAGATTTGGATTTCTCACCTGCAGGAGGAGGATGGGAGCTGTGACTGACCCTGCACAGAAGGGGCTGGAAGCAGCAGCCAGGGCTCCACATCGGGGGCAGCCCCTGTGCCTGCCCACGATCCTCTGCTGAAATATGTCTGTGTGGGCACCTCTTTGGCATT
>VKON01002586.1:12925-23474 GCA_009741485.1 Malurus cyaneus samueli
ATAGAGAGAGATCTGTGCCAAATGAACCCCAAAACCTCCTCGATGCCAAACTCGCACCCCCGAGCCCCTGTGCCCAAAATACCCCGAGCCCCTGTCCAATGACCCCGAGCCCCCTGTGCCAAATGACCCCAAACCCCTGTGCCAAATGACCCCGAGCCCCCTGTCCCAAATGACCCCAAAACCCCTGTGCCAAATGACCCCCAGCCCCGTTTGCTGAGAGCCACCTCTGCTCTTCTCACCAGGCCTGTGGAAATAAAGGCTGATCCCATTGTGAAGCTGGAAGAGCACGTGATGATGGAAGAGGACATGGGATCTGAGCAAAATGAGCACCCTGAGGAATTCAAGGTGCTGCAAGTGCTGTGGTTGAAGGCTCTAGACAGATAATGCTCCACCAAGGTCAAGTATTTTGGATTGCCACTTCTGCAGCTCCCAGCTTAAACCATCTTCAGCAAGGTGAAACTTTGACTGACTTTATTACAGCAATTGTTCCCAAGTAAATCCTGTTTCCTGGTTTTCTAGGCAGGCAGAAATGGAAAGAATTGGAAATAATTGTCAAGTAATCTTTTGCCCGTGCGGTGATTTTCTCACTCTCCAGAGTCTGGCATTGGCTGTGGAGCAGAGTTGGAGCCTTTGAGGCTTTGCTTGTGGGATTTGACTCTGTTTATATGGTAATGATTATTATAATTCCCAGGGGTGTCCACAGAACGAGTCCAGGAACAAAAGAGGATTATTGCCACGCATCAGGCCAGAGGGCAGAAAGACCCAAGTACTTACATTTAATAGCACAATGGTCCAGAACTTGCCAACCTGCAAAATATTGCAGCGAGTGCTCTCAGAACCTGCTTCAGTATTTTGTTCCCTACTTCTCCAAAAAGATGAATAATGGTACCGGCTAATCGGATGGTGAAGTCACCTCTATAAGGGACAGCGGGGCTGGGGTCATTTGAACAGCAGTGCATTCGGTGTGGAGATGGTTTTTGCATCACTAGTGGATTTTGGGGTCAGTGGGTTGGCACTAGGGTTGGGGTTCATTTGGGACGTGGCGTGGTTTTGGGGGTACATCTTTGCGAACCCAGGGGTTTGTGGCGAGGGCTCATTGGTGGTGCCAGCAAGGGGCTCAGAATTCTGCGCCGTGGGTCATTTGGAAGACTTCCAGAGGGGGTCTTGGGTTCAGATATTGGGACAAAGATGGCGCCCACCGCAGAAGATTCTGTCAGGAGGGTGAGCCCTTGGTGACGTGGATGGCTGTGAGGATGCCCATGAGTGAGGTTTGAAGGGTTGTGGACTGCTCTTGCTTTTCGGGGGGAGCACGGGGTACGACTTTTCGTGGTCAAACAGGGGGCTTGGGGGGTCCATTTTGGCCACTAGGGTTTCTGGGGTCCAATCTCTAGGCATAGGCCAGGGGGTGTGTGTGGCCAGAGGCAGAGGGTGTCAGGCAAATTTTTGTTGAGCGAGAGAACCACGGCGATATTGTCTTGTGTGGCCCTCTATCCCTGTCCTACAGCTCCCACCGGATGCCCTCCATCAGGGGCATTTTGTATGTGGCCTAGCTATCGCCACTCACGACGGTTGGATCACCTAGGCACAGGGAAACACGATAGGAGGTTGTTGGTGTGGTTCCCCTGTGAACCCCCACGCACTCTGCCAGGCCTGGCAGGAGCCAACAACGAGGCCACAGAAAATTGGGCATCCCTTGGGAAAAGGGGAGCCTCAGTTGCCCCCGCAAGTCATGCACACAAATTGCTTGTCTTCACCCTGCTTCAAGGGAGGTGGCAGCCAACGGGCCTGTTTCATCTGGAGTCACATGGCACACGTCGGGAGCTCCACATTGAGGGTCCAGCAATGCATGGGAATCACCGATGGTTACACCTACTTAGGTTTCATGAGCTTGCGTATGTGGGGTGACATTCTCCCTTAGCTGCTCCGGTGTGCTGTGGTACCTGAGAGCAAACAGCCCCACCGGTATGTTGTATGGAGGGGGGAGCTACAGGTAGGCACAGGACACGATTCCTGGACACCTCCTGGTTCGGTCTCTGCTCTCAGGCTTGGATAGAAGACCGCGAGTTGCACGCACGGCAGTCCCTCCAGCTGTGCTCTCCTGTGTCCTCTGTGCTCTCACTGTGGGGCTGTGACTGAGAAAAGGGTGGCACAGCAATGTCCCTGCACTCTCCTGTGTTCCCTGTGTCCTCTGTGCTCTCATCATGGGGCTGTGACTGAGAAAGGGTGGCACAGCAATGTCCCTGCACTCTCCTGACTTGTGGCCCTCTCTGGCACTGTGGGGCCAGGACACCTCAGAGCTCCCGTGCTCCCCGAGCAGAGCAGGTCCAAGAAACACCTTCAGACCCTCCCATGGCATTCCTCACAGCCATCCACGTCCCACAGAGGGCTCACCCTGCTCTGAGCAGATCTCTGCGTGTGGGGTGTCCTCACCAGCTCTGAGCTGGGCAGGGAGTTCTGTACCCCAGACACAGCTGCACTGGATTCCCAACAGAGCAGATCATCCTACACAACTATAACCATCCAAATTACCTTTCCCTCGGCTTCCTTCGGGATTCCAGTGGAGAGGAGACACTTGAGAGAGTCCTTGACCTTCACAGGTCTCTCCTGAACCATTAACCCAGAAGATGGATGGGGGATGATCCTGCAGCCCGGCAGAGCAGCTCTTGCGTTTCATTCCTGTGTGTGTGGCTCAGCTGCTGCTCTGCTCTTCCCCGGCTCTGTAACATTCCTGCACATGGCAGCAAAGGTCGGCATTCCCATATATCTGCTCAGTTTTACAATCTCTGCCCTTTATCCTCACACATTTACATAATGGGAGTATAATGGAGATGCACAATTCTGCCTTCTCGCTCCAGAACCTGCAAGTGAGTTTGTCACGGAGGCTGCTCCTTTAAAGGAATAATGTTGTACTAATGTGTAACCTCTGGGAATCACTGACAACACCTTTTACTACAGCAGCATCGAATTTCATCTTGTTTTTATTTTTTTTTCAATGTTGTGACCTTTTATTTTGCTCTTAGGTCAAAGAAAACTCTTCCCTTGTTGCAGGGCTCTCACAGAGCTCCCCCTGCCTTAGACTGAAGCTTTTCTGTTAGTGAGAAATATTTCTGGGGTGCTTCAGTGCAAGTCAGTCCATGAGTCCCAAAAGATTCCCTCTCGGTGTGAGGTTCTGGAGAAGCTGAGCTCAGAGGAGCTTTGAGTGGTTCCCTTTCTGCAGCTCTGCCAAAGCCCCTTGGTGCTCAGGCACAGCTGGTGTGGAGCCCTCGTTTGGAAGCTCTGGGGTGTCTCGGTGCTTCACCCCTGTGCACTTGCCATCCCATTGCTGTGGGCACAGGCTGGCACGAGGCCATTCTGGGGGCTGCTGTGGCTCACAGTGGGTTGGAGGGACCTTAAATCCCATCCCATCCCATCCCATCCCATCCCATCATTCCCATCCCATCCCATCCTCCACCATGGCAGGGACCCTCCCACTGTCCCAGGCTGCTCCCAGCCCCAATGTCCAGCCTGGCCTTGGGCACTCAAAGGATCCAGGGCTGCAATTCCATCCCAGCCCAAATTCCCAATTCCCAGATCCCATCCATCCCTGCCCTCTGGCAGTGTCACCCCATTCCCTGTGTCCTGTCACTGTGTCTAAAATGTCTATTGCTAAATTGTCTAAGCCATTAATTTTAGTCCCTATTACCAATAGTTTCTTTTTTAATGTTCTTCTGATTTTTTTCTTTCCTTTTAATTTCTGGAAATTGAAATTTAGTCCTTTCAGTCCTGTTCCGCTTTTCCTGATGGCCAAATCATCCCCAAGGTTCAGGTATCTCCTTCCCATACCTGGGGAGATCCTGTGCACAATCAGCCCTCGCTGACGGGTCCATGTGTGTGTGTTTGTGTCATGAGGGATGTTAAAGTCACTGAGGGTCCATGTGTGTGTTTGTGTCATGGGGGATGTTAAAGTCACTGACGGGTCCATGTGTGTGTTTGTGTCATGAGTGATGTTAAAGTCACTGACGGGTCCATGTGTGTGTGTTTGTGTCATGAGGGATGTTAAAGTCACTGACGGGTCCATGTGTGTGTGTTTGTCTCGTGAGGGATGTTAAAGTCACTGACGGGTCCATGTGTGTGTGTTTGTGTCATGAGGGATGTTAAAGTCACTGACGGGTCCATGTGTGTGTGTTTGTGTCATGGGGGATGTTAAAGTCACTGACGGGTCCATGTGTGTGTTTGTGTCATGAGGGATGTTAAAGTCACTGATGGGTCCATGTGTGTGTGTTGTGTCATGAGTGATGTTAAAGTCACTGACGGGTCCATGTGTGTGTGTTTGTGTCATGGGGGATGTTAAAGTCACTGACGGGTTCCATGTGTGTGTGTTTGTGTCATGAGGATGTTAAAGTCACTGACGGGTCCATGTGTGTGTGTTTGTGTCATGAGGGATGTTAAAGTCACTGACGGGTCCATGTGTGTGTGTTTGTGTCATGAGGGATGTTAAAGTCACTGACGGGTCCATGTGTGTGTGTTTGTCACGTGAGGGATGTTAAAGTCACTGACTGGGTCCATGTGTGTGTGTTTGTGTCATGGGGGATGTTAAAGTCCACACTGTCAGCCCAAGAAACAGCAAAACCCGAAAGGGGAAGACCTGCCCTGTGTTACTCTCCTGTTTTCCTGGAGAGTTTCCTTCCAGTGTCAGTGCAGGAATAAATCACCCATCAGTAACAGCCAGACCTGCATCCTCCTGGGATGGACAGGAACACAGAGCTGGGAATGTTCAGGTTTGTGAGCTGAAATATGCCCATGAGTTTGAGCAATGTAATGATTTCAAAATGCCATCAATTTCCAAATATGCTGCCTCCTTGGAACACAGGAAAAATGAGAAACAAGAAAAAGAAGAAGATTTAACAAATGCAATTAATCTGGAATTACTTGGCAGGGTAGAATCGCCATTGATGTATTTAACAAAGAACTAATTAAACCAAAATGCAGACTGAAATAAAAGACGTTATGTAATGCAAATAGCGCTGATTAAAAACTGTAGCCTGGAGAAGTCAGGCTGTGTAGATAAATCACGGACACGTGTAGCTGTGTAGAGATCAGGCTGTAACAGGATTCCAGCCCAGACACAGAAACATTTAACAGTGCTGAAATGTCCTTTGGAAAGCATTCAGTGCCCGTGTTTGAATGGTGTGCACCCAGTGAGGCTTCGGGGTGGATCCACTGCAGGGGAAGGGTCTGCCTGGGTGGGAGTGGGGCACAGACCCCTCGGGGCATTCCCTGATCCTACACAATCCACCCCAGTGAGGGTCCGGGGTGGATCCACTACAGGGGAAGGGTCTGTCCTGGGTGGGAGTGGGTTACAGACCCCTCAGGGCATTCCCTAATCCTACACAACCCATCCCAGTGAGGGTCCGGGGTGGATCCACTACAGGGGAAGGGTCTGTCCTGGGTGGGAGTGGGGCACAGACCCCTCGGGGCTCACAGTGAATTCCAGATCCTACACAACCCATCCCAGGTCTGATCAGCTCATTCTGGGGAGGTGTTCCTGCAAAGGGGAAAGGGCCTGAGGGAGGCAGGAGAGCAGTACCTTGTCACCAACACAGCTCTTGTGGGTTTTGGAGCTTCATGCACAGCACCCACAATGGGGTTTGCAGTGCCCCATCTGACACCAGTTCACCCTGCCCTGAGGCTGACCCATCCTGCACCACTGTGACACACATTGCCAGATCAGAGGATCTGTCGTGTTTCAGCCCTGTTCCCACCCTATCTGCTTCCCAGGGGATGGAAGGACACCAGGGTGGGTCTGACAGAGGCAGTGTCAGATCAGAGGATCTCTGTCCTGTTTCAGCCCTGTTCTCACTCATATTCTGCTCCCAGGGTGATGGAAGGACACCAGGGTGGGTCTGGCTGAGGTTGTGGCTGCTCTTGGAGCTTTGTGGCTGCTGGGATGTCCCACACACAGCTCTGGGGACACCGTGGCTGCTGCAGTGGGGGCTGTAGGGCAGAGCAGGGGAGGTCAGGGAGGAGGAGAGGAGGGAGGAGGGAGGAAAGGGAGGGAAGGGAAGGGAGGGGGAGGGGAAGGGAAGGGGGCAGGCAGTGCGGAGGGAGGCAGCAGGGCATGCAGCAGTCCTCCCACTCCCAATCCCAGCGATGCTCCGGCCCTGCTGCCTCCCTGCAGTGGCGTCACTGAACACTCAATAAACAGCTGCAGGAGCCCGATGATATCGAAAGACTGAGGGGATATTTAACCTGAAACCAGAGTTCAACTGCATCAGACTGCTTATTAAAAATGAATGGATTCATCCGATAAGGATCGTTTTCCCTGTGTCTGTGTTGGTGATGTGATGTGATGTGATGGTCAGCATAGAAGCAGGTCGCTGTGTTTCTGCCCCTCTTTGCTCCATATGTCTAATTGTCTTTCTGCTTTTTGCTTGTATTGAAACTTGTTTTGCTTTTTCACCCCAATTCCTCCTCAATTGATTCCTTTTCAGACAGAAAGTCTGAAAGTCTGAAGCCAAAGTTTTTATAACACAAGGAGTGTGGGGCGCATGGTGGTAGAGCAGCTCCTGGTGTGTATTCCTTGGCCCCAGGATCCACAGAAATTCCCTTGCAGCTGCTTTGGGTGCAGGCTTTACTCCTTCGCCATTTATCCTTTCCTCTTAGCTGTGCCACCTCTCATCGGTGTCTGCATCATTTCGTGTTGGCAGCCTCTTGTGACTGGGGCTCCTGTGTCCTCTGATTGCTGCTTTTGCTGTGGATTGACAGGGAACAGGTCTCATGGGTGTTGTCATCTCCTCTTCTGGTTCTCTAATTACGGGGCATTCTGGCTTCAGGAGTCACTGGCTCAGGATCACTGCTTCTGGGTGTGAACTGGAAAACAGAACTGGGCCTTTGGCACGAGGCAACAGCTTCGCATGCACTTTACTGTCCCATCGCAGTCTGATGTTCGGTGCAAGAGCAGTAGTGTGTGCATGGATGTAGAAGGTATCCAGTTCGGAGGGCAGCATTTCCCACAGAGATTTATGGCTCAGCTTCCGTGTCCCATCTGATGAACATTTCGCAAGAAATCATGTCATAATAATTTTGTAGGTGTTCTGGCCAATCAAACAGTACAAAATTCACTGTTTTGCTACTGAAATGACAGTAAGGGAAAGAATAGTTTTTTCATGAAAAGTGTGAAATCTAGTGAATTTCTTATGTTTTTGTGATTATGATTTTGGCAAACTATAGACACTATTCTGGTCTAAGCCCAGGGCTGAATGTTGGTGCTGACTGCTAATCGATTCATTTCACACAGCGTTTTTTCCTTGTTTTGCTCACGACTGTCAGCGGTTGTGGAAGATTGGTGTTAGCAAGGGTTTGCAGTGGCTTGATGATATGATAGCCAGGAGTGCCCTGACTTCTGAGCTTGCCCTTGGCCTGATCTGGGCTCAGGCAGCCAGGTCGCACGAGCTGGGCACTCTGTAAGAATTCTGTGCAAACAGGCCGGCTGGAGGCTGGAACACCGGCCGAGCCGGTGCTTTGGGGGAACCGACTGGGTGCAGACAGTGGGAGGAATGCACGGGGAGAAATTATTTTGGTTGGAGAGCCTCAAAGAGACCATCGAACCGTCCCTAGCACTGCCCAGGCCAGCCCCTGCCCCATGTCCCCGAAGTGCCACCATCCTCAGGGTTTAAATCCCTGCGGGAGGGGACCACCTCGGCGCTCCTTTTATTTTAAACTCTCTCAATTTGCTCCTTTCAAAGGAGATGTGCCTGAGCCTTTCCCTGGGGCTCTCTCATGGGTGCTGGTGGTGTCTTTCCTATTAAAAATGGTGAAAATCCACTTCATGCAACTCCAGGAACTGGAGCAGGACTAGCTTTTGTTTCTTTCCAATGCTTTTTGATTTTTTAATTTGTTTTGGTGAGATGAAATGTAGAAAGAAGAAAGTGATCGCTGGAGGAATGTATGAACTCAAGGAGATTAGATAAAATAAGACAACTATAAAAGCCATGGCAAAAACAGTTTTGCATAGTCCAAAACTGTCTGGTGGTTTGTAATTCCATCATGAAGGCACCAAGCTGTTTCTGGACCAAAGATTTTGGTAATAAGTATGCATTGAATTTTAGTAAGAAAATAATATGCCCTGAGGGTCATATTCCTGCGCAATCATTTCAATGTGTAGGCCATGTTCTTGCGACATAGGAGCTGCTGTGGACGTGACAGCTGACTCCAGATCAACTCCGAGAATTAATGAGATTTCTCAGGCATGAGCTTTATGGCAGCAGGCCAGGGTGAATACTGGAGCAGCTGACGGGGGAGAGCTGTGCCCAGATCCAAAGGAACCCCAAAACAAGAACCCCATACACAGCACTGCCCACCAAACGTGGCAATCACCAAAACGGGGCTTTGATAACGGGACCATCGTGGATCTCAGGGAAATCAACAAGCAATTTTGTTTCACAGTTCTGCGATCAGCTATTTATCAAAAAAAAATAAATTGTGAGCCTGCTATAGCCAATGCCTTTTGTTACTTGCTGTTAATGTTTTGCGGGAATTGACAAAAAACCAGGACAGGAGTTAAATGGCAGCTTGAGTGCTGGGTGGTTATTGCCTCAAAAGGGAAAGGGTCTCAGGTGACCCCTTTGAGGAAAACTCTGACAGTGCCTGTTGCTTGATCCATGCTGAGCAAAACGTGATTCGGATGAACTGGAGCACAAAGCTCCCTGCAGACCGCCCCTGTCTGTGGGAGCTGTTTGGGGGGTCTGCAGGGCTGGGCAGTGCCCTGGCCAGGGAGGACAGCAGCACAGCCTGCAGGCTCTGGATTCCTCCCTGGACCCCTGCCCCAAGAAGCTGTGCTGTCCACGGCTCCCTCGTGCAGGGTGAAGGGGAAGATCTGTGAGGGAATCACCCTATGCTCTGCTCGGACACAGGGGACACTGATTTCTGGTGATTTTTTGCTTTTCCTTTTTTACCCTTTTCTGTCACCACTCTGTGCATCCCTGCACCCCTATATCCACTATGTTTGTAATTCCTGTCCCTGATATTCCAGCTATTCAGGAGTTTCTGCTGGGCAAGACAAACATCCTGATTCAAGGGCTCAAGTGTGCCCTCTGGCATCTTAAACCCGATCTCAGCTTGGCTGAAGCCTCGGTCCAGAACATCTTGTGTATAACTGAGCTCTGAGCTCATCCAGATTCCATTAGAATAGGGGACATCGCTGCATTGGAAGTTCTTATGGGGGGAATCGCGGATAGATTGCTAATTCTGAATCCATAAAACGTGTATCTTAATTGGGAATCCTGGATAGATTTGCGCTAATTCATGAAATCTATAAACTTGTACCCGGGCTGTACACGTGTCATCTGCACATCCGAGTGTGCACTGAATCCAATTCCGATGTAAACCCTGTTTTTATCCCTTAAACTGTTCTGTGTCATTATAAAAACTCCACTTCCAAGGCAACAACACCAGACCCCTCTGCCCCATCCTGGCTCAAGCGTGGAGCTTGTGGCATAATAACGCTGCACCAAACGAGCCCTGACCGTGGTCCAGATTATCCCTGGCTTGGTCCCAATCCATGGGCTGTCCCCAGATCCTGCTGTGTCCCAGATCCCTGGGCGTGTCCCCAGACCCTGCACTGTGTCCCCAGAAACCCTGGGCTGTCCCAGATCCTTGGGCTGTCCCCAGATCCGGGCTGTGTCCCAGATCCCTGGGCTGTGTCCCCAGACTCCTGGGCTGTGTCCCAGATATCCCTGGCTGTGTCCCTGATCCCTGGGCTTGTGTCCCCAGATACCCTGGCTGTGTCCACAGATCCCTGGGCCTGTGTCCCAGATCCCTGGGCTGTGCCCCCGATCCCTGACTGTGTCGCCCAGATCCCTGAGCTGTGTCCCCAGATCCTTGGTCTGTGCCCCCAACCGGGCTGGTCCCCAATCCTCGAGCTGTGTCCCCAGATCCCTGGGCTGTTTCCCGATCGCTGGGCCGTGTCCCCCACATCCCTGGGCTGTGGCCCCAGATCCTGGCTTGTCTCCCAGTGCCACTGGAAGTGACCCGAGCTGGGCAAGAGCCCCAACAGCAGCGTGCAGGACACCGATGCTTGCGGGTGATTTGTGGCTTTCCGCCGGAGTGCCTGGCTGTGGACAGGAGGATCCTGCAGCAGGAAATCAATGTGATTCCATGGCCCTCGGTGCAAGCCCCATCCGAGGGCCGAGCGTCTCTCACAGCGAGTGCTGCATTTGCAGGAGGAGGGATGTCCTGCTGGGGGAAATCCTGCACTGGAGACAAGAGGGCTAATAAAAAAAATAAAAATAAACAGCCCGAGGACCATCGGAAAGCGATTCAATGGTCGGAAGTCGCGAAACCGATGCTGCAGTTCAGGGAGGGAGAAGGTTAAGGGAAGTCGGGGAGGGTGTGGGGCAATGATTGCGCGGCGGTGGCTGGTCCGAGAGCAGGGCGCGCGCGCGAGGCGCGGTGGCTGGCCTGTTGCTGTGGACGAGGGGAGCAGATTGTCCTTGATGGTGACATCCCCTCCTGTCCCCCTGAGCCTGGGTGAGTTTATCAGTGCACTCAATACCGTGCTTGCTCACAGGAT
>VKON01002586.1:29210-40048 GCA_009741485.1 Malurus cyaneus samueli
CAGATACACCTGGGCTTTGTCCCCAGAGATCCCTGGGCTGCTGTCCCCAGACCCTGGCCTTGTGTCCCCATCGGGACTGTCCCAGATCCCTGATCATGTCCCCAGATCTCCCGGGCTGTGTCCCAGATCCCTGGTCATGTCCCCAGATCCTCCCCATGGGCTGTGTCCCCAGATCCTGGGCATTGTCCCCAGATCCCTGCTTCCCCACTGGGCTGTGTGTCCCGATCCCCGGGCTGTGTCCCCAGATCCTGCCAGATCCGGATTCCCCAGATCCCGTCTGCCGATCGCTGTGTCCCCGGATCCGGCTGTGTCCCCAGATCCCTGATCCTGTACCCCAGATCCCTGGGCTGTGTCCCGATCCTGTCCTCCCCAGATCCCTGGCTGTGTCCCCAATCCTGGGCTGTGTCCCCAGATCCCTGATCCATGTCCCCAGATCCTGAAGCTGGTCCATCTGGCGTGCCCCAGACCTGACATGTCCCCGTGATCCCTGGGCTGTGTCCCCATATCCCTGGGCTGTGTCCCCAATCCCTGGGCTGTGTCCCCAGTATCCCTGGGCTGTGTCCCCAGATCCCTGGGCTGTGTCCCCAGATCCCCTGGGTGTGTCCCCAGATCCCGGGCTGTGTCCCCAGATCCCTGGGCTGTGTCCCCAGATCCCTGGGCTGTGTCCCCATATCCCTGGGCTGTGTCCCCAGATCCCTGGCCTGTGTCCCCAGATCCCTGGGCCGTGTCCCCAATCCCTGGCTGTGTCCCCATATCCCTGGGCTGTGTCCAATCCCTGGCTGTGTCCCCAGATCCCTGGGCTGTGTCCCCAGATCCCTGAGCTGTGTCCCAGATCCCTGACCTGTCCCCAGATCCCTGAGCTGTGTCCCCAGATCCCTGGGCTGTGTCCCCAATCCTGGGCTGTGTCCCCAATCCTGGGCTGTGTCCCCATATCCCTGAGCTGTGTCCCCAGATCCCTGGGCTGTCCCCAGATCCCTGGGCTGTGTCCCCAGATCCCTGGGCTGTGTCCCCAGATCCCTGAGCCGTGTCCCCAGATCCCTGGCTGTGTCCCCAGATCCCTGGGCTGTCCCCAGATCCCTGGGCTGTGTCCCCAGATCCCTGGCGTGTGTCCCCGTGTCCCTGGCTGTGTCCCCATTCCTGGGCCGTGTCCCCAATCCCTGGCGTGTCCCCAATCCCTGGCCGTGTCCCCAGATCCCTGGGCGTGTCCCCGATCCCTGGGCCGTGTCCCCAAGTGCACTGGGAGGTTGTACCCAGAAAAGCTGGGCGAGGAAGTGCCTCCAAATCCCAAGCGCGTTGCGACCACCAGTTTAGCTGCGGGTGATTTTTGTGGTTTTTCTCCCGGAGTGCCTGGCTGTGGACAGGAGGATCTGCAGCAGGAAAATCAATGTGATTTCCATGGCCTCGGTGCAGCCCCTCCGAGGGGCCGAGCCGCGTCCTCACAGCGAGTGCTGCATTGCAGGAGGAGGGGGATGTCCTGCTGGGGGAAATCCTGCACTGGAGACAAGAGGGCTAATAAAAAAAATAATAAATAAACAGCCCAGACCATCGTGAAAGCGATTTCCAAAGGCTTGAGTGGCTGACCACTCTGCAGTTTGAGGGAGGGCGAAGGTTGAAGATCAGTGGTGGCAATGAGGTCCCTCTGTCCAAGCAGCCCCCGGCCCTGTGCTCCTGTGGGCTGTGGACAGGGGAGCAGATTGTCCTTGGATGGTGACATCCCCTCCTGTCCCCTCTGAGCCTGGGTGAGGTTATCAGTGCACTCAAACCCGGGCTGGCTCAGGGATGGGATACCCAGGGATTGGGGGCTCTGCCTGGGCTGCCAGCACAGGGAGAGGAGAGGAGAGGAGAGGGTGGGGAGTTTGGGCTCCAGATCAGTACTGTTGAGCTACCAAGGGAACATGGAATATCTCCTCTGTCTGGTCCTTTTCTCCAGGTGTGACACTCCTCAGGCTCCAGGGACGATTGTCCTCTCACAGAGTGCACTGCACAGAGCAGCAGAGGGGCTTTGGGGTCATTTCCCAGCTGTGCTCCCATTCCTCTGCACCTCTTCCCTTTCCCCGCTGCTCTCGGTTGCTCTGCAGCTCCAGGTTGTGTCTGGAATACAGAGCAGAGCCTTTCCAGCAGTCCAGATGTGATTTCTTTGTGCTCTTTGTTACCCTGAGCTGGCAGGGAGTGGGAGCCCCTGTCCCTGCAGTGATGGACACCACAGGCACTGACTCTGCTCATTTGGTGAGGGGAGCAGAGCCCTCCAAACCCCATTCCTGGAGCACGGGTGATGTTCTGAGTCTTTATTCTGAGTGTGATTATCAAAGAGAAGAATCCATGGCAGGCCTGGGTTGCTCTGTGCTCTGTGCACACCACAGACCCTTCAGGGATGTGAGATCCCTCCTCTCTGAGCCCCTCTGCATGGCTAGGGCTGAATATTTTTAAAATATATTTACATATGTTAAAATACAAATACATTCACCCATTAAATTAAAGTGGCCAGTAAAGATCCTGATGGATTTGGGCACATTCTGTCCAGATTTCCAACACTTCTTGCTGTACCAAAGTCCACTCTGCTCCAACCCAAAGGCTTGCAATGCCTTTGCCACCCAAGGAATTTTCAGCCCTTTAGAAGAAAGGAAAATACAGGAAAATCCCTTCATGGAGTAGAGGATGGGAATTGCAGCAATCACACTTGCCAAAATACGTGCACCCCAGGATGAATGACATCCCGGGTGACAGTGTACACTCCCAGGGTGACGCCCACTCCGCGGTAGGCGTACTCCGTGGAGCGCCAGTGTCCGTACACTCTCTCCACTTCACGTCTCTGCCTCGCACAGCTGACTCCACTGCGCACTGGTGCTCTCTCATTGTCCACACAGCAGTATAGGTGCGTTTCTCTCGTGGGCTCGTCACCATACACATCCCACCGTTGCACGTGTCATGACAGAAAGCATTGCCCCTGTGGCGCACATGCCCTGCTGCGCTCTTTGCCCCTTCTTTTTACCCTCTCTTGGTGCCGCCCTCTCATATTGCCCCATGCTTTGTACTCCTACTCTAATCCTGTGCGCCCTCGTGTCTTCCCCTCCGCGCCGTACCTGTTTACCCTCGCTTTGTCTCGCCCGCATTTCCAATCTTGTGTCGTCCTCTGGGCCTCTCTTCTGCCCGCTCACAGGTGACTCTATTGCCTCCTTTCCATTGCCTCGTTCTGCCACTTTATTGTCCCTTCTCCTTTCTCTCGCTGCCTACTTGCCCCTCTTTGTCCGCTCATTTGACTCTCCATCTTATCCTCTTTTTGCCCCTTTCCCTTTGACTACTCCCCTGTTACTTCGAAGTATTGCCCTGTCGTTGCCACCTCTCATGCTCGCCTCAATTTTTTCCCGCTCGTATTGCTTCGTGGTGGTTCCTCTACTGCTGCCCTTCGGTGTTTAGGTGTCTCCTCTTCTTCCCGGTGTTTGTTCGCAGGGGTTTATCTTGGGCTCTCTTCTGCTCTGGCTGCTCTAGCTGGGTCGGGCCTGTCTTTCTTCTTGTCCACCGATCTCATGAATAGTGTGTCTCCTCCTAGCCTATGCCACTCTCGGAGCCGTCTGTCCACACTAAAGGATCTAGTCTCTAGTCCAGCATGTGTTGTTGGAGAGGGCCATTACCTAACGTGTCCCGGGGAGGTCAGATTAGATGCGTCCTATGACCTAGCATATGGTTATATAGTTATATCTCGCAATGGCGTTTGATCTATATATTTTGTCACCTGTCTCGGCTAAGCGGTGTGGGACAGTAGCTGCCTCGCTTGTGCTCGTTGTAAGTTCGCAATCGTCTCTTCTTTGTGTAAGAGTACTCTTGGTCTGCTCCAGATTATATCTCTCGTAGCAGACTTTATCTCTAATGACCCCCAGTTGCCCTTACACTGGCTGTTAATGAGCTTGGATCTTTGCAAATACAACCGTAAACTCCAAATCTATTTGCCTAACGATCCTTTTTTAGAGTACAAGGTCTCACTGTGTCTGTGCTTGTCACTGCTCTATCTCACAATTTAGGCAATTCATTATCTCCACTTTACAAATTCAGGGGCCCGGGGTCTTTCGTGGATCTGAAGACCTAATGTGGTGAAAGGTTGCCGTCACATGGGGGTTTGCAGATGCGGTTTTCGGCACGTTGCAGTGTGCGGCCATCTTGCTCCAATTCACACGCTGAACGGTCTGCAGTCTGTTGGGAATTCCCCTTGACTGGCTTCATAGCTGAATTTCATGCTCTAGGTGGGGGACTCAGTTTGTTAAATTATGCTCGGACGAATTACTTTTCGTACTTTTTTGAGTATGATCCTTGTTGCTCCGACCATTCTCTTCTCAGCCAGCCCGGACTCGAGTGGTTTATCAAAAGTCGGGTTTTGAGAATTAGACACGTATCTATTCGTATGAATGTGATCACTCGAGCTGGTACTTGATGTGTAGAGATGGGGCAATTAATACAGCAACATGTCACAATCTCGCCAACCTGTGCATGGTTCAAGTGGTGGCCAATTCCATGAGTATTATGTTAGCATTGCCGGGCCACTCCGCATCTCAGTATCCCAACATAGCATTGGGTGCCATACTACATTCCAAGGTGTGACATATACAATTGGGAAATAGCTATCTGAGAAATATCACTGTATAATGAGGATGAAAACCTAAGCACATTCATCATAGTTCATAATTTATCCGCGCCGAATAAGCATGGAGTACTATGCCCGAATCGGAATTATGGTAGCAGGCAGGTCTGGTTTGCTATCTTCGGGCTAACTAGTCTCCTTTCGAGTCATGAAGGATAGGCCACTATGTTCATGTAAATTGGAATACATTTTAGTATCACATTAATATGTGTTAATGTGCCACAGTTCATGAAATGGTGATATAACCATTCATTTGTAATTGGAATATGTGGGGAGATAGACAGTACACAAATGGGATAGCAGCCGGTAGTTCTTTGGAATTGGCGTGGAGATCACTAGCAGTGCGATTGTTAATAAGGCATAGAGCACACGGTACACAAGATATGGGAATTCGGTCAGGCAGGTTTTGTAGAGATATATGTGGCGGTGAAGCTGCCAGTTGAGTGAAGAATATGGATTGTGTTCAGTCCATGGCTGGTATCAACAAAGATAATGCTGTGAAATCCGTACCTAGTCCATGATCGAATGGATAGCGCCATCCACCAGAGGAGTCTTTCTCTCTCCGCCCGGGTTTGTTTGGATAGTGTGGTCAGTGCGTGCATAGCCCTCAGTCGGCAGCCTTTTAAGCTCGAAATTGTTCTCCGTGTTTAAGCATCAGTGCGTTGCTGAACATGGAACAGGACTCCGCCAGATTCTGCCTTCGGATCGACATATATCCCTACGTGTATTCCTATTTTGAAGAGCCTGTGAGCACCATCAAATTCATACGCATTTCCAGCAAGCGTGTATCTGAGAGGTCCCATTCGGCCTATTCAGCCCCTCTTTGTTCGCTTCACCGTTGTGCCTCGCGCCGATGGATTCCGAGGCCCTTAACACCGTCGTTAGCTGGAAGGTGGGACGTCTACCTCCCTGCGCTGGCATCGGTTGTGATAGCTCCAGGGCGGAACCACGCCTGTGGCGGCGCCTCGGCTTCCCCGCAGAGACGTAGTGTTCGTCAGATACTTCAGATCCAAAACCCGACTCCTAGGTCTCGTATATTGCATAGCTCTAAGGGGTGAACAGTCTTTAAATAGAAGAATTTTAGTGCGTGAAATAGCGAGACAGGCGTGCAGAAGTGAAATCCTCTATTCGTTCAGTATCTTTATTTTTCGTCCATGGTTAGTAGGTTGTGTCTTGCCTTCGCGGATTTGTGTTAACTTTACGTGGCTGTTCTCATGAGTGAGACAGACCTCGCTGTGGGTTCATGGAGCTTTACGGTATTTTTCACCAGACCCTGTCCTTGAGACCTTGGCGGAACAATACATACACTTCTTGTCCTGTCATGTGAAAGACTCGAATGTAATGGTGCTTTACTTTTCTTCGTACTTCTGTAGTGTTATCGCTTTGGACAATGTCCCCTCCTCGCCCCGCGCGCCCGCGCACGGGTGGAGGGTTTGACTCCGGAAGAGATGCCTCCCTAGGATCCTCCCAGGCTGATGGTGCAGTGCCTCACCTCCCGCCCTAGAGGTCACGTAGTTATGACTGCCTAGCTCTGAGAATGTGAGTTTTGATGACAGACTGAACCATTTTTTTCCCGTTGATGTGTGTAGTGACCCTCTATCTCATCTCATCTTGCAGCCTGTCCTGTGTGGCCATCGGCTAGGTGTATTACGAATGGAATATAAGTAACCCGTGTGAAGAGAGACCTTCTTGATACAATTCTGCATATTTATCTGAAAACCCCTGTGAGGGTTTATGTATATATACACATCTTATATATATTTCAAGATCTCTGGATCTGTATATTTTCTTCTTCTTTATACACATAAGAACTGAAAAATTTGCAATTAACCCTTCCGATTGAGGACCTGTGTTCTTGTCTATAAATTAGCTAGCCAGAATTTATGGTCCATCGGAAGGTGTATGCCTTGTCGTACCCGCATAACTGCAGCTCAACGATTGTGGTCGTGTGAGTAATTTTCTCCCTTGATCGTCTACCTGTGACTGAGCACGGAATGCGTCACGTCATGTGAGTTAGTGGAGTAGATCCTTCTCCCTCTTTTCCAGCTTGTCTTTACTGAGGTAGCATCTGACCCATATTGTGGAGAGAAACGAGAGCTGCCGTGGGATGGCAACGGGTGTTAGTCACATTCGTCCGGTGCCGCCAGCTTGACAGGTGTTTCACCGCCCTCGATGACGTGTTTGGGTTGACGGTGCCACGGAGTCTCTTTGAATGGAGCGCAGTCGCATGGTGATCGCTTTTGTGTGGTCTCATACTTGGCCTTATCATTGCTCGAAATTTCATAAGATATTCTTGTTGAGTTGTGTCGTTATTCTCTCTGCTTTTCGCCTTTGGTTTCCCCAGAGTTTGCAGCCAAGACAGGGTTGTAAATGACCAGAAAGGTGAAAGCTTTTGCTGTCAAATCTGTGGCACTATGCAAGAGGCGAAATGTGAGGGGTTCTTTAAAATATTGGATTAATCTACACTTAAGCCTCAGGTGCTCCCACACCGGCTGCACGGACTCTTGTTGCCTCCATTCACGTGCATATGGCAGTATGTTCAGGGAAGAGAGTGCCTTGAGAGCCCCTAGTCAGCCCATTTGGGTGTGCCTCACTGCCCAGGTGGAAATTCTCATTGATTGTATATGTTGTCGAGCCAAGGATGACAGAAGCCAGCGTTGTTGTTGGTAATGCCAAGTCCCTTTTCACTTCCTTTGAAAATTGGCTGGCCCCGCCCCTGGCATTGAGGTTTGCGCTTGGTGCACGGGGATTTTTGAAAACATACAGCGAGCGCCCTCTAGGAAGCCAGAAGCCAAAGACAATAAGGCAAGTAGAGGAGAAGTTGATGTAGGTCGGCATTTGCCCAACGCCGTTTTTGTCCCAGTCAATTATCTATTGTTTTAGTCTGTTTTCTTTTTGTTTGTAGCGATCGTTCAGTGGTGCAGCAGCCAAGGTGGACGGAATTTTTATTGTTCCTTTATTTTGTTTTAAACTATATGTTTTGAATTTTAGCTAAAATTAGAATCGAGTTTCCCAACAAAACCAACAAAAAAAAAAAAAAAAAAAAAAAAAAAAAAAAAAAAAAAAAAGGTCTTTTTTTTTTTTTTCAGACCATAGTGCACTTCTTTACGATCCCTGAAAAGTTTGGCCTGGGAAGATATAAAGGAGTCTTTTAATTGCTATGAGCACCTAGCGTATTCTCTGGTGTTTGTGGTGTCAAATTTACTCTCTTCCTTTGTTCCTCGTGATATGAGTGTCAAAGATATTAAGCACTACTGTTTACTAATCATTTTATCACTATAGAGTTCTGATTGTTGTGAACTTTCAGTGATATCTTAGCATAAGATTAAAGAATGCTTGGGATGTAGGACGATCTTGTCGGTTTGTTCAAGGAATTTCTTCCACTGTAGTGGGTATGTTTGTGCTCTCACATGCCCAGTTCATAGTGTTGTATGCAGTCAGGAACTCGCTTTGTGCTCCCCAGAATGCAGTTTACCATGTAGGATTGTCTCTGAGTTTTGAAATCCTTAATTGGATAGTTATCTAATCGCTCGAACTGACTAACGTTTTACTGACGTTATAAGTGTGGATGAGCTGGAATCGTATACACAATTTTGGAATGGTAGCTGTGGTGGCTGAACATTTGGTATTACTCGTTTCAGATTGCTGCCGAAGGTAATTTCGGGGTTCATAGGGCAACTGGTGCCCGCCTGCTTCCCTGGTTGCCGCCTGTGCACTCCCGTGGGGCAAGGGTGTCGCAGGTTGTATTTGCATGACACCCGCTTAACATGCTCCCTCCTGTGGCTCCCAAAAGGTGCGCTTATGGTGGGAGTGTCCTACGTCGGTCACCTTGTTATTAGTTTGAAGAACAGTGGGTTCCCTTGGAGTGATTGGTGATTCCAGATGTGGGGCTCCTCCCATGTCTGACGCGGTGCTGCGAACTGTGGTTACTGGTGAGTGTATTCTGTGATTATGGGATTGGGGCTGGGAGGGTTTAGGAGGGGCTGTTGGATGGAATTCCATCCCTGGATCCTCTTGAGTGCCCAAGGCCAGGCTGGACATTGGGGCTGGAGCAGCCTGGTGACACGTGGGAGGGGTCCCTGCCATGGATGGTGGGATGGGATGTGTGATTTTTGGGGTCTCCTTTAACTTCCAAACCAGTCAGGGGCGTCCATCTCAGTGTGGATTTCTGAAGATTTCTAGGATGAATCAGAGCGGGACTGTCCTGGGATCTTTCTCAGGCAGTGACATTCGCACTGCCTCTTGGATCCTCTACATCTGGGATTCTTGAACTGCACTGCTCTGGAGTCCTCCACATCTGGGATTCTTGCACTGCACTGTTCTGGAATCCTCAACATCTGGGATTCTTGCACTGCACTGTTCTGGAATCCTCAACATCTGGGATTCTTGCACTGCACTGTTCTGGAATCCTCAACATCTGGGATTCTTGCACTGCACTGTTCTGGAATCCTCAACATCTGGGATTCTTGCACTGCACTGTTCTGGAATCCTCAACATCTGGGATTCTTGCACTGCTCTGGAATCCTGAACATCTGGGATCCTTGCACTGCTCTGCTCTGCAATCCTGAACATCTGGGATTCTTGCACTGCTCTGTTCTGGAATCCTGAACATCTGGGATTCTTGCACTGCACTGTTCTGCAATCCTGAACATCTGGGATCCTTGCACTGCTCTGTTCTGGAATCCTGAACATCTGTGCAGAGCTGGGACTTTGCCTCCATGGAAATGTGGAACAATTTCAGAGCTGCATTCAGGATGAGGGGGAGGAGGTGGCTGCATTCAGACCTGGCTGTAACCAGCAGTGATAGCAGCTCCAATAGATGCTGTGTGCATTTTCATTATATCGTTTTCTCAAGTACCACTATTAAAAATGTCATCCATTGTACATTCCAGCAGATGTGTGTGCTATTGATTCCTTCGTGCTTACCTTAGAACTGTTTATTCTGTGTAATCTTTTCATTGAAAATGAAGACACAGAGAATCCAATGTGATTCTTTACTGCAGTGAAAAATACCCCTCATCCTTTGAACCATCACAGACTGACATCCCACATCCCAGCGTTCTTATCTTGCATTCTAGTCTGAACTGTATTAGTGTACGTTATTTCTTATTCTTTTTATGTTCGATAATATGCTTTTTTTTTCCACAGGATTACAAATAAAATGAAATGCAATAAGCTTTTTCTCTGGACATTTCTTCATTACTCACATCTTACTGCTAAATATTACAGAGCTTGGGGTGAAAATGTTCGTTACGACGAGGAGCAAAAAGAACACAAGATGCTTAATAACCAAATAATTTAATGTTTCTGTTGCTGCTTTCCCCCTCAGAGGTTCAATTTGATTAGGTCCTTCTTCATAGCTTTACTTACGAAACAATCCCTTTCTCTATTTTCTAAAAAATGAAGCAACGATGCTGCTTCTATATTCTCCATTTGTTTGAACTACTGTTTAAAAAGTGGGCATAAAACTAATAGGATTGTGTTCCAAGGGTCATTGATCTTATACGTGAGTATGGGTCTCCAAAGGGTGGCTGGTGGTGGGTTTTTTGCTTGCGTTATACTAGCATGGTCCTAGCACCATAGCTTGCTCATCGGTTGGCACAGCCTGTCGTGCCATGGGCCAACATGGTGTCTCTTTGGTCAAGCTCAGGAAGTTTTTTCAGAGATTCCGATCTTATGGAGGTTTTGCCACCTTGTGGGTTCTGCAGGCGTTGTCAACTTAGCCTTTATGGTTCTGACTCGTCTCTCTCTGCACTGGTAGGGGTTTGAATGAAAAGATGTACGCCTCTCTCTGCCTCATCCGAGGCTAATTATTATTCATTATTAAAACCAGATCATTGAGAGGTATTTGGCAGGTTTACTAAAATAGGTTGGAACTTACATGCAGCCAGTCGCGTCCAATTCCATTAAGCCCACCCTTCTGTGGATTCTACCACACAGGTGAACTTGCGTTCGTCCTCGCCGTAAAGTTGATTGTCTCCAGGTCAATCTGGTTACACAGAGTTGGTTGACACCCGGCTCTTCCATGCCCTGGGCTTGATCGGCCCATGGGTCCTGTTGTAACACGAGCTGGCGACAATTCCAGCCGCATCCTGGAGCGTGTAGTGTTCGTCGATTGTGTGCGGGTGTTTGTAGTAGCACTTCCTTTTGCCAGAGTATACGACTGATCCTCAGAATGACAATAAATAGTCAGAGCCCTTGCAAGTTC
>VKON01002586.1:40073-55684 GCA_009741485.1 Malurus cyaneus samueli
CCAGTGTGGGAGTGGGGCACAGACCCCTCGGGGCTCACAGTGAATTTCCAGATCCTACACAACCCACCCCAGGTCTGAGCAACTCATCTGCTGGAGTGTTCCGCAAAGGGAAGGGCTCTGAGGGGAGCAGGAGAGCAGTCTTTGTCACCAAACAGTCTGTGGGTTTTTGGAGCTTCATGGACAGCACCACAATGGGTTTGAACAGTGCCCATCTGGACACCAAGTTCTACGCGCCTGAGCTGACACATCCGCACCACTGTGCAAACACATTGCCAGATCAAGAGGATCGCCGTGTCTAGCCCTGTTCCCACCTCATATCTCTCTCCCAGAGGAGGAAGGACACCAGGTGGGCTGCAGGCGGTCAGGATCAGAGATCTCCTTCGTCCTGTTGTCAATCTGCCCATAAAAGGTATCTCGAGCAGTGCGATCAACCCTTTGCCCTGTCTCACCCATCGCAAGGTGAATGGATAGGACACCAGGGTGGGTCTGGCTCGAGGCTGTGGCTGCTCTTGGAGCTTTGTGTGCTGCGGGATGTCCCACACACAGCTTGGGGACACGGGCTGTGCGTGGGGGCTGTATGGGCGAGAGGGTACGGCAGGGGAGGAGGCAGGGGGAGGAAGGTAGAGGAAGGGGAAGGGCAGGGAGGAGGGAGGAAAGGAGAGGGAGCAGGGCATCAGGGAGGGAGGCAGCAGGGCAGATGCAGCAGTCCTATCCCAGCTCCCAATCCCACGATGCCGGCCCTGCGCCTCCCTGCAGTGCGTCACTGAACACTCAATAAACAGCTGCAGGAGCCCGATGATATCGAAAGACTGAGGGGATATTTAACCTGAAACCAGAGTTCGAAACTGCATCAGACTGCTCAAGTAAAAATGAATGGATTCATCCGATAAGGATCGGTTTCCCGTGTGTGATGTGAGTGATGTGATGACAGCAGTAGAAGCAGGTCGCTGTGTTCTGCCCTGCTCTTTGCCCCATATGTTCTATTGCTCTTTTACTCTTTTTTGTGATTGAAACTTGTTTATTGCTTTTTCACCCAATCCACTCTCATTGAGTCTTTTCAAGAAGAAAGTCTGAAGTCTGAAGAAGTTTTTATAAAAAAGGAAGTAAGCTCAGTGAGAGGATCTCGTGGTGATCTTGGCCCCAGAATCACAGAAATCCCTTCCAAGCTGCTTTAGGGTGCAGCTGTACTCCTCGGCCATTTATCCTTTCTCTTCTGGTCCACCCTCATCCTGCTGCACATTCAGTTTGAGCCTCTGGCTGGGCTCTTGTCGCCTCATTGCTCTGGTGCTGGTGACAGAAACAGGTTCAGGTGTGTCATTCCTCTCCTGGTTCATTACGGGGCCATTCCGGCTGTCAGGAGTCACTGGCTCAGGAATCACTGCTCTGGTGTGACCTGAAATACAGAAACTGGCCTGTGGCATCAGCAACAGCTTTCGCGCACTTTACTGTCCCATCCCAGCTGAGTCTGCAAGAGCAGAGTGATGGGGCAGATGTAGAAATATCCAGTTCAGGAGCAGTTTCCTCACAGACATTTATGGCTCAGCTATCCGTGTCCATCTTGATGAACACTTTGCAAGATCACTGTTCATATAATTTTGTAGGTGTTCTGGCCAAATCAGAACAGTACAAAATTCACTGTTTTGCTACTGAAATGACAGTAAGGGAAAAGAAAGTATTTTTCAGATGTGGAAAAAATCTGTTATTAGATTTCTATGTTTTTGTAATATACGAATTCTCATAATTAAACATTCCCTCGGTTCATTGCCCAGCTGATTGGTTGGCTGACTGCAATCACATCACACAGCAGTTTGTCCTTGGTTTCTCAATCTGTCAGGGTGGAAAGGTGTTATCAGGGTTGCAGGGTTTGAGATGCGAAATGAGCAGGGGTGCACTGGAGCTGTGCCCCTACTGTGCCGGTGTGTGCTCTGGGCTCTGGCCAGGACAAGGGCCTCTGGCAACAGGGCACCTGTAAAATTCTGTTTGCAAAACAGCCCTGGATGCTGGTGAACACCACCCGTGTGACTGGAACCACTCAGAAACAAATCCAGAATTAGTGGGTTGGGAGAGCCCAGAGACATCTCCGAACTCCCCAGCACTAGCCCTGCGACCACTAGCCCTTCCTCCAATGCACACAACCTCAGGGTTTTAAATCCCTCAGGATGGGACTCCACTCTCTGCTGCTCCTTTTATTTTAACCTCTCAATTTGCTCCTTTCCAAAGGGAGATGTGCCTGAGCCTTTCCCTTGGGGTCTCTTCATGGGTGCTGTGGGTGTCTGTTCCTATTAAAATGGTGAACAAATCCACTTCATCAACTCCAAGGCTGGAGCAGGAGCCTGCTTTGTTTCTTTCCATTCTTTTATTGATTTTTTAATTTGTTTTGGTGAGATGAAATGTAGAAAGAAGAAAGTGATCCTGGAGGAATTATGACTCACGGAGATTAGATAAATAAGACAACTATAAAAGCCATGCTAAAAAGCAGTTATGCATACAAGTCCAAAAACTGTCTGGTGGTTTGTAATTCCATCATGTGAAGGCAAAGCTGTTTCTGAGACAAAGATTTGGGTAATAAGTATTGCACTTTGAATTTTAGTTAAGAAATAATATGCCCTGAGGGTACATATTCCTGCAATCATTTCGCATGTATGCCATGTTCCTTGGGAGACAAGGAGCTGCTGTGACGTGACAGCTGACTCCATCAACTCCGAGAATTAATGAGATGTTCTCGGGCATGAGTTTTATGGCACAGGCCAGGGGTGATGCTGGAGCAGCTGAGGGGCAGAGCTGTGCCCAGATCCAAAGGGAACCCCAAAACGAAACCAAAATACACAGCACTGCCCACCAAACGTGGCATACCAAAACGGGGGCTTTGATAAACGGGACAGTGATGGATCCTCAGGGAAATCACGCAAGCAATTTGTTCACCAGTTCTGTCGCTCAGCCTTTATCCAAAAAAAAAAAAAAAATCAGCTCTGCTTAGCAAATGCTTTTGTTACTCGTTAATGGTTTTTGCGGGAATTGAACAAAAACCAAGGGACAGGAGTTAAATGGCAGCTTGAGTGCTGGTGGTTATTGCCTCAAAAGGGAAAGGGGTCTCAGGTGACCCCTTTTTGGGAAACTCTGCCAGTGCCTGTGCTTGATCCATGGCTGAGCAAACGTGATTCGGATGAACTGGAGCACAAAGCTCCCTGCAGGACCCCCTGTCTGTGGGAGCTGTTGGGGGATCCTGCAGGGCTGAGCAGTGCCCTGGGCAGGGAGGAGCAGCAGCACAGCCCTGCAGGCTCTGGGATCCTCCCTGGTACCCCTGAACCCCAAGAGCTGTGCTGTCCCACAGGACCCTCGTGCAGGGGGTGAAGGGGAAGAGCCTGCGAGGGGAATCAGCCCCAGCTCTGCTCTGGACACAGGGGACACTGATTCCTGATGATTTTTGCTTTTCCTTTTTCTTCTGTACCCTCTGTGCATCCCCTGACCCCTATCCCACATGTTTGTAATTCCTTCCCCTGATACTCCAGCTTCATTAGGAGTTCTGCTGGCACAGCCAAACATCCTGAGGCAAGGGCTCAGTGTGCCTGGGCTATTTAAACCCGAGCTCAGCCTTAGCTGAAGCCTCTCCTGAGAACATCTTGTGTAAACTGAGCTCTGAGCTCACCAAGGATTCATTAGAATAGGGGACATCACGCATTGGAAGTTTTTATTGGGGGAATCCTGGATGGATTTGCTACATTCCTGAAATCCCATAAAACTTGTATCTTATTGGGGAATCTGGACAGATATGCTAATTCCTGAAAATCTATAAAACTTGTACCCGTGCTGTACACTGTGTGCATTCCCATCATGTTGTGCACTGGGATCCCAAATACGAGTAAAACCCTTTTTATCCCCTAATGTCTGTGTCATTATTAAAAACTGCCTTCAGGCAACACCAGGACCCCTCTGCCCCATCCTGGCTCAGTGCTGGAGCTTGGGTGGCACCGCTAGGCAGAGCTGTGAGCAGAGCTGGCACCTGAGCCCTGGGCTGTGTCCCCAGATCCCTGGACCGTGTCCCCAGATCCCTGGGCTGTCCCCAGATCCCTGGGCTGTCCCCCAGATCCCTGGGCTGTGTCCCCAGATCCCCACTGTGTCCCCAGACCCTGGGCTGTCCCCAGATCCTGGGCTGTCCCCAGATCCCTGGGCTGTGTCCCCAGATCCCCGGGCTGTGTCCCCAGATCCCTGGGCTGTGTCCCCAGATCCCTGGGCTGTTGTCCCCAGATCCCTGGCGTGTCCCAGATCCCTGGCTGTGTGCCCTAGATCCTGATCCTTGTCCCCAGATCCCTGGGCTGTTCGTCCCCAGATCCCTGGCTGTGTCCCAACCTGAGCTTGTCCCCAGATCGGGCGTCCCGCCCTGGCTGTGTCCCCAGATCCTGCTGTCCCAGATCCCTGGGCTGTCGATTGACTCCAGATCGGCTGCCCAGCTGGTTGTGTCCCCCAGATCCTTGTCCCCGATCCCGGGCTTGGCCTCTGTCTGTCCCAGATCCCTGGCTGTGTCCCCAGTGCCACTGGGAGGTGACCAGAGCTGGGCAGAGCCTCCACAGCAGCGTTGCAGACACACCGAGCTGCGGGTGATTTTTGTGGCTTTTCTCCCGGAGTGCCTGGCTGTGGACAGGAGGATCTGCAGCAGGAAAATCAATGTGATTTCCATGGCCTCGGTGCAGCCCCTCCGAGGGGCCGAGCCGCGTCCTCACAGCGAGTGCTGCATTGCAGGAGGAGGGGGATGTCCTGCTGGGGGAAATCCTGCACTGGAGACAAGAGGGCTATATAAAAAAAAATAATAAATAACAGCAGACCATCGTGAAAGCGATTTCCAAAGGTCTGAGTCGCTGACCCGAGTCTGCAGTTTCAGGGAGGGAGAAGGGTTAAAATCAGTGGTGGCAATGAGGTCCCTCTGTCCAAGCAGCCCCCGGCCCTGTGCTCCTGTGGGCTGTGGACAGGGGAGCAGATTGTCCTTGGATGGTGACATCCCCTCCTGTCCCCTCTGAGCCTGGGTGAGGTTATCAGTGCACTCAAACCCGTGCTGGCTCAGGGATGGGATACCCAGGGATTGGGGGCTCTGCCTGGGCTGGGGGAGCTGCTGCTGCCAGCATGGGGAGAGGAGAGGAGAGGACGCGGAGAGGAGAGGAGAGGGAGGAGAGGAGAGGAGAGGAGAGGATAGGAGAGGAGAGGAGAGGAGAGGAGAGAGGAGGGGAGGAGAGGGATGAGGAGAGAGGGAGGGGGAGGAAGAGGAGAGGAGAGGAGAGGAGGAGCAGCGAGAGGAGAGGAGAGGGAGGGAGAGGAGAGGAGAGGAGAGGAGAGGAGAGGAGAGGGAAGGAGGAGGAGAGGAGAGGAGAGGAGAGGAGAGGAGGAGGAGAGGAGAGGAGGAGGAGAGGGAGAGGAGAGGAGAGGAGAGGAGGGAGAGAAGAGGAGAGGGAGAGAGAGGAGGAGAGGAGAGGAGAGGAGGGAGAGGAGAGGAGAGGAAGCGAGAGGAGAGGAGAGGAGAGGAAGAGAGAAAAAAGAGAGGTAGAGGAGAGGAGAGGAGAGGTTCGGAATGAATATAGTGGAGGAGGAGAGGTTCGGAGAGAAGAGGTTCGGAGAGAAGAAGGTTCGGGAAGAGGAGAGGTTCGGAGTGCGAGGGAGAGGAGAGGAGAGAGAGGAGAGGGAGAGGAGAGGAGAGGAGAGGTTCGGAGATGAGAGGTTCGGAGAGGAGAGGTTCGGAGAGGAGAGGTTCGGAGAGGAGAGGAGAGGGAGGTTCGGGAGAGGAGAGGAGAGTAGAGGAGAGGAGAGGAGAGGTTTGAGAGAAGAGGTTCTAAAGGAGAGGGAGGGGAGGGGAGAGGAGGGGAGGGAGAGGAGAGGAGAGGAGAGGATGGAGGAGAGGAGAGGATGAGGAGAGGAGAGCGAGGGAAGGAGAGGAGGGCAGGAGAGGAGAGGATTAGGAGGGGAGAGGTTCGGAGAGGAGAGAGAGGAGAGGAAGAAGGATGGAGGGAGGAGAGGAGAGGAGAGGGAGAGGGAGAGGAGAGGAGAGGAGAGGAGAGGAGGAGCAAGGGAGGGAGAGGAGAGGAGAGGTTCGGAGAAGAGAGGTTCGGAGAGGTTCGGAGAGGAGGAAGGAGAGGAGAGGGAGAGCCGAGAGGAGGGCGAGAGTAGAGAGAGAGGAGAGGTAAGAGAGAGAGGAGAGGAGAGCGAGGAGGAGAGGAGGAGGAGAGGAGAGGGAGAGGAGAGGAGAGGGAGAGGAGAGGAGAGGAGAGGAGAGGAGAGGAGAGGGTGGGGAGTTTGGGCTCCAAATCAGTACTGTTGAGCTACCAAGGGAACATGGAATATCTCCTCTGTCTGGTCCTTTTCTCCAGGTGTGACACTCCTCAGGCTCCAGGGACGATTGTCCTCTCACAGAGTGCACGCACAGAGCAGCAGAGGGGCTTTGGGGTCATTTCCCAGCTGTGCTCCCATTCCTCTGCACCTCTTCCCTTTCCCCTGCTGCTCTCGGTTCGCTCTGCAGCTCCAGGTTGTGTCTGGAATACAGAGCAGAGCCTTTCCAGCAGTCCAGATGTGATTTCTTTGTGCTCTTTGTACCCTGAGCTGGCAGGGAGTGGGAGCCCCTGTCCCTGCAGTGATGGACACCAACAGGCACTGACTCTGCTCCGTTTGGATGGGGAGCAGAGCCCTCCAAACCCCATTCCTGGAGCACGGGTGATGTTCTGAGTCTTTATTCTGAGTGTGATTATCAAAGAGAAGAATCCATGGCAGGCCTGGGTTGCTCTGTGCTCTGTGCACACCACAGACCCTTCAGGGATGTGAGATCCCTCCTCTCTGAGCCCCTCTGCATGGCTAGGGCCTGAATATTTTTAAAATATATTTACATATGTTAAAATACAAATACATTTCACCCATAAATTCAAAGTGGCCAGTAAAGATCCTGATGGATTTGGGCACATTCTGTCCAGATTTCCAACACTTCTTGCTGTACCAAAGTCCACTCTGCTCCAACCCAAAGGCTCGCAATGCCTTTGCCCCCCAAGGAATTTTCAGCCCTTTAGAAGAAAGGAAAATACAGGAAAATCCCTTCAGTGGAGTAGAGATGGGAATGCAGCAATCACACTGCAAAACGTGACACAGGAGAGGGCATCGGGCGGTGACAAGTGCCTCCGGGTGACAGTGCACTCCAGGATGAACAGTGACCTCCCAGGATGCAGTGACAATCGGGGATGAAGTGACACTCCGGGTGACAGTGACACTCCCAGGATGACAGTGACACTCCGGGGTGACAGTGCCACTCCCGGGTGACAGTGCCACTCCCAGGATGACAGTGACACTCCCAGGATGACAGTGACACTCCCAGGATGACAGTGACACTCCCGGGTGACAAACGCCTGGCACTGTGTTTGTCACGCTGTGAGGATGTTGCTGTGGGGTGCTCACCCTCCTGCCGTGCCACAGGCTGCAGTGCTGGCACAGACCCTGCCCCGCTTTGCCCCTCTTTGTCCCTCTTTGCATCATCTTTACCCTTTTGTCTCCGTTTTCTGTTGTTGTCCAACTCTTGGCTCTCCTCACTTTGCAACCTTCTTTTGACCTCGGTTTGCGGAGTGTTTACCCACTTGTTCCTCTTTGTCCCTCTTTGCCCCTCTTTACCCCTCTTTGTCCCCGTTTGTCCTGTTTTGTCCCTCTTTGCCCCACTTTGCCCCTCTTTGCCCCTCTTTGCCCCTCTTTGCCCCTCTTTGCCCCTCTTTGCCCCTCTTTGCCCCTCTTTGCCCCTCTTTGCCCCTCTTTGCCCCTCTTTGCCCCTCTTTGCCCCTCTTTGCCCCTCTTTGCCCCTCTTTGCCCCTCTTTGCCCCTCTTTGCCCCTCTTTGCCCCTCTTTGCCCCTCTTTGCCCCTCTTTGCCCCTCTTTGCCCCTCTTTGCCCCTCTTTGCCCCTCTTTGCCCCTCTTTGCCCCTCTTTGCCCCTCTTTGCCCCTCTTTGCCCCTCTTTGCCCCTCTTTGCCCCTCTTTGCCCCTCTTTGCCCCTCTTTGCTCGCCTTTGTTGCCCTCTTTGTCCTTTTTGCCCGAACCTTCGCTCTCCTTGCCCTCTTGCCTTTCCCCCACTTTTCCCCGTTTTGTCCCTCTTTTCCCCGTTTTGCCCCGTGTTTCCGGGCTCTGTGGGCTCAGCTGCTCGGGATGCTCTCATGGCCCAGCTCTCTGTGAGTGTGGCTCCTCTCCAGCCATCCCTCAGCAGCTGCAGCACACAAAGATCAGCCCAGCAGAAGTGGTTTGGACGCCACACGTGCCCCGGGTCAGGCTCCAGACCAGCAGGAGATGTTTATCCGTCATCTGTATGGCAGGAAGGGGATGCTGCTGCCGTGGGTATTTGTAAACTGTCATTTACAGCAGCCTCCCACCTTCCCTGAGGTGATGGGTATCACCACAAACAGGGAGAATTTATCAGAGTCACACTTCTAACTCATCATTACTCATCTCCCTTTCTAATTCCAAACACCGTGTCCTGATCTGAAAAATGGAAAAGTCGCCAGGGCTGCAGTGTCCACCTGCAGCTGCTCCTTTCCTTCAGCACCTCTCATGTGGAAACTCTGATTTTCAGCTGAATCTCAAGTGGCTATCTTAGTTTGGTGGTGATAGCAAATCAACTTTCATTTATTTATCTACTTATTGTATGGCAGCAGCCAGCAGTATAACATGGTGTAAGCCAAAGAACAAAAGAGAAGCACAGTCAGTGAATGAAAATAGACAGTACATGAAATGGGATATACACAGTACCATGAAATGGAAAGTGAGCAAGTACACTTAAAATGGGAATAAGCACAAGTACCATAGAAAATGGGAATAGCATCAGATACATGAATGGGAATATAGCTACATACATGAAATAATGGTGTAATAGCGCAGTAGACATTTATAGGGTATTTAGCACAGTACATCTGAAATGGAGATAGGAAATTATTAGCACAGTGTTTTATGAATGGAAAATAGCACAGGGTTTACACAAAAATGGTAATAGGCACAAGTACATGAAAATGCAAACTGAACAGGTAATCATGAAATGGAATTAGACAGTACACAAAAGGTGGGGGAATAGCATCTATTGTACAGTGAAATTGGGAATTAAGCAACTAGTATCATGAATGGGTTCACTAGTCACAAGTTCTATGGAAAGGAATAAACTAGACACAAAATGGGAATAGCACAGTTCATGAAATGGGAGTAGCACAGTTCATGAAATGGGAATAGCACAGTACATGAAATGGGAATAGCACAGTACACAAAATGGGAATAGCACAGTACATGAAATGGAATAGCACAGTACACAAAATGGGAATAGCACAGTACATGAAATGGGAATAGCACAGTACACAAAATGGGAATAGCACAGTACACAAAATGGGAATAGCACAGTACACAAAATGGGAATAACACAGTACACAAAATGGGAATAACACAGTACACAAAATGGGAATAACACAGTACACAAAATGGGAATAACACAGTACACAAAATGGGAATAACACAGTACACAAAATGGGAATAACACAGTACACAAAATGGGAATAACACAGTACACAAAATGGGAATAACACAGTTCACAAAATGGGAATAGCACAGTACACAAAATGGGAATAGCACAGTACACAAAATGGGAATAGCACAGTACACGAAATGGGAATAGCACAGTACATGAAATGGAATAGCACAGTACACAAAATGGGAATAGCACAGTACACAAAATGGGAATAGCAGGCCATCCACCAAGGCCTGTGTTTGTGTAATGTCACAGTGGCTGCTGCAGAGCTCTGAGCTGTTTCTGGAATCACAGGATGTCCTGAAAGGAAAGGACCCCCAGGATCCTCAACACAATCTCAGTTATTGCCTGGTGGTAAGCCATGTGGACACTTCTATATCACAAGCTGGAATTCGGCATCCACAAGGCCAGGCATAACACCCCTAGATCCCACCAGTGCTGCTCCTGCCCCAAATTGTTCTCTTCAATCCCTCCAGGAATGGGGACTCCACCCCTGCCCGGGCAGCTGTGCCAGGGCTGGACCATGGAGCCTTTCCATGCAGAAAATGTTCCTCAGATCCAATACAAACAGCTGTGCCAGGGCTGGACACCCTTTCCATGGAGAAAATGTTCCTCAGATCCAATACAAACCTTCCCTGGCTCAACTTGCAGCCAGGACACGCAGAATAGAAGCTGAGGAACCTCACTTTTCTTATTTTTTGAATGTGATTTTTCCCCCCTTTGGTTATTTCTCTTCTATGAAGTGACACATTCCCGTGGGTTCATGGAGCAGGGTTTTACCCAGACCCTGTCCTGGACCTTGGGCTCATCAATTGCTGCTTGGAAATCAGAGCAATTTGTGCTTTCTGTTTGTACATGCACATCATTCCCGGTCCCAGGACAGGGGCTGACTCCAGAAAGCAGAATCACAGGTGTGAGCACTCTCCCAAGGTCACAGTTTGCTGCCTGTAGATGTATTTTATACCCATATTTCCCTGGTTTTACTGCTCCTTCTTCCTCACTCAGCCTTCCTGGCACCAGTGATGAAATAAAGTCCTGGAAGAGAACTCTAACATATTTTATATGTATATATACACCTTTATATATATTTCAAGATCTCTGGTCTGTATATTTTCTTCTTCTATACACATAAGAACTGAAAAATGCAATAACCCTTCCACAGAAATGTCTGTTAAAATGTACCAAATTTCAGTCCATCCAAATATTTGTGCTACCCAATCTCACATGGTGTGAGATTTTCCTCCCTTGAAGATGTAGAAATGCTCATCATTGATAGAGTATCCTTTCCCTTTTCCATTTATACATCTCTGCGAAGGAAACATATTGTGAGAGAAACAGAGCAGCCTGTGCAAGCTTTAGCATCTGCCCCAGCAAAGTTCCATCACACCCAGCAGCTGTTCCACCAGCGTAAGGACACAGTGAGATCTGCAGGGTATTGTCCTATTTGAATTTTAATATCTTTTCACTTCTTGTTTCTCCCTTGTTTGCTTGTTTTTCAAAGAGTTGGCAGCACACAAACACGGGGTTGTAAATGAGAAAGTGAAAGATTTGTCAATACTTGCACTCTCAGGGGACTGAGGTTCTTTAATTTTAATTACACTTAAGTCAGGCTCCCCACACACCCTGCACTGGATGTTTTTCTCTTCCTAATATTATATAGGGAAAAATGCAGCAGCATCTGGTGCCTTCCTGACAGGTTCAATTGATTGTAGCAGGAATGAGAAGCAGGGCTGCTGTGGAACAAGCTTTCATTGATTGCTGGATGGCATTGGCTGCACGGGGAATTTGAAACAACAGCAGGTTCAGAAGCCAGAGCCAAAAAAAGGAAAAAGAAGCTGATGTCGGAGTTTCCAAAGGGTTTTGTCCCAGCTTTGCATTTTACCATCGTTCAGTGGTGCAGCAGCCAAGGTGGACGGAGACGGAATTTGGGTTGTTCATATTATTTGTTTTAAATATATGTTTTGAATTTTAGGCTAAAATAATAGAATCGAGTTTGCAACAAAACCAACAAAATAACTGATATGTGACTAAAAAGCTCTTTTTTTTTTTCTAGAAATAGCCATTGCACTCCTGATCGTGCAAAGTGGATTCAGATAATAGGATCTTCGTTTCCATGCTTATCTGTGTAGTGAAATCCCATGGAGATCGGAATGATCGAAGTTAAATCCAGTGGTGATTTTATTCACTAAGTACCTACGTGTATCTATCATTATTATTATCTTTGTATCAAGGATCTACTGTGTGATTTTATCTCAATGCCCATCAGGGATGCGTCAGGAACTCCTTTTTGCCCCCAGAAGTTTACCAGAATGAAGGAAATCATGGATGTTCTCTGTTCACATGAACCTGAGCTGTTGCTGTGCTGGTGAGCACATTTTGGGGGATGTGGAGCTAAAGGGATCCCTGCCATGGCTGCAGCCTTTTGGGGTCAAAGGCACTGCCCCCTGTTCCCCCTGTTCCCCCTGCACCCCGGGAACAGCAGTGACACCCGTTAAATGCTCCTCTGGGCCCCAAAAGGGCCTTTGGGGGATTCTCCTGGCATTTTATTAGTGAAGAACAGGGGCCTGGAGTGATGGGATCAGTGAAATGGTTCCCATTCAGGGCAGTGGATGGTGGATCTGGGAATGGGAATTGGGCTGGAGGGAGTGGGAGGTGGGATGGAATGCACCCCTGGACCTCTGAGTGCCCAAGGCCAGGCTGGACATTGGGGCCCTGGAGCAGCCTGGGACAGTGGGGAGGGGTCCTGCATGGATGGGGTGGGATGGTGGGATTGGGGTCCTTTAACCCAAACAGTCAGGGATCCATCTCAGTGTGGGGATTCTGAGATTCTGAAAGGATGAACTCAGAGCTGGGACTGTCCTGGGCCTTCTCCAGGCAGTGACACATGGCACGGGCTCTGGAATCCTCACATCCTGGGTTCTTGAACTGCACTGTCTCTGAATCCTCAACATCTGGGATCTTGCACTGCACTGTTCTGAATCCTGACAACATCTGGGATTCTTGCACTGCACTGTTTCTGAGTACCTAATCATCTGGGATTCTGTGGCACTGCACTGTTCTGGATCCTCAACATCTGGGATTCTTGCATCTGCACCGTTCTGGAATCTCAACATCTGGATTCTGCACTGCACGTTCTGGAATCCTCAACATCTGGGATTCTCCTGCAACTGCTCTGCCAATCCTGAACATCTGGGATCTCTTCGCACTGCTCTGCTCTGCAATCCTGAACTCTGGGATTCTGCACTGCTCTGTTCTGGAATCCTGAACATCTGTGCAGAGCTGGGACTTTGCCTCCATGGAAATGTGGAACAATTTCAGAGCTGCATTCAGGATGAGGGGGAGGAGGTGGCTGCATTCAGACCTGGCTGTAACCAGCAGTGATAGCAGCTCCAATAGATGCTGTGTGCATTTTCATTATATCGTTTTCTCAAGTACCACTATTAAAATTGTCATCCTTATTGTCATTCCACGGCAGATGTGTCGTGCTATTTGATTCCTTCGTGCTTACCTAGAACTGTTGTATTCGTGTAATCTTTTCATTGAAAATGAAGATACAGAGAATCCAATGTGATTCTTTACTGCAGTGAAAAATACCCCTCATCCTTTGAACCATCACAGACTGACATCCCACATCCCAGCGTTCTTATCTTGCATTCTAGTCTGAACTGTATTAGTGTACGATAATAATGGCTTTTTTTTTCCACAGGATACAAATAAAAGGAAATGCATAAGCAACTTTCTCTTCATTATCACTCTGCTATTTCAGCTGTGAATGGTCCACAGCAAAAAGAAAACAAGACTTAAAAACAATAATTTTGATTTCTGTGCTGCTTTTTCCCCCCCGGTTCTATGCTTCTTCTGCTTATTGAAACACCACTGCTCATTTTCTAATGAGAAAGATGCTGCTAATATTTCATGTTTGTCTGTGCACTAAACAAAGAATTGTCTGACATTACACTGAGGGGCAAGGGGGCTCTGCAATGCCCTGCCCTGCTGCTTTGGCACAGCCCTGGTGCCGACATGGCCTTTGGGGATACCTTTGGTGCCACCTTTGGTTCTGCCTTGTCAATGCCTTTTGGTTCTGCTCTCCTGCACTGGCTCAGGTGGGAATGACCCCTCTCTGCTCGAGGCTGAGCAGGTTGGACAGAGCAGCCAAGGTCCCCAAAGCCACCCTCGTGTCACACACAGGGACAGGGCTGTGTCCTGCCGTGTGCTCCAGGTCCTGGACAGGTGACACCCGGCTCTTCCATGGCCCTGGGCTTTGTCATGGTCCTGTTAGACACGAGCTGGGCACATCCAGCGCTCCGGCGTGGCATGGTTGGATAGCCACCCTTGCAAGTTCCTGATAGAGCACTGCCCTCTCCCCACAGTTCAGTTAAATAAATTTGTCAGATTAGCAAAGAGCTTTCCCCGGGTTATTCTCATGTAAATTCCGAGCCATTGGCACTCTGGCTGCAGGAATATTCAGTGTCTCTCTCACAAAAGGCTCTGTTCTTTGTCTCTCTCAGCTCCCCGGTTTCCCCCAGGGCGGTGGGAGCTGCTCCGTGCTGGGGACAGGAGATCCCTGCCTGGAAACCTCCACCCAGGGCTGGGGGTGTGCAAAATCCTGTCCAAGCGACACAGATGGGAATCTTTCTCCCGCTTTAATGACTGAAATTGTTTGTTTCTTTATTTAGTAAGAAATTTGCATGCACGAGTCCCCCGATCCTGCCTGTATTCCTCAACAGCCACTCATTACAGCGAATTTCTGACTATTATGGTTATTCCCTGTCCTTGCTCCTGTTTCCAATTTCTAAATTTCACCTGACAAGCTCATTTTCAATTATCTGGTGGCAGATTCTCACACAGCTTTTGTAGCCGTGCCTTGGCAGTGCTGGGTTTCTGGAGTCACCGATCTCGGAGGGTTTTTCAGCCTCCCTGAGCCCGTGGCTCTGATTCTGTTCCCGGCTGAGGAGCAGAGCAGGATGGGCTGTGGAACTGGGGCCAGATCCTGGTCAGGGCTGGGATTTGGCTGCACAGAGCGTTGATAAACACAGCAGGGGAGATGCAGGAGGTGCTGTGCAGAGGCAGAGCCTGAGAGATGGGACAATCATTTGTAATGTGCTGAGCTTCTCCCTTGCACACCGGGCTCAGGTTTAAAACCCTCCCGATCGGGAGGAGGGATGAAAACTTTCACACCCAGGGCTGAACATTTCATCCCTCCTGCTGGGGCACAACTGCCTCAACTGCACTGATGTGAGAGGGGCGGCTGTTGTGCTTAGGAGGTGGCAGAAACCATCCAAGACCCCCAGAGTTCCCCAAACTCTTTTTGGTCTTATCCCTGGTCCCTTGGGGCTGTCCCTGGACCTTCAAGGGGTGACAATGGCAGGAGAGAGCAGTGTTGTCAGTCACTGACTTTGAAAGCAGGGAGGGCTGAAGGGAAGGGAGGGGAGATGTAGCAACACCCTTCAGCATCGTTCCCCACTTTGGGTTTGGAAAATATTTAGAATATCTATAATTAAAAGCCCTGACAGTTGCACATCTGTCTTGGAATGGTCTGACACAGATCTCTCAAAATATGACAGAAGAACTCTCATTAGATTTTAATTTTTGTCCCTGCCATAGGTCAGAGCAGAAGGAACTCGGTGGGAGAGCCAGCCCTGTGTTTGGGACATTTCTGGGGTCAGCCATCGATGACCTTTTGCACTTCCAGATTTGGCTCTGCCATTCCCATGCTCCCTTTTTTTAATGTTTTGCCATTGTGTGTAGCAGTTGAGCAAGCACCGGGAATTTCTCAGTAAGGTACTGTAGGAAATTATTGATTTCTTTTGCAAAGGAGTTCAGCTCATTTCAGTGAGCTACTGGGTCATTTAGAAAATCAAGTTCTGGGCAAACGACTCGTCAGAAGGACTGATGAGGATTGTGAAGCTGTACAGCACAGCAGCTCCTGTTCACAGGCAGCTGAAGGTGAGAAAAATTTCTCATATGCCTTGCTGTTATTAAAATATCAAGTATCCTTCCCTGCCAATTATGTAACCCCTGTACCACAAGGGCAAATTATTTTAATTATAGGATTGCTGCATGTTCAGAGAATATAATTTCTTTTGGAAATAAAATAGGCTG
>VKON01002586.1:55709-94301 GCA_009741485.1 Malurus cyaneus samueli
GGGAGGAGAGATGCCTGATGTGAGGGATTCCTGAGCCTGGACCATGTGAGGGATTCCTGAGCCTGGACCATGTGAGGGATTCCTGGCACCGTGTGAGGGATTCCTGAGCGTGGACCATGTGAGGGATTCCTGGCACCGTGTGAGGGATTCCTGAGCGTGGACCATGTGAGGGATTCCTGAACCTGGACCATGTGAGGGATTCCTGATCCTTGCACCATGTGAGGGATTCCTGGCACCATGTGAGGGATTCCTGAGCCTGGACCATGTGAGGGATTCCTGGCACCGTGTGAGGGATTCCTGGCACCGTGTGAGGGATTCCTGGCACCGTGTGAGGGATTCCTGGCACCGTGTGAGGGATTCCTGGCACCGTGTGAGGGATTCCTGGCACCATGTGAGGGATTCCTGGCACCATGTGAGGGATTCCTGGCACCATGTGAGGGATTCCTGAGCCTGGACCATGTGAGGGATTCCTGAGCCTGGACCATGTGAGGGATTCCTGATCCTGGCACCATGTGAGGGATTCCTGGCACCATGTGAGGGATTCCTGAGCCTGGACCATGTGAGGGATTCCTGGCACCGTGTGAGGGATTCCTGGCACCATGTGAGGGATTCCTGAGCCTGGACCATGTGAGGGATTCCTGATCCTGGCACCATGTGAGGGATTCCTGGCACCATGTGAGGGATTCCTGGCACCATGTGAGGGATTCCTGGCACCGTGTGAGGGATTCCTGAGCGTGGACCATGTGAGGGATTCCTGAGCAGGAGGGCTCCGGGGGCTGTGCCCATGCCAGTGGCTCCAGACAGCCCCGTTCTACTCTCCAGTCACCCCAGTTCTGCTCTCCAGGCACCCCAGTTCTCCTCTCCAGTCTATCCAGTTCTCCTCTCCAGTCTATCCAGTTCTCCTCTCCAGTCACCCCAATTCTCCTCTCCAGTCACCCCAGTTCTCCTCTCAGTCTCCAGTTCTCCTCTCCAGTCTATCCAGTTCTCCTCTCCAGTCTCTCCAGTTCTCCTCTCCAGTCTCTCCAGTTCTCCTCTCCAGTCACCCCAATTCTCCTCTCCAGTCTATCCAGTTCTCCTCTCCAGTCACCCCAGTTCTCCTCTCCAGTCTTATCCAGATTCTCCTCTCCAGTCTCTCCCAAGTTCTCACTCTCCAGTCTGTCCAGCTCTCCTCTCCCCGGCTCCCGAGCCCCTGGAGCATTTGGAAGCGATGCAAATTCCCGGGCAGGGAATGGGCTCGGGACCGTCCCCACGGTGTCCCCACCGCTCTCCGCTGCCGAGGAAAGCCCAGAGCCACATCCCTGTCCCTCCTTCCCCCTGCGTGCTCCTGCCGGCACAGGTAACCCTGCCTGGCTGTCATCCTGTCACCACTGTCAACAGTGAGCTGGACGTTTCTCAGTAAAAGGCAAATGTTAATGTATTGGGAGAAGAGATTAAATTACAGTACAACTGTTCTGACCCATCCTGCTATACATCAGAAACGTGGAGGAACAGGTCAGGGAATAACCGTGCATGCACAAGAAAAGAATTTCCATCATTATAAATTCATGAGGATTCACAGGAAAAATTACTTGTTTGTTTATGCAGAGCTGCAATATTGACCTGATTACGGGAGTGCCAGGAAACCTCAGAGGAAGGCACGGGGCAGAGGATCCCAGGCAGAGGCACGGGGGAAGATTAATGCCATCGCTCACCAGATGTGACAACAGCTACCCTTGGAACATGAAGATATCTCCCCGTTAATGAAGAGACACGAGTGAGATAATAAAGATAAACATGTCCTTTGGGTTAGGCTGCCCACCGCAGCCCGTGGAGCCACTAACGGGCTCTGCAAAGCTGTGCTGGTGACAGCCCTGCCGAGGAGAGATAATTCATCTGAGAACTGAAGTGAGGAGCCAGGAGGCACAGGATGTGGCACCCGGTACTGATGGCAGCGTCCTTGCCAAGAGAAAAACAACCTTATTACGGGAGAAAGGGGAGAGATGGCTGTATCAGCGAGAAAAGTGAGCTGAGGGACCATCATCACAGCAGGGATTGGTGTCAGTGTGTGCTGCCGGGCTGGAGATGGCAGTTATCTCCGGTGGGGACATCGGGGACATCAGGAATGGCACTGTCCCCGGTGCATGGGGACATTGGGGCACTGTCCCTGGTGCATGGGGACATCAGGAATGGCACTGTCCCTGGTGCATGGGGACATCAGGGCAGGAATGGCACTGTCCCTGGTGCATGGGGACATCGGGAATGGCACTGTCCCTGGTGCATGGGGACATCAGGAATGGCACTGTCCCTGGTGCATGGGGACATCAGGAATGGCACTGTCCCTGGTGCGTGGGGACATCAGGAATGGCACTGTCCCGAGGCTGCGCGGAGCAGGATTTCAGCAGAACTCTGGATTTTAGCAGAACTCTGGATTTTAGCAGAACTCTGGATTTCAGCAGAACTCTGGATTTTAGCGGAACTCTGGATTTTAGCGGAACTCTGGATTTCAGCAGAGCTCTGGATTTCAGCAGAACTCTGGATTTCAGCAGAACTCTGACACGGGAGCGAAGCAGTCACCATGATTAGAGAGGCTGCGAGTGCAGTGTTTGGCTGTTGGTGCCCTTTCAGGCACTGCCAGATGTGTAATTTCTGAGATCCGCTGAAGCCATTTCGGTGATTTAATTTCTCTGTGAGCTCCCGGAGCAGCCGAGGCGGTGCCGGTGGGGTCGGGGCTGTGCTGGGCAGGACCGGGCTGTGCGGAGGAATCGGCATTCTCAGCAGGAGCGGGGCACGTGGTGACTCCTCATCAGGAATCAAAGGCGTCAGAGAAGTAAAATTACAGAGCCTCGACAGAGAAATCAAGGAGAGATGTGTATTTTGGGAAGGCTCCATTATGCAGAGCATTAGAAAACACCAATCAGTGGTGGAAATCGTGTTCAGGGAGTCTGAGGGAGCAGCCAGACACCGGCGTGTCCTCTGCATGACAATGAAACCAGAGGCTGCCCTGATTAAAAATAGAGCGAGAAAATCATAAACAGTGGCAGCAAGGCAGGAAAATGCCATTTTCCCGTGGCATAGCAGAGATGGAAATTCACTGGCGAGGCAGCAAAAGGAGGAAGAGGAGTGTGGATGACAGAGGAGGAGCTGGCGATGCCCATTGGCAGCGCTAAGGGCAGCACAGAGGCTGTCGGGGCAGCGGGGCACGGTCCGGGGCTGCACCTCGCCGGGATGGGGATGTGGGATGGGATGGGGATGGGGAATGGGGATGGGGATGGGGATGGGAATGGGATTGGGACTGGGATTGAGATGGGCATGGGCTGGGGATGGGATTGGGATGGGGATGGGGATGGGATGGGGATGGGGATGGGGGAAGGGGATGGGATGGGGATGGGAATGGGAATGGGAATGATGATGGGGATGGGGATGGGAGGATTCCTGCCTGCTCCAGGGCTGCACTCTGGGGATGGGGATGGGAGGGGATGGGGATGGGGATGGGGATGGGGATTGGGACTGGGAATGGGGTCCGGGATGGGGATGGTGGCCGGGGTCCGCAGGCAGCGCCGCTCGCCAGGTCCTGCCCCGTGTCTGAAGCAGACATGCTTTCCTCAGCGAGGAAACGTGACACACTGTAAAAAGCTTGTGCAGGAAAACCCCTCCAACTCCCTCAAATAAATTGTCCGCTGTCCGCGCTGTCCGCTGTCCCGCTTCCCCTCTGTCCCCTTCGTCCCGCTGTCCCCACTCTCCCCGCGTGTCCCCTCCTGTCCCCGTGTCCCCAAACACCCACCGCTCCTGTCCCCGTGTCCCACTGTCCCATTGTTCCCCTGTCCCCGTGTCCCCAAATCCCCTGTCCCCGTGTCCCCACGTCCCCTCTCCCCGCTGTCCCTCTCTCCCCCTCTCTCCTCGCTGTCCCTCTGTCCCGTCTGTCCCCTCTGTCCCCATCTGTCCCGCTGTCCCCTGTCCCCGCTGTCCCCGCTGTCCCCTGTCCCCAGCTGTCCCTCTGTCCACACTCCTCCCTGCTGTCCCTGCTGTGCCCGCCTGTCCCCGGCTGTCCCCACTGTCCCTGTCCCCTCTCTCCCTCTCTCCCCGCTCTCCCCGCTGTCCCTCTCTCCCCTCTCTCCCCGCTGTCCCCACCGCAGGCGGCACAGCCCCCGCCCCGTGCCGGGTCACAGCAGGCCAAAGCTCCTCCCGGGCTGCTGCTGCTGCCCCGAGCAATGGAGAGGTGCCAGAGATGCCACGAGAGCCCCGAGCCCGGAACAGCGGATTTTGAAGCAGATTTGTCAGTGGAAGGGACACAAACGGCCCCTGCTCAGCCTGCAGAGCTCCAAAGCCGGGCAGTGAGATGATTCCTGTGCTGTGCTGGGTCAGAGCTCGGCTCGGGACACGCTGAACTGGGCTGAGCTCTCTGCATTAACCTCTCAAATACCAGCTGCCTTCAGTTCAGCCCGTCCTCAGTGCTTTCAGTGCAGGGTGTGAAGACAAACTACTGTGGAAATTGAGGAAAAGGCCAGGCATTGGGGCTCGGAGCAGCCTGGATGTGGAAGTGTGCACCTGGGATGAGCTTTGAGTTCCCTTCCAACACAAAATACTCTGTGATTGGATTCTGTGAAATGAATGCCAAAAGGTTTCTCCGCTTTGAAAATCCCTGTAAATTAGCCCAAATAATGTGAAGAGATATAAAATCTGCAAGAAGCTTAGAGGTGAAATTAAATGTAAATATGAAAGTAACATCTTCATAATATCAAACAGTTGATGCAGGGTAGGTACATAGGGCAGTTGGAAGCACAGGTCAAAAAGCAGAAAACAAATTAAGTCCACATAAACATTTTCTTACATTTCCAGTCATGTGCATGGATCTGAAATAACTGGCCAAGCCTTTGGAGCAAAGTGGTGGAGACAAAGGAGTTATTCAGATAGCAGTGGTCAGAGCATGTACAGTTCTTCAAGGGAATTCAGAATTACAAAGGGGATTCAGAATTACAAAGGGGATTCAGAATTACAAAGGGGATTCAGAATTGCACTGTCCCTGATGAGAACAGACTCGGGATCCCATGGGACAAACACCCGAATTCCTGGAGGGGAATCCCTGCCTGAGCTCTGGGTGCCTGCAGGGAGCTGTGAGAGCAAACAGAGCCCAGGGGAGGGGAGCAGATGATGGGGATGTGCATTTTGGGACTGTGACCCGTGGGAGGGGGCAGATGATGGGGATGTGCATTTTGGGACTGTGACCCATGGAGGGGACAGCAGATGAGGGGATGTGCATTTATGTGGGCTGTGACCATGGAATGGAGCAGATGATGGGGGATGTGCATTTTGGGGACTGTGACCCATGGAGGGGGGCAGATGATGGGGATGTGCATTTTGGGGCTGTGTACCATGGAGGGGCAGCAGATGATGGGGATATGCGCAATTGGGGGCCATGATGAGCCATGAATGGGCGATGTGCATTTTGGGTGTACTGGGAGATGCGGGGGTAGGACAGATGTCGGACTTCTTGGGGGATCTGTGACATGGGCGGGGCAGCATGATGGGATGTGCATTTTGGGAGCTGTGACCAATGGAGGGGGGCAGATGATGGGGATGTGCATATTTGGGGCTGTGACCCATGGAGGGGCAGATGATGGGGATGTGCATCTGGCGTACTGTGACATGGAGGGGGCAGAATGATGGGGATGTGCATTTGGGGAATGTGACCCATGGAGGGGGGCGAGATGATGAGATTGCCATTTTGGGGATTGTGACCAATGGAGGGGAGCAGATAGGGGATTAGCATTTGGGGACTGATGGACATGGAAATGCGAGTAGTCGATGGGAGAGGACGTGCTCTTTGGGACGTGACCATGGAGGGGAGCGATGGATGTGAGTTTGGACTAGATGCTCCTGGGCGGAGCCGGGAAGAGAGGAGAGAGCGAGCGTGCGATTCTTGGGGGGGTCGTGAGTCGCAAGTGGCCAGACTCCCTCCATGCTGCCCCTCCCTCCCTGTGCATCCACTTCTGCATGCAATATATTCGAGTGGCCTCCAAAAAAGTGACGTTGTTCTGTCAATCTAAATCTTCCTCAATATTCACAGAATCATAGAATCATAGCACGATTGTATGACACGGATGTCAGAATCACAGAATCCAAATGGTTTGAGGTTGGGAGGGATCTCAATCCCACCCATCCCACCCCATCCATGCAGGGACCCCTCCCACTGTCCCAGGGTCCCCAATGTCCAGCCTGGCCTTGGATACTTCGGAGATGGGCTGCATTCGCCCCCATTCATAGATATTCCTCATGCTGGGCACTACGTGGGTCAGTGCCTACCGTATCGGAGGATCTTGTCAGGTAACGCCTTCTCCCCTCAGGTGACCTTCCTTTTTCACGTCCACCCTTCCAGTTCTAAGGCCTTTGCGGCCCTTAGAGCCCTTTCTGCTCTTGCTGTCTCAGATTCTTTCTTATCTGTATTTTCTGTGCACGGAATTGAGTGCCATGGGCAGGAGGAGACCTTGGCCAGGGGATCCGGGTGCCACAGAACAGGCAGTGTGGGACCAGTGAATGTCCTTTATAAACAGTACAGGATATTCAGCATTTCCAAACACTGCTCACCCCTCACTGCAGCAGCAGAGACTTTCCTTTGCTCCTTCCCCTCGGTGTCCTGGCCCAAGAACAGCTCCCACTCCTGTAGAGAATGGAATGAGCCTCATTTCTCAGCACCAGGGGAGAATTAAACCATGTCTAAAGCAGTGTCTGTGTGAGGGGGACACGGGGAAGCTCCCAGGTTCTCTCTCGGGATGATGTTTGGCCTCATCCCTGTAACAAAAGTCTGTGAGATGGAAATGATGGAGATTTGGGCAGAGCTCTGAGCTCTGTCACTGCCCCAACCCCAAACAGGAGCCACAGGCACTGCCCAGAGCACAGGGTGACAGGCTGAGGAGGCAGGATTGGATCCTTCCCACTGGAGACCTGCATCGTGGAAAATGCACTGCAAGGCCAGGAATTGTGTAATTAACTGTGAACTAATAGCAAACTCTTTTTTTATCTCTGTGCACCGTTTGCACAAAAATAGCTGCTGCTCTCCTTCAGGCAGCCGGTCTGAGGCGCAGATTAACAGATCCAATGTTTCACATTTCCAAAATTCTGTGGCTTTAGCCCCACAATTGATGAACTGCAGATGTGCATCTGCAGCCCAGAGGAGCTGAACACGAGCTGCAAGGCTGAGCCCTGGCAGGATCAGTGGCAAACTAACGAGGTCAGTGCCATCCTCCACGTTTCCATGGCGATGGCTCTGATAATGCACAACATGGCAACGCCATCCTTCTCCAGCTCCTCCAGCTCAGCTCCGGCTTTGTCTGAGCTCCTCGGAACGGGGCTGAGATAAAAGAGAGCTCACAGCAAAGGGAGAACCACAGCACTGCGTGAGCACTGTGCCACTGCCCTCGGGAAGGTGAGCTTTCACAAAGATTCCCTTTCCAGAACCTGCTGTGTTGGAAAGGTTCAACATTCGCTGGGGCTGCTCTCGGCCCCTCAATCCTGACACGTGTTGTGGTTTTGCTTTCTCCTGTTGATCAGGATGTATTTTCTCCTGTACAAAGATTTCCCATCTCAGTTCTGAGGACTGTCCCTGCTGGGAGCAAAATGGCCACTGGGTGACAAAGTGGTTTTTGGTATTGGGAAAACCCAAAATATCCAAATATTCCAGGAGAGGATGATGCTGTGACCAGCCCAAGGCAGCCTCTGCTCACACCCAGATCCAGCACGGGGACACAGGGATGGCTCTGCTCCCTCAGGGGAAAGGACACTTTCTAAGGAGGGGTGAGAGTTTGTCACAAAAAATCCTACTTATATCTGAAAATAGAAGCTTTCCAAACCTCAGCTCTTCGGAACGAAAGCCAACTCCAGTGGGTGTATCAAGATTTAGGAGTTTAAACTGCTCGTGGAGCTACGCTTCTGGCTTTGATTAAAAATCCAAAGTTCTGCATGGCAATAAAATGCTTTCAACAAGCACAACTATTTCCAGTTCATTGGGAGCTATGGAATTATCGTTGAATTGCAGGAATAATGTGTTTGCTGTGTATCCAGTACAGCCATCTATGAATTTCAGCAGGAAAAGCTCAGCAGCTCTCCCTGTCGTCTCCTGCACTTTGGTGTTGGTCTGGCTCAAGCCCTGCACTGAAATGAGAGTGGAAATGTTTCCAGGCAAGGCTGGAGGGCTCAGAGCAGCCTGGTCCAGTGGAAATTCAGGAGAACAGATGAGCTTTAAGGTCTCTTCCACCAAACCATTTCTGTGATCAGACCACAGCCATCATTTTCCTCTGCATGGAACACCCCGTTCTACAAAAATTGGCAATATTGCAAATTATTTACCTGGAAAGGAGAAAACCATTCTGGATATTGAGTGTCATGTAAAATTTCCTTCTGAAGGGACTCATGAAGGGAACAGCCAAATGGCATTGGGAGCGAGGAGCAGCTCCCAGACACCCCAACACATCAGTCATGAGTGTCCTTGTTCTGCAGCCGGGATGGAGAAATGGAAAATGGATATGTCATTGTGCTGCATTTATTACCATATTTTAAAGCTGCCTTCAGCTGTAACAAGCTCTGAGGTGTTTTCTAGAGTGATGAAGTATTTAATAAAAGTAAGACAAAGAGTCACTGGAGACCTCAGTGGCTTGTGTGCCCTTTGAAGCACATTACTGGCCCAAAAGATATGAGCTTAATCCTCTCTTCTGGTTAAACTGTGATTCATGGTCTGGAGGAGAAAGATTTCAATGTATCTGCAAAACTCTTTAGTTTTATTCAGAATATCTGGGTAACATTTCCATCCAATTCTTGTTCCCCTGTGTAGCACAGACGATGGATTAGAAAGGACCCCTTGTCTGACAAGGATATTCCATCTCACAAAAGGGGACAGTGATCAACTTGCAGACTTTGCAGAGTGAATCCATCCCTCTGTCTGCAGTGCCAGCCCCCAGCACGGTCACAGCTCAGCCCTCGTGCCTGTGACAGCCAAATCAGACTCAAAGAGATGAAATTTGGGATCAGCCCAAATGTTTGATTGTGTCTGTGACACCTTCATGGGTTTGCCCTCTTCAGATTGCTTCTGATTCTCTGAATCCTCTCTGCTCATCCCATGCTCAAATGGGTCCTAGGAGATCCCGTTCCAAAGCCAAGGGATGTTTGCAGGGACGGGGACAGGGCCAGCACCCCGAGCCCCAGCTGGCCACGGTCACTCCATGCCCAGCAGTGACCAAGGGACACTCATGTGGCTGTTCCCTTCCCTCTCACCCTCTCTCTCCAGCACCCCGAGCCCCAGCTGGACACACTCACCCCCAGTGTCCAGCAGTGACCAAGGGACACTCATGTGGCTGTTCCCTTCCCTCTCCACCCTCTCTCTCCAGCACCACGAGCCCCAGCTGGCCACGGTGATTCCAGTGTCCAGCAGTGACCAAGGGACACTCACGGGGCTGTTCCCTCCCCTCTCCACCCTCTCTCTTTAGCCCCACAAGCCCCAGCTGGCCACACTCCCAGCCCCAGCAGTGACCAAGGGACACTCTGGGCTGTTCCCTTCCCTCTCCATCCTCTCTCCAGCACCAGCATTCCCTCAGCACCATCAGATGGGTTTTCCTGGCTCACACCAAACCCAACTGCAGTGTCAGACAGAACATCCCTGCACCATGGGCTGGATGAGCAGCTCCAAAGCCCAGAATATGAAATTAAACCCGGACCCAGGCTGGGGACCGTGCTCAGTGTTGGGGCATCAAAACCTTGGCTCTCTCTGCCCTCAGGTACAGGTGACATTTCTCATCTCTGTTCCAGCTGCAAAAATATTCCTTTCCCTTCCTCTGCTGCCATCGCTCGCACTACAGCCACTAATGACCCTTTTCTCTCAATAATATAATACAACTGTATGAAGCCAACAGTGATTCAACCTAACCTGTATTTAACAGGAATTCGGGGTTTCTTGCCAGGCCTGCTGAATTTTCTCAGAGCATCCCACCTCCCTCAGCACAAGTCTCTTGCTCAGAGCAATTAACCTTTTTTTCCCTCTGTAATGCCTGAATTTATTACTTTTATAAGTGTTGTTCAATCCGCAGCCTCAGCAAATTGCAAATAAGCTCACAACCTATATCGAGTCATACACTGAATTCATGCTCAGCAGGCCTAGCTCCCTGTGTGGCAACTTCAAATACACCTCATCTGGTCTCGTTAGACTTCTGCCAGGCGGCCTACTGTGTGTAGTAAATATCCAACACTGACTTTGCCTTGGTTTATATTGAAGATGTATTGACTGGCTGATGAGTGACAGCCCTTGGTGCGTGAGAGCTGAGTGCTGTTAATTGATATGAGCGTTGGAAAGGATTTAAAGTTCATTTAGCTTCAAATGACACTGGAAAGCAACTTAGGGGGGATTGCGTGGAAAGGTTTTTCCTTTTGCAGTCTTGCAGTAAGTACGAGGATCCTTATACCAATTTACCTGGAGATGGAGCAGAGGGCCATGTGGCGCCTGTGTCGACCAAAAACCATAAACAGCTCACTTAGTCTACATAAAAAGAAAAAGGAGCAATTTAAGAACGTTCCACTTCATTCTTATAACTGGGTTTGTATAGGGATAAATATGTGATAACTCGCAGGTTTAAGAGTTTTCTGTATTTGAATTTTCTTCAGTTTATCTCTTCGTTTTTGGTCACTGCTTGGTGATTTTCACCTGTCAATTGAAAAATCTTACCCTTTGAGTGCTTTTCTTCTCATTTTGTTTCCTAAGTCAACATCAGCCACAACACACTCAGCAAAACATACTTTGGAGTTCAATATGCAAACTAACAAGCATGACTATCCTCCAATTACTCAAAGGATTCGCAGGCCAGAAACAACATAAACAGGAACATCAGGGTTCAAAGAGAATACCTTAAGACTGCTGGTAGGTATTTTAATGCTGAAAACAGATTTAAGTTTTATTACTACTTGGAAGAGAATTTTTTCCTCTTTGCTCTGAATTAGACCTGAAGAAATAAATGATACATTGACATCAATGCTGGCAGTTGTCCAGCCTTCCAACACGTTGCTGTTTCCACTGAGACTCTTTGCTCAAATACATAAAGTGGAACACGCTTTGTAAAACTAGAGTATTAAAAAAAAAAAAAAAAACCAAAACCCTCAAAACACTGAAATTAATTATTATCTCATAACCTTTATCCCGAAGTTGACTTTTACGGCAAGCAATAACTCTGGTTTGGTGAGAGCTAGCATCACAAATTACTTGAGACCCTTGTTCCAAGTTAATTCTGGTCAAGAACATACACGGAGTGAGTGGTCTCAGGCAGAAATGAGAAACAGTCAGAGTTTCCGCTGCCTTCTCAGTCGTGCACCACCTTTCCTCCGAGTGAGCTTATTCAGCTCGATCCATAAGTTAAGGATGCTTCAGGATGGAGGAAGATCATTTATGGGCATCATCAGAATTTGGGCATAGCCCCCTTCAATTCTACCAGCAGAGACAGCCCTTATATGGGGACCTCCTGATGGGGGGGCCAGATTTGTGTTAGGCTTTTTTGGCCAACTTGAGCAGAGCAGCTGTGCTCACCGCATTGGCTGTGTCCATGTGGTGGACAGATCCTCTGTACCTCATCAGTTGCTGGAAGTCACCAGACGTGTGGAATTCGGATGCTGTTGGTATTATTCTTATAGTATGGCAGTTCCTTGTGAGATTTGTGAAGATATAGGAACACTGAAGGCAGAGAGTGCCGGGGAGGAACCATCAGCTCAGGGTTAACAGCTTCCATCCCAGGACTGAGTACCCACTGTTTCGCCTCAGCCCAGAACTCCACAGAAACAGGGATTCCTCCTCTAGCAGACACAAATGTGTCTTCTCCGAAGGAAAAACAGAGAGAGGATGGCAGAAGGAGCCACAGGGTATCGGAAAGGGAAGCATTCTCGCCGACACCGAAACATTGAGAGACTTGTTTGAGTGAGTTCATCCTTGCAAAATATTATCCTCGTCTTCGAGCCAAGTCGGTGGAAAGTATGGCTACTTATGCATTGGAAGTGTCTGGTTTTAGGCTAAGACCTGTCAGGGGCTTATTTTACTCTTCTTGCACCAGCGTTTCAGACCACACTCAACGCGTTGTAGTTCATGTCTCTGGCAGGATTCTCATCATGTGCTGTTTCCCGCCCCCTGTTGAGGCAGTCTTCCTCTCCGACTCCAAGGGCGGTTGACAATTCTTGCTTGCATGAGAAACACCAACGGCTGATTAATTTTCTCCTCTTGCAGTGGAGAGTAGGTAAGTATCGCAGGTCTCCAGCAGGGACAAAGGATAATCCCTGTGTACGCCACAATTGAATAAGCAGCCCTCACTGAGTTTCACAGTCTTTCTTCCAGCACAGGAAGGGCAATCTTATCCGTAGCAGCAGTCGGGAGCCAACAGGAGTAGATGATACCATCACTATTTGATTACAGGAGCTTTCTCTTTAAGATCAAATTCACAGGAGAAATTCAGCTGCAGCGTAAACGCACCACCGAATCTATTAAAGAACGTACTTGAGGTTGAGAAGTTAAGCCTCAAAGCTATGGGAAAACCTGAATTAAGTGTCTGCTGCAGCCTGAATCAGCTGCTCTGTTTGTGTCATTTCTACGCGTATGTCTTTATTACTCACTGCAAAACTTGTTCTTCACAGGCATCAAGACGCACAGATAGTGCTCAATACGAGCAGTATTTCAGGGTTTGCGTCTCTCCTGCATGCTTCAGTGTGTGGGCCCTGCTGTGCTCATCTCACAGGCAGCCCTGCTTGAGATTCTTTTCCCAGGATTCCCCTGACTTTCTCCAGGCCGCCTTTGCGACTTGCACGATGTTAGGATCCATATCTGTGCCCCACCTTTGGCGAGGCCCAGTTTTACAGACTGAGCGAACTGAAACATGTGAAAGATAAGCTAGATAAGGGTCCAATTAATTGGGTGACTTGATCTTCTGGGTTTAACTTTATGTGCTGTCTCTCTGTCCAAAGAGCCTAATCATTGCTTCAGACTGCGACGCCTTGTCGGTTAACCGGACCCACAACAATCTCAAGGCATAATGAAAAATCACAATTAGAGGCCAACGTGAAAATAAATTTTAGTGACTTTGCTTGTCATCACGTTAAGATCCTACCCTCGTCCAATTCCCTAGTATTGCTGCTCATTTGCTATTGGCTATGAGCATTGTTCTCCTATTGATGCTAGACCTCCCTGTTTAAATTTATCACCACCTCTCTTCATGCAATAAATGAGATCAGCTCCTTTATTAGGACAGTTCCAGCCCCAGACTATTCAGGCTTTTGGAACTGTCTGCATTAGGGCTCCTGGGGAGAAAATTTTATTGCATTACATAATGAAGATGATATTTAAGCACTAGGCAAACCTAATTCAAATTTTTTAGGTGTCATTGTTTTTTAACACGTTATCTTGCGCCTATTTCTGAAGCTTTAAGAAACTAAAAATGCTGAACAAAAATAAATGTATGTGGAAGCATGGAAAAGTCTTTGCTATTTGGAAGAGCTTAGCAAAAGGCGTGGGACCTTTTCGACAGCGGCAACTTTGAAGAATGTCTTTTACACCAGCTCTTCTGAAGCTCTTTCCTAAGTTTTCTTTTGAAACATAAACCTCTCTCTCTTCTCACTCATACTGATACCCATCCCAGCAGAGCTGACCCAGGGAAACTGGCACACTAAGAAAGCTGATAAATTGTGTAGCTTCGATATCTTTCAGTTCTAGGAAACTCTCGGTGACCTATGATTTCTATTTTTCTTTCACACTCTGCACCTCCTAACTGTTCGCCATTCCCTTCCTCCAGCAGTATTGCTCTTTCATTCTATTTCCCTAAGGACAAACAACGTTCCCTCTACTTCTACAGTTAACTCCCACCTCTCTAGACCTGCGGGTCACCAATCCAGCGGGAATTAGGGAAGCAGTAATCTGACCCAGGATTTGTCTATATACCAGCAGAACAGTGTGCCAAGCAGTTAGAAGTGGAATCGGTTTACTTTGCACTCTTCGGCAATTCTGCAACAGTCATACAAGTGAGGCACTTTCTGGGGGACATCTGAAAGACTCTGCAGTCTTCAGTCTGACGGTGGCTGCTTTCCTTCACTGGAGGGAAAAAGCGCGTGGAGAGTACCACCAGAGGGGATTAATACTTCACCAGTGCTCCTTCCTCACCAGACTCGATGTTGCTTCTTTGCTTTCTGACTCAGTTCTGGTGGTCCCACCTTGAGGCCTGTTATTTTTAATTTATTAAAAATTTTAAAATTAAAAACTGAAAAGAAAAAAAACGATGGCACAGAAGCATTCCAGCTATGTGGGAGATTTCAGTTACCTAAACTCTGAGCAAGATCTTAATCTAATAATGGGATATTAGATAAACTCAATAATGGATGGTTCTACCCAGCCCAACTAAACAACACTACTAGAAGGTTTGGCTTTGGAAAGAGTGTTGTCTTATTATCACGTGCATTACAGGCCATTCTGGCCTGCCTACTGGGTTTGGGGCACTATGGACTTGGAGAGCCTGTCTGTAACTGCTGAAAGGCTGACTGTGGAAACTCTCGAGAGGATGCTATCTTTGAGGCCTGTGGGAACACCCAAACACAAGCACGCTTCTTTTCTAGGACTTTTTTATTCAGGCTTTAAATAGATAAAAACCTAAAACAGCAGAAGATAAGGAAAAAGAAGAGAGACTGCTTAACTCGCAATCTTCTGTGTATCGAATTTTTATGATTTGTATAATTAAGCGTCCTCTATCAGCTTAATTCAGTTCCATTTATTCTCACTACACATTTCCCCACGAGCGCTTCCTCTCCAACTTCTGGCACAAATCTGATGCTCTTTGGTAAGATTCAAAGGTTATGAATTGTCTGGAACAGCCTGAGTAATGAAAGGCATTTGGGAGCCGACCATTGACCACCAGCTTCGACTTGCAGGAAGCATAAAACTAAAATTGTTAATTAGCTACTAAAACCCTTTTCTTCTAATCCTCCGGTACAGATGCGTCAGCATTAGAAGACGGCTTTGTTTTTTGAAGAGAGATTTTGGAATTAATTCTGCAGTTAATTATTGCAGGGACCTGTGTTGCCTTCGAGAACTGAATTGTGAGTTGCTACGGCTGCCCTATTGAGCCCACTTCAGTGCAATGGCAAGGTTTATTGGGCCCTGGATTTGTTTTGCTCTGGGGAATGCTTGCTAGTACCGGCGCGCAAAACCCAGCACATAACATGTGTCATCAGGGGCAAGAGGAATGTGCAGGACGCGAGCAAGACATGCCATTCTCCAGCATCGTTTTGCCTATCTTCCAGCCTTGCTCCCTCCCCATCTTCCTTTCCACTGATCTCATCTGTGGAGATGGGATGTCAAGAGAAAAGTGAGGAAAGCGGCGCTTGCAGGGCAAGCTGTTTATGGCCTGTGCATTGAGCAGCATCATCCTTACCGCTATTGACTCTCATGATGGGGGCCACTTGTGTGAGAAACAAATGTACAGCTCCACTGTTCTCAGTGATCCAAAGATCCAGAGGCAGCTGGAGGTCGTCGAGACCGTTTGGCTCCATGTGATTTTGCATGAGAGCTGGCGGTCTTGGATTTTGTGACAACAGGTGCATGAAACTGCTGGGCAGAATGGCGCTGCACGTTAATGAAAGTCACCCAGCACCCCAATATTTTTTATTGTGCTGCTTTCAGGAACACATTAGAATACGTGTCCTTCGTGGTGTGAATTCCTCCTTCTGCTCTGTGGAAGGAGGCTGGAGCCATCAGTCCCCCTCCCCCCAAAAACCATTCGTGTTCTCCATTCTAGTTCATATTGCAACCCAGATATGAGGAAATTACCAGCTTTTCTCTTTTCAGTCATCGGACCAGGGGATATCTTAAAAATATCACCTGTTGGAACTTGCTTCTTGAAATTAATAATATATACAAGGTAAAATAAATAATTGTACTTGGCCTTAATGAGATCTGCAACTGATTCTCCATCCCACGGCATGCATCAGTTTTAGGCAAAACCTGGATTCTTGCTACGTTTCAACAGGTCAGACAACCTGATATGGCTGAGTTTCAAACCACTGCTCTACAGTTCCAATATTCTTACTTCTTTGTACCTAGAAAATAAGCTAATTCAATCAATAGTTAAAAAAAAAAAAACCCTGGGTTTGGCACTGCAAACAAGGGGAAAGGCCTGTGGCTATAGCCTCTAATACAGGATTAAAGAGAGAAGACAGGGGTTGATTTTTACTCCGACTTGGCTGAATTACTTTCTGAGTAGACACCCCCTGACAGTGTCCCAGAGAAGCATGCAGGGGAAAGCAAAGTGTCTCTCCATTGCACTCTTCCTGCCATTCATTGTAGCAGTCTATCACTAATTAAGTTATTGCATGTGCTAATGCCTAATCAGGGCACAGGACCAAGTATGGAGGGGGACATGGTGCTAGGCACTGAATAAGCACAAGAAACAGGGCAGTCCTATCCCGCTGAGTGGAAAGGTTAGAGAATCACAAAAATTATTCATTGCTTCTTGACGCACCGTCTAGACACACCTTCCAAGCCTTCTCAGGTTCAGCACCACTATTTTGATGCAGCAAAAGAGTCCATGACGTTCAACGGGAAAGGAGGAGATCTTCTAAAAACACAACTCCTGGCAAACAGAAGCAGACTAAACAAGCCTCTTTGAAGAAATAGCATTTGGGCAAGCACGCTGGGTTTAAAAAAGATCTGTGTTTCTTTATCCTTCCCCCAACTGCGGTGGACCTGTGGTCCAGCAGGCGCTGGAGATACAGTCATGTGAAATCAGGGACACTGCATGCTGTATAAAAAGCAACGTATTGCAAGAGCAAGAAAACATAACCTTGAGATTAGAAAGAAAAAAAACAAGAAAAAGAATCGCAAGGGCTGGTCACGGAACACCGCCTATCTTTATTAATGTGAATCATGACTTTTGTGATCCATCAGTGATAGGAGGGGCTGATGTGCCTCTCCATAATCAGGTCTAGGGCATATACAGTTAACTAGCTCAAAGGACAAGCACACATTTATGCTTTCACATAGAGTCCGCAATCGGCATTTAATTGAGCGAAATTAACACCCAGTGCTGGAATTGGGCCAGGACCACACACATTTAAATCTCCTTACTTCTAAATAAGAAGTTGCAATATAGGCTGCAGGGCCCAGCAGAGAGGAGACAAAGCTAAAGTTAAAAGATCTCTCTGATAATTGTCCTCTCACACACAAACTACACAGACAAGAATTACGTCCTGGGCAACATCAAGAATTGAAGCTTGAACCTGCTTGGCAACTTGTCCAACGTGGTGGAGCCCTGGAGAACCTTTCTGTGACATAGCAGGGTGTGCTTTTGTTCTTGATTCCTAGGTTAAGTGTCCAGGGCAAAAAACAGATCAAAATCAGAACAAAAAAAACCATCTGCAACAAAGGCCTTTCTTTCACCCTGTTCTGTTTGCCAGCTCCCTATGATTCATTGGTGCTCTACAAATGGAACTCACGTCATAAATGTGACGACAGCTCCCCATTTTTTTGGATGTCAGACTATTAGGCGAAAGGAATGAGGGTGTTTGGAAGGTATCCTGTCACTTATCCTCTGCAAGGGACGAGCAGGAATTTTCTTTCTTCATTTTTATAGGAGTGGCCAAACCACGTTCCTGAATCACACAGTTCAACACGGTGAGCATGGCTGACTTGGGAGCCTTATCTTTCCCCGGAATCAATCCCACACTTGCTCAATACAACCATCTGAGCAAATCTGGCAGGAAATTCAGCAAAAAATTAGACAGAAGGAAGACGTTAAACATTCCCGGCACAGTTAGAAAGACAAACTGGTTTTTGGTTACTCTCATTCAATTAGAGTGATATAATCAGTCACGAGTGCCAGACCTGGCTCTGTGTGATAATCTGCTGCATCTGCCCACAAATGGTATTCCACTAGACAGACCCAAGAACACCACTCCCTTTGCCTCAGGTTGTCTATGCTGGCCAGTCTGATTTCATCCATACCTGTCACTGGTTTGCCCTTGGCCACAGCCTCACTGAAGCACTGTAGGCATTATTCAGAATAATTTCCCCTCCTATTCCATCACTGTTGAAAAGTTTTAACAAACGTGCAAGAGCTCCAGGAACTTCATACAAAGTCCCCTGATTTCAATGGGAACTCTCTGTACTTGTGGGAGTTTCTCCAAATCACGATAATTCAATACTAATTGAAGGAGATGTCTGTTCTCTTTTTTTTTTTTTTTTTTTTTTTTTGCAATGCAGCATTCATTGTGAGACAACATTTTAATTTGTTATCTTCCTAAGTTTTTTATCAGATTTTCCTGTATCTTCAGTCCAGCCTCCACACAATTTTTTGATTAAATTAACTGGAAACACCTGGAACAGACCAACATCTTTCAGCATGACTCAGAGAGCCCAATGACTTTGATAAGCTCAGTTAAGTAAGGCAGAGCTTTAAAATTTCCTATGACTCACATTTCAGTATAATATATATGGGTTCATACAAAAATCAGGGACAGTAAGAAAAAACCACTTGATAACAAACTCTGTTACTGGAATGTCCGAATTTAACATGGCCACAAAGTATGAATAGAAATATTATCACACTACTCGAAAATAAATCACAAAATACAAAGCAAAGTACAACTAGATACCAGTGATACACCAGATATTAAACCACCAGCATATACCATAAGGACATACTAAAATATCGCTAATAAAAATCGTCAACAACTGGAAACTAATCATAGTGAATGCGAGACGTATCAACAAACCGCTAACAACTTGCAAGCCTCCTGTGATCACATACTCTCCCCTCAGTATCCACGCTGTCATCCAAAAACAAAAGATTACTTACATCGTACTCCACGATATCGGCCTACCTCTAAAGCGACATCTAGCATAAAGAAATAGCCTTCGTAATTCCGCCGGAACCCAATATACGATAGCCTTGAAAATAGGACATCGCGTGAAATACCCTCCGCTTAAAGAAAAAGTGTACTATCTCACCGGCGACCAGCGCTAACGGACCCGACAATACACGGTATACTAAATACAATGTGCATTGTATAGCTGCCTCACATCATGCCTTGAACAACAGTAGACCATGATCCCCTAATAAAAATTATTTAACATTAAGCAAAGACACGTTCTTGTGGTCTGGATTCACATCACAACTCACAGCTCGACATCTTGTAACAGGAGTATGTTTGAAGCCTCTCTCTCGCAGTCGCGAGAGTCGCTCCACCTCTCGTATCCTGTTCTCCAGCATCGCTCTCGATTCACCTTCGGGCTAGGTCATAATATCTCTAACTGGAAGAGCAGAGGTTTCAAAGGCTACGTAAGTCTTAATAAATAGAATTAATGCTTAGACAATGCCTCTAAACAACCTTTCTCCTAATCAAGGTAATGGCGTCCTAGTCGCGCGATCGTGCTCGACACGCTCTATATTGTCAACGAGAGTCAGCCCATCTGTCACGCTCTGCCTCAGTTATATAGGTAGATGTCCATCTCATTTTAAGCATGTAGTATAGAGATGACGGAGATACGTCTCACGTAGATAACTCACTGTAACAAATGCTGCCATCAGACTGCAATGGGCAACAGCTGTAAGTACCTGTCTTGCGCTCGCGCTCACTGACTCGTAGGCGTATAGCTGTAGGCGCGTAGCAATATATCCAGATTCCATACGTATCTCTCTCCTATTCGCGTCTTCATTCATATCAGATCATCTCGTATGTGCTGGCACTCCTTTTCAGCTGCTCCCATGTCCCCTGCATTAAACCACGTTTGTGCGATTTTCGGCTGTGTGATTCATTAGCAAAGAGCTATTCTGCGGCAGGTTTCTTTAGTGTCTCAATGTAAGTCATATCTGTGATTACCCGCAGCAGACGATTACCACGAGAGGCCACCTTCTGGCCCTAGCAGGCAGTTTCCGATAGTCGTGCTCTCACTCGCATTAGTAAGGGTGTTGTCTTCTGTTCTTTCTCGTCTTCTTCCTATCTTGCTCTCTCTCGCCCTGTTTCTGCATCCAGAATGGGGGCTCATTCGTGGTGGTGCGGAGCTGCTCCGGATGCTGGGGACAGATGGAGATCCCTTCGCCTTCTGAGATCCCAACCTGCCTGCACTCGCAGAGATTGGTTGTGTGTGTTGTGATTGCCCAATATTTTCTCGTCCTCAGAGACGATACAGAATGGGCAGCAGATCTATCTCTCTTTAACCACTCTTTAGCCATGTGAGGCCTCGTAGATGTGCAATTCTTTGTTAGTCTTAACTTATCTTTAACAGCTGACAGTACTATTTGTCAGGTTCTGATATTATATGCACGGCAGAAGTGCCGCCCCACCATCTTCCTTCGTGCACCTCGATCCTACTTCTCCCAGGGCCCTCACATAAAATCAGATCCTACTGCCCTCACAAGCAGCAGTATTTCTTTTCGATAGGTCACGTGCTATATTTTATTGTGACATTAGTCATCCCCCTGTCCCTACTGCCTCCTGTTGCCTCTCTCCACCTTTTTCTCAATCATGTGCAAGAACGCTTGGCAACAAAGGCTCTAATTTTCGTCTAATACTGATTTCCCAATCCCAAGGATTTCCAGAGAGATCCACAGGCATCCCTGGCTTTATTTCACATGGACAGACATCACACCTGGATAGCACTGTACAACCTAGGGCGCAGAGTGACAGGACAGTCCAACAGGATGCAGAGGCACACCAGAAACAGGCTCAAACACGTTTGTGTCTTGAGATGTCTGCACTTAATACTGTGGGTGGCGATTCTCACAGGCAGTAGATATTGCATAGGTTGATAAGTGCATGTGCCAATCTTCCCAGGGGCCGCGCAGTGCATGCGTTTCCTGGAGCAGTCACCCAGAATGGGGAACCGATGTTAACTAGAGTTGAACGACGGAAAACAGCTTTGATTTGTTATCTTTTTAGTGCTGGCCCGATCACACTGAGACTTTTCCAGCGTTGGCTCTGATTCCTGATTTCGCCCTCGGTAAGTGTAAAAAGTTCCTGAGGAGCGATTCGTGGACTTAGGAGCGTTAGAAGTCTATAAATAAATGAGAAGAACTGATACTTGGATAAGAAACTAATGAGGAGAGCTAGTATATGTCCAAAGTAGGGTCCCTGTACGAGCAGGGGGCGTGGGATGGTTGATCGCGGCCGTCCATTACGCGGATATGCTGCACTACGCAAGGCAGGTTGATAACACAGCAGCGGGACGCTTAAGGAAATGGTCGCTCTAGTGGGCATTGTCCCTCTGCGGCTTCCACAGCAGTGTCCTTTGAGGAGAATCAGCGTTCGTACAATATTTTACGTAAATGTGCTTGTGCATGCCGACTTTCTCTTTGGATGCACATCCTATGGCGTTCTCTCAAGATGTCTCTTCTTGTATTCACTCGCTAACCTTCCCACCGTATTAAATCACGTGATTCTACCACGTAGTTATGGTTACATGGAAAAGCATTATCAGCGACCCCAGAGAGCAGCTCATCTTGCTGCATGCGTAGGAGGGTTTTTTCAGATGCTTTAAGCTGAGACAACTAGGATACCATAGCTCAAATTACCCCAAATACATGCGTACGTGGAATTTAGTATGTCTATCCTCAACCTGCTTGGCTGCAGTCCAGGCTGCTCTCTCCACATGCCTCACCAGCGTCTAATACGTGTGTCCTGATGGGAAGCAGGGTCTTTTGAAAAAAGCCTGATTTATCTAAGTATGCTTGGGTTTTTTGTTTATTTTTTTTCCTGAGAGACTCGAGAAGCTGGTGCTAAAACTACACTCTGCTCTAGAGAAGCTCCCCCAAGAGTTCTCTATCTGCAGAAGACCACTGTGACCTCATCTTTTACTCCTGTGCTCAGTAGAGATTACTTCGTCTACATATAACGCATTCCACAAGCGCCGAGGATCTCCTCGCTACCAGCCCAGATCATATTTTGATTCCGTGCTGGAGGTATGAGGCCAACGGACAGTTTCCAGCAAAAAATCCTGCAGCCCCTTCGTGAGACCGACGCTTTGTGTCCCCTTTGCGTAGAACCCTTGTCAAGATGCTCACAGCAGCAACGCACCCAAACCAGCAAACTGCGCTCTGGAGTCGGGAGTAGAGCAATTGGGGAATGAACTAATCAAGCTGGAGAATGTTGCGAGATTATTTAAGAATATGCGAAGTGTCAGGATTGGGCAACACGATGCTGGTCATGGCATTGTTATGGTAGTCTGAGTACAGTGATTCCCTTGCAGACGGCCGCGGCTGAGCAAGGGCGCCGCTTGAAGGGTGTCAAAACCACAGGGCTATGGCAAAACCCACCGTCCACCACTGGGCAGCCAGGGCTGGGCGGTGGAGGCCGCCAAGGGCCAGCCATGGGCGTCGCTGGAATATTCCCTCTTGAGCTCGACCCACCTCGTCTCCTTCCACCCTGGGAGGCCACCAGAGCAATCAGACGGTTGCGGGACCATCCAGTACTCTGTGGTTGTCATCTCTCTGCTATGTGGGAGAACATATTTTGGTGATGTAGGTAACAAGAGATTATTCTTTCCGTTTTGGTTTTACATTGTTAGTGGGCGTTAATTTGTTTCTTTCTCATCCAGATACTTCATTTTGCGCCTACTCACTACTCGTACTTAGAGCATATGTGCATAGTATCCAAGGAGATGGGCCAAGGAAAGTGGGAGAGAACAAACCAGCCGAGAGGGTGGCGTGTGTTGCTCTTCATGGACTCTCAACGCCTTGATGACGCAGCATCCATTTGCGAGCAAGAAGACCCTCTCAGCGCACCTGCCTCCCAGTGCATCTTCCATCTCAGGGATAGGGCAGGTCAAAGAAAAAGGCTTTCTGACCCTCCCAGATGACGAGTGCAATTGCGATTATGCTAGTGGTGTTTTTAGAAGCTGTGGTGGCCAGTCAACGCCAAGGACAGCAAACATTCCCATCCTCTGGTTGATTACTCAGAGTAGTCCTCACCTCTCTCAAATTAAAGAAGGTAAGCCTGACTCAGTGTACACATCTGTGGCGGTTAAGGCACATCCGGCTCAGATCTGAGGTCTGACTCAGATCTTACTCAGAGGAAAATTACGTGGATCAGATTGAAGCATGCGTCATGATGAGATCTTATATATATACTAAGATAGCAACTGATATCGGCGCCAAGTAAGATCTCCATATGGATCTGTGCTGCCAGAGCATAAGAGAACATGCGAGTTGCTTTGGATAGGTGGACAGTCGCAGCCCTAGTTCGCGCGACAGTTGATGGATCAGTCTATCGCTAATTTCAAGAGGGTAAAGGCTCTTTTGGAGATGTTGAGACTATCCAGTCATTGACCTCCTCTCTTCGGACAGGCTTCGCAAGACATGATATGAGGCGTCAATCATTCCTGGAATACATTCTTTTCACAGTTAGTGGCTTCTCCTGTGATTGGTGGACAGTGCTTTTTATATAGCAGCATGGTGCCTATGCTTGTTGCCGCAAGACCTCCTGCACGCACCAGGGATGAAACAAAGAGGAAATTATCCTCGCGTGGGTTTTATGAAGAATAAACTGATGATCTGTCGGCTACTCTTGTAGGGATGAGTGTATGGTAAGAGGATCTTTATTTTGGCGTGGGTGCTGTTTCAGATGGACTCATCGATTCTCAAGCATGAATGTGAGTGGGATTGCAAATTATGAAAATCAAAGGGTTATATTCTCTGGGGCAAACCCATGGCTACTGACGTGATTCAGAGTGAGCCACCAGTGGGAGCTGCTACAGGATATGATGGTTCTAAGCTAGTTAGAGCTGCTTCGCACCAGTAACAAGTAGCCTAGCGTAGGCTGCTGCTGTTCACAGTGCAATGATAACTTTCTTGCCATGTTAGCGTACGACAAACATAGCTTTGATTTTGACTGAACATAATGCCTCTTCTGGTCTCCTGTTATCTCTTGTGAATGAGGACGGACGTATCAAGATGCTTTACTCATCATGAGCTCCTTTCACGAGTACTGCGACATGAGTCATGTGTAAACACGGCTGCCAGAAAACTTGTGATAACTGTACACATCACGAATTGCGGGGAAGTTGTATCCTTTGTTGTTTACTCACCGGCGCAGTTGCTGCGTTGCCAATCGCCAATGCCACGCGAATCCTGCCTGTAGCGCACAATATGTGCCTTTTGGTGAACAGAATCAACAAGGAAGGGGTAGAGCTGGGTTGAATATACAATAAGCATATCATCGAGGCACATATATGCTAATAAGGCCAGCTCCGTTAACATCTCTGCTACTGGAGTCCAAACTCGAGTGACCTTTTTTGGCCTCCTGAGGCGCAGCGTTCCTCAGTGCTACCTTATAGCCTGCTGAGACTGAATATATTCAGCTCACCAGGGAAGAAACCCCCTGGGCAGGGACCTCTCTCGAATCAGTTCTCGTTAAATACGGTTAGGTGGTTCCTAAATCACTGTGCTTCAATACAGGGTATTATAGTGCCCGAGTTCACAATGGTACTATCGGGGCTGTTAGACAGGAGCAGAGGGGATCTCAGGGAGCAATATAGCGTGGTGGCACAATTTGCTTCAATGCGGTAGACGACTGATTCATATAGTTCACACTGGTCTGGATGCACAATCTAACGCTGAGGCAAGACAAGGTTGATAATAGGAAATATTTCTTGCGCGATGCTGGGATTGAACTAGTATGAATGTAAAGGTCAACACTAATTGATAGGGTTCTGATGTGCGCGACCCGCACCCTAGATGCCGAACAGCGCATCTTTCGGTGGCAGGGCATGAAACAGTGCCCCCCTCGAGAAAGCGCTGAGAACAGCTCTTGTCTCAAGTTCGTGAGGAGTCACGGATGCCTCCTACTGAGATTCATAGTCTAGGCGCTTTAGTGGATTAGAGATTCCACTCCAGCATGGGTCGTGCCTTCTTACACTATGTTTTTCTTTGCTCCTTTTTCTATATATTTGGCTTGCCTCTAGCCATCGCGACATAGCGCAAGAAGGCCGTTATGTTCGTTAGATCCTGACTACTCAGTCTAGGGTTCTAGCGTACGATGATATGGGTGTGCTCAGTGCTATACCTCCACGACTTCTAGATCGGCAGCTATGTACCTTTTGCCTTCCATCTATGCCTCGGCTTCGCTTGACAGAAGAGACGAGCGTGATGGTACGAACGCGAGAGGAGAGGCCCGAGGACTGCCCAGCGTGCTGTTGTCCTTTTCCACCGCCGCTCCCAAAATGACAGGTCTAGTGGCGCTGTCGGCCCAGAGCTGTGTTCGAGCTTGCTCGGGCTCAAGAACATAGAGGTCCTTTCCCAGTGTGGAATATCCTTCGGGCCGAATTCTCGAGAAATGAACACAAAAGACACACCAAGGAAGATGTTCCCGTTCGCTAAGCAGTGTTCATTTCTAATAGAGAATCTTTTTGGACAGGAAATCACTCCGTGGTGGACCAGCTAGGGCGTTGGAATAGGGAATGCCGCTGCCACGTGGGTGCTGGTAGAGAGCGAGGGTGAGAGAGGGAAGGGAAGCAGCCACGAGTTGAGTTCCTTGGTCACTGCTGGACACTGGGGGTGAGTGTGTCCAGCTAGGGGCTCGGGGTGCTGGAGAGGAGAGGGTGGCAAGGGAGGGAACAGCCACGCGATTGAGTGGTCCCCTTGGTCAGGTGTGGTGCTGGGCAGTGACCGTTTTCCAGGCGTGCGGGCTGCGGGGTGCTTTGGCCCGGTTCCCTCGTCCCTGCAAACATCCCTTGGGGCTTTCTCGGAAACCCGGATCTCCTAAAGGACCCAAATGTGAGCCAGGTGGGTGCATGGGATGAGCAGAGAGGATTCAGAGAATCAGAAGCAATCTGAAGAGGGCAAACCCATGAAGGTGTCACAGACACAATCAAACATTTGGGCTGATCCCAAATTTCATCTCTTTGAGTCTGATTTGGCTGTCACAGGCACGAGGGCTGAGCTGTGACTGTGCTGGGGGCTGGCACTGCAGACAGAGGGATGGATTCACTCTGCAAAGTCTGCAAGTTGATCACTGTCCCCTTTTGTGAGATGGAATATCCTTGTCAGACAAGGGGTCCTTTCTAATCCATCGTCTGTGCTACACAGGGGAACAAGAATTGGATGGAAATGTTACCCAGATATTCTGAATAAAACTAAAAGAGTTTTGCAGATACATTGAAATCTTTCTCCTCCAGACCATGAATCACAGTTTAACCAGAAGAGAGGATTAAGCTCATATCTTTTGGGCCAGTAATGTGCTTCAAAGGGCACACAAGCCACTGAGGTCTCCAGTGACTCTTTGTCTTACTTTTATTAAATACTTCATCACTCTAGAAAACACCTCAGAGCTTGTTACAGCTGAAGGCAGCTTTAAAATATGGTAATAGAATGCAGCACAATGACATATCCATTTTCCATTTCTCCATCCCGGCTGCAGAACAAGGACACTCATGACTGATGTGTTGGGGTGTCTGGGAGCTGCTCCTCGCTCCCAATGCCATTTGGCTGTTCCCTTCATGAGTCCCTTCAGAAGGAAATTTTACATGACACTCAATATTCCAGGAATGGTTTTCTCCTTTCCAGGTAAATAATTTGCAAATATTGCCCAATTTTTGTAGGAACGGGGTGTTCCATGCAGAGGAAAATGATGGGCTGTGGTCTGATCACAGAATGGTTTGGGTGGGAAGAGACCTTAAAGCTCATCTGATTCCCTGAATTTCCACTGGACCAGGCTGCTCTGAGCCCCTCCAGCCTTGCCTGGAACATTTCCACTCTCATTTCAGTGCAGGGCTTGAGCCAGACCAACACCAAAGTGCAGGAGACGGACAGGGAGAGCTGCTGAGCTTTTCCTGCTGAAATTCATAGATGGCTGTACTGGATACACAGCAAACACATCTATTCCTGCAATTCAACGATAATTCCATAGCTCCCAATGAACTGGGAAATAGTTGTGCTTGTTGAAAGCATTTTATTGCCATGCAGAACTTTGGATTATTTAATCAAAGCCAGAAGCGTAGCTCCACGAGCAGTTTAAACTCCTAAATCTTGATACACCCACTGGAGTTGGCTTTCGTTCCGAAGAGCTGAGGTTTGGAAAGCTTCTATTTTCAGATATAAGTAGGATTTTTTGTGACAAACTCTCACCCCTCCTTAGAAAGTGTCCTTTCCCCTGAGGGGAGCAGAGCCATCCCATCCCTGTGTCCCCGTGCTGGATCTGGGTGTGAGCAGAGGCTGCCTTGGGCTGGGTCACAGCATCATCCTCTCCTGGAATATTTTGGATATTTTTGTTTTTTCCCAATACCAAAAACCACTTTGTCACCCAGTGGCCATTTTGCTCCCAGCAGGGGCACATCCTCAGAACTGAGATGGGAAATCTTGTAGAGGAGAAAATACATCCTGATCAACAGGAGAAAGCAAAAACCACAACACGTGTCAGGATTGAGGTGGCCGAGAGCAGCCCCAGCGAATGTTGAACCTTTCCACACACAGCAGGTTCTGGAAAGGGAATCTTTGTGAAAGCTCACCTTCCCGCAGGGCAGGTGACGGTGCTCAGCAGTGCTGTGGTTCTCCCTTTGCTGTGAGCTCTCTTTTATCTCAGCCCCGTTCCGAGGGAGCTCAGACAAAGCCGGAGCTGAGCTGGAGGAGCTGGAGAATGGATGGCGTCTGCATGTTGTGCATTATCAGAGCATCGCCAATGGAAACGTGGAGGATGGCACTACCTCGTTAGTTTGCCAACTGATCCTGCCAGGGCTCAGCCTGCAGCTCGTGTTTCAGCTCCTCTGGGGCTGCAGATGCCCATCTGCAGTCTCATCAATTGTGGGGCTAAAAGCCACAGAATTTTGGAAATGTGAAACATTGGATCTGTTAATCTGCGCCTCAGACGTGCTGGCTGGAAAGGGAGCAGCTATTTTTGTGCAAACGGTGCACAGAGATAAAAAAGAGGTTTGCTATTAGTTCACAGTTAATTACACAATTCCCTGGGCCTTGCAGTGCTTTTCCACGATGCAGGTCTCCAGTGGGAAGGTGCCTAATCCCTGCCTCCTCAGCTGTCACCCTGTGCTCTGGGCAGTGCCTGTGGCTCCTGTTTGGGGTTGGGGCAGTGACAGAGCTCAGAGCTCTGCCCAAATCTCCATCATTTCCCATCTCACAGCAGCTTTTGTTACAGGGATGGGCCAAACATCACCCCGAGAGAGAACCTGGGAGCTTCCCCGTGTCCCCCTCACACAGACACTGCTTTAGACATCGGTTAAATTCTGCCCATGGTGCTGAGAAATGAGGCTCATTCCATTCTCTACAGGCAGTGGCAGCTGATTCTTGGGCCAGGACACCAGGGGAAGGAGCAAAGGAAAGTCTCTGCTGCTGCAGTGAGGGTCGTGAGGAGTCGTTCTGGATAATGCTGAATCTCCTGTACTGTTTATAAAGGACATTGCACTGGTCCCACACTGCCCGTGTTGCTGCTGGCACCCGGTCCCCTGGCCAAGGTCTCCTCCTGCCCATGGCACTCAATTCCGTGCACAGAAAATACAGATAAGAAATGAATCTGAGAAACAAGAGCAGAAAGGGCTCTAAAGGGGCCTGCAAAGGCTGGAGAGGGACCTCTGACACGAACCTGAGAGGGACAGGACCCAGGGAATGGGGTGAGCATGCCCAGGCAGGATGGGTGGGATCTGAGGAATTGGGATTAGTTCTGCTTGGGATGGAATTGCAGCCCTATTCCCTTTGGGATGCCCAGGCCAGGCTGGACATTGGGGACCCTGGGACAATGGGAGGGGTCCCTGGCATGATGGGGTGTGGATGGGGTGGATTTGCAGGTCCTTTCCACCCTAAACCACTCGGACGTTTCTGTGATTTCTGAAGTCTGTCCATTAACATCTGCTATGATCTATGATTCTGTGATATTGAGGAAAGATTTAATTGCAAAAAGCAACTGTCAAGTCTCAGGAATAATTGCTGCACTGAAGGGATGCACGAGTGGGACATGGGAGGGGCAGCAGTGGAAGGGCCTGGCCATGGTCACAGCCCCCAAAATGCACATCCCCATCATCTGCTCCATTCCATGGGTCACAGCCTCCAAAATGCACATCCCCATCATCTGCTCCCCTCCATGGTCACAGTCCCAAAATGCACATCCCCATCATCTGCTCCCCTCCATGGTCACAGCCCCCAAAATGCACGCAAGTCCCCATCATCTGCTCCATTCCATTGGTAACGTCCCCAAAATTGCAACCATCCCCATCATCTGCTCCCCTCCATGGGTCACAGTCCCCATGCACATCCCCATCATCTGCTCCCCTCCATGGTCACAGCCCCAAAATGCACATCCCCATCATCTGCTCCATTCCATGGTTCACAAGTCCCCCAAAATGCACATCCCCTCATCTGCTCCCTTCCATGGTCACAGCTCCCAATATGCACATCCCCATCATCATGCCCCCTTCCATGGGTCACAGTCCCAAATGCAATCCCCATCATCTGCTCCCCTCCATGGGTCACAGTCCCAAAATGCACATCCCCATCATCTGCTCCCCTCCACGGTCACAGCCCCAAAATGCACATCCCCATCATCTGCTCCCCTCCATGGTCACAGTCCCAAAATGCACATCCCATCATCTGCTCCCCTCCATGGGTCACAGCCCAAAATGCACATCCCCATCATCTGCTCCCCTCCCTGGGCTCTGTTTGCCTCTCACAGCTCCCTGCAGGCACCCAGAGCTCAGGCAGGGATTCCCCTCCAGGAATTCGGGTGTTTGTCCCATGGGTCCGGGTCTTTCTCATCAGGGACAGTGCAATTCTGATCCCCTTTGTAATTCTGATTTCCCTTTGTAATTCTGAATCCCCTTTGTAATTCTGACCCCTTTGTATTCTGATTCCCTTGAAGACCTGTACATGGTCTGACCACTGCTATCTGAATAACTCCTTTGTCTCCACCACTTTGCTCCAAGGCTTGGCCTGTTATTTGAGATCCATGCACATGACTGGAAATGTAAGAAAATGTTTATGTGGACTTAATTTGTTTTCCTGCTTTTTGACCTGTGCTTCCAACTCCCTATTGTACCTCCCTGCATCAACTGTTTGATATTATGAAGATGTTACTTTCTATTTACATTTAATTTCACCTCTAAGCTTCTTGCAGATTTTATATCTCTTCACATTATTTGGGCTATTTACAGGGATTTCCAAAGCGGAGAAACTTTTGGCATTCATTTCACAGATCCAATCACAGAGTATTTTGTGTTGGAAGGGAACTCAAAGCTCATCCAGTGCACACTTCCACAATCCCAGGCTGCCCGAGCCCCAATGCCTGGCCTTTTCCTCAATTTCCACCGTAGTTTGTCTTCACACCCTGCACTGAAAGCACTGAGAACGGGCTGAACTGAAGGCAGCTGGTATTTGAAGTTTAATGCAGAGAGCTGAGCCCAGTTCAGCGTGTCCCGAGCCCAGTCTGGACCCAGCCACAGCACAGGAATCATCTCACTGCCCGGCTTTGGAGCTCTGCAGGCTGAGCAGGGGCCGTTTGTGTCCCCTTCCACTGACATAATCTGCTTCAAAATCCGCTGTTCCCGGCTCGGGGCTCTCGTGGCATCTCTGCCCTCTCCATTGCTCGGGCAGCAGCAGCAGCCCGGGAGGAGCTTTGGCTGCTGTGACCGGCACGGGGCGGGGGCTGTGCCGCCTGCGTGGGACAGCGGGGAGAGAGGGGAGAGAGGGGACAGTGGGGACAAAGGGACAGAGGGAGAGAGGGGACAGACGGGACAGAGGGGAAGAGGGGGACCAGCGGGATAGCGGGATAGCGGGGGAGAGGGGACAGGGGACAGCGGGACAGTGGGAACAGAGGGGACAGAGGGGACAGAGGGAGAGAGGGACAGAGGGGAGAGAGGGGAAACGAGAGGGGACAGAGGGAGAGAGGGACAGGGGGACAGAGGGGAGAGAGGGGACAGAGGGGAGAGAGGGGACAGAGGGGACAGAGGGGAGAGAGGGACAGAGGGGAGAGAGGGGAACAGAGGGGACATGATGGGACAGAGGACAGCGGGGAGAGAGGGACAGCGGGACAGAGGGGACAGCGGGAGAAAAGGGGACAGAGGGACAATTATGTGCAGGGAGTTTGGAGGGAGTTTTCCTGCACAGCTTTTACAAGTGTCACGTTCCTCGCTGAGGGAAAGGCAATGTCTGCTTCAGACACGGGGAGGATCGGCGAGCGGCACTGCCTGCGGACCCCGGCCCCATCCCAGTCCCAATCCCAGTCCTCAATCCCATCCCCATCCATCCCATCCCATCCCCATCCCATCCCCAATCCCATCTGGCCGAGGTGCAGCCCCGGACCGTGCCCCGCTCCCCCGACAGCCTCTGTGCCACCCTTAGCGCTGCATGGGCATTGCCAGCTCCTTCTCTGTCATCCACACTCCTCCTTCCTCTTTTGCTGCCTCACCAGTGAATTTCCATCTCTGCTATGCACGGGAAAATGGCATTTTCCTGCCTTGCTGCCACTGTTTATGATTTTCTCACTCTATTTTTAATCAGGGCAGCCTCTGGTTCATGTCATGCAGAGACACGTCCGGTGTCTAGCTGCTCCCTGCAGACTCCCTGAACACGATTTCCACCACTGATTGGTGTTTTCTGATGCTCTGCATAATGGAGCCTTCCCAAATACACATTCTCTCCTTGATTCTCTGTCGAGGCTCTGTAATTTTACATCTCTGACGCCTTTGATTCCTTGATGAGGAGTCACCACGTGCCCCGTCTCTGCTGAGAATGCCGATTCTCCGCACATGCCCGGTCCTGCCCAGCACAGCCCCGACCCACCGGCACCCCCGGCTCGGCTGCTCCGGGAGCTCAGGGACAAATTAAATCACCGGGATGCTTTTCAGCGGATCTCAGAAATTACACACTTGGCAGTGCCTGAAAGGGCACCAAACGCCAAACACTGCACTCGCAGCCTCTCGAAGTATCGTGGCGACTGCTTCGTCCCGTGTAGAGTTCTGCTGAAATCCAAGATTTCCTTGCTAAAATCCAGATTCTGCTGAATCCAGAGCTCTGCTAAAACCAGAGTTTCTGCTGAAATCCAGATTCTGCTGAATCCTGCTCCGCCGCAGCCTCGGAGGGCCAATGGGCTCGGAGTGATTGGTACCAATGGTTATTGATGCACTGGCGGGGGAAGCTGCAGGGACGGTGTCGGGGATATCTGCACACACACACAGACACACAACACAGACACACAGACACACACACAGACACACAGACACAACACACACACACAGACCATACACCGCCACGGCACAACAGAGGTGGCAGTGGTGGCACGGTGCACTCAGTTGGCAGACGGTGGCATGGCAGCAGGGCGGACACAGTGGCATCCGTGGCACGGTGGCACGGTCCTTCTGTCTGTGTGAACCGACAGGTGGCTGCAGGAGCGTGTCCAGGCCGGTGTCGGCGGTCTTCAGCGGTGACATCTTCACTCTGCAGGGCTGGGCCGGGATTGCTGCCGGGCTTCTCTCAGCTCTGAGGTCACTCCTGGAAGGACTGAAGGAACGCGACAAAACAAGCGCCATCGCACCAGTTAGGACAGTGCACCATTCCTGAATATCCCCGATGCACCGGGGACGTGCATTCCTGCCCGATGTCCCCATGCACCATGGGACATGCTCATTCCTGCCCCGATTCCCCATGCACCCGGACAGTGCCATTCCGATATCCCCCATGCACCAACGGTGCCATTCCTGCCCCGATGTCCCAATGCACCAGGACAGTGCCATCCTGCCCCGATGTCCCCATTGCACCAGGACAGTGCCATCCTTGATGTCCCCATCACAGGGACAGTGCATTCCTGTGATGTCCCATGCACCAGGGACAGTGCCATTCCTGATGTCCCATGCACCAGGGGCATGCCACTGATTTTCCCCATGCCACCGGGACAGTTCGCATATCACATGATGTCATTGCCCATGCTACCAGGGACAGTGCCATTCCTGATGTCCCCACATAGCACCAGCAGGACAGTGCCAATTCCTGATGTCCCCATGCACCAGGGACAGTGCTCAGTTCCATGATTGCCCCATCGCAACCAGGGACAGTGCCATTCCTGATGTCCCCACGCACCAGGGAAGTGCCATTCCCTGCCATAGATGTCCCCATGCACCAGGACAGTCCATTCCTGATGTCCCCATGCAACCGGGGACAGTGCATTCCTGATGTCCCCATGCACCAGGCAGTGCCCTATTATGTCCCCATGCACCAGGGACAGTCCATTCCTATGTCCATGCACCAGGACATGCCATTCTGATGTCCCCATGCACCGGGACAGTGGCATTCCTGCATGAGCCCCAGCACCGGGACAGTGCCTCCTGCCCGATGCCCCATGCACCAGGGACAGTGCCATTCCTGATTCCCCACGCACGCGGGGAAGTGCCATTCCTGATGTCACCATGCACAGGGACAGTGCCCCATGTCCCCATGCACCAGGGACAGTGCCTTCCTGATGTCCCCATGCACCAGGTGACAGTGCCATTCCTGATGTCCCCATGCACCGGGGGACAGTCCATTCCTGCCTGATGTCCCATGCACCAGGGACAGTGCCCATTCCCAGATGTCCCCACGCACCGGGACAGTGCCATTCCTGATGTCCCCATGCACCGGGGACAGTGCCATTCCTGCCCTGATGTCCCCATGCACCAGGGACAGTGCCATCCGCGATGTCCCCATGCACCAGGGACAGTGCCATTCCTGATGTCCCCACGCACCAGGGACAGTGCCATTCCTGATGTCCCCATGCACCAGGGACAGTGCCCAATATCCCCTGCACCAGGGACAGTGCCATTCCCGATGTCCCACGCACCGGGACAGTGCCATTCCTGATGTTCCCCAATGCACCAGGACAGTGCCCCAATGTCCCCATGCACCAGGGACAGTGCCATTCCCGATGTCCCCACGCACCGGGGACAGTGCCATTCCTGATGTCCATGCACCAGGGACAGTGTCCATTCCTGATGTCCCCATGCACCAGGGACCAGTGCCCTCAATGTCCCCATGCACCAGGGACAAGTGCCATTCCCGCGATGTCCCTCAAGACAGTCCCCCAACCAGGGCAGTGCCATTCCCGATGTCCCACGCACCGGGGACAGTGCCATTCCTGATGTCCCCTAGCACCAGGGACGGTGCCATTCCTGATGTCCCATGCACGCGGGACGTGCATTCCTGCCTGATGCCCCATGCACCAGGGAAAGTGCCATTCCGCGATGTCCCCATGCACCAGGGACAGTGCACATTCCCAGATGTCCCACGCACCAGGGACAGTGCCATTCCCGATGTCCCCGTGCACCGAGGGACAGTGCCATTCCTGATATCCCCTAGCACCAGGGACAGTGCCATTCCTGCCCTGATGTCCCCATGCACCAGGACAGTGCTATTCCTGATGTCCCCGATGTCCCCACCGGAGATAACTTGCCATCTCCAGCCTGGCAGCACACACTGACACCAATCCCTGCTGTGATGATGGTCCCTCGCGCTCACTTTTCTCGCTGATACAGCCATCTCTCCCTTTCTCCCTAATATAGTTGTTTTTCTCTTGGCAAGGACGCTGCCATCAGTACCGGATGCCACATCCTGTGCCTCCTGGCTCCTCACTTCAGTTCTCAAAGTGAATTATCTCTCCTTGGCAGGGCTGTCACCAGCACAGCTTTGCAGAGCCCGTTAGGCGGCACGGGCTGCGGTGGGCAGCCTAACCCAAAGGACCATGTTTGTCTTTATTATCTCACTCGTGTCTCATTCATTAACGGGGAGATATCTTCATGTATCCAAGGGTTAGTGTTGTCACATCTGTGAGCGATCGGCATTAATCTCCCCGTGCTCTGCCTGGGATCCTCTGCCCAGTGCCTCCTCTGAGGTTTCCTGGCTTCCTGTAATCAGAGTCAACTATTGCAAGCTCTGGGCATAAACACAAGATCATTTTTTCCTGTGAATCCTCATGAATTATAAATGATGGAAATTCTTTTCTTGTGCATGCACCGGTATTCCTTGAGCCTGTTTCCTCGTCCCGCTCTGCTGTATAGCAGGGCATGGGTCAACAGTTGTATCTGTATATTAATCTCTTCTCCCAATACATTAACATTTGTCCTTTATCTGAAGAACCGTCCAGCTTCACTGTGACAGTGGTGACAGGATGTGACAGCCAGGCAGTTACCTGTGTCCGCAGGAGCACGAGGGGGTAAGGAGGACAGGGATGTGGCTCTGGCTTTTCCTCGGCAGCGGAGACGGTGGGGACACCGTAGGGGACGGTCCCGAGCCCATTCCCTGCCCGGGATGGCACTGCATAGTGGTCACACGGCTGCCAGGGGCTCCGGAGCCGGGGGAGAGGAGGCTGGACAGACATGGAGAGGAGAATTGGCGGTGACTGGAACCAGGAGAGAGAGAAACTGGAGAGACTGAGAGAGGAGAGCTGGACAGATGGAGGGAAACTTGGGGTGCCTGGAGAGCAGAAACTGGTGAACTGGAGAGTAGAACGGGCTGTCATGAGCCACTGGCATGGGCAGCAGCCCCCCGGAGACTGTTCAGTGCTCAGGATCCCTCACTAGTCGCAGGTCAGGAATCCCTCACGGGCGCCAGAATCCTCACATGGGCATAGGAATCCCTCACATGTGCCAGGATATCCATCACATTTGCAGGAACCCTACTCCAGTTCAGGAATCCCTCACATGGTCCAGGCTCAGGAAATCCCTCACATGGTTGCCAGGAATCTCTCAACATGGTCCAGGCTCAGGAATCCCTCACATGGTGCCATGGCTCAGGAATCCCTCACAGGTGCCAGGATCAGGAATCCCTCACATGGTTGCCAGGAATTCCCTCACATGGTCCAGGCTCAGGAATCCTCTCACATGGTCCAGGATGCAGGAATCCCTCACATGGTCCAGGCTCAGAATCCCTCACACGGTGCCAGGAATCCCTCACATGTGCCAGGATCAGGAATCCTCACATGGTGCAACGGAATCCCTCACTATGGTCCCCAGGCTTCAGGAAATCCTCACACATGGTCCCAGGCTCAGGAAATCCCTCACCATGGTCCAGGAATCTCTCACTGGTCACAGGCTCAGGCCCTGTCCTGTCCTCGGGGCTGATCAGTGAGGAAGATGAAGGTTCTGTAAGTCCTGCTGCCAGTCACACACACAGAGCAGGTGTTTGGGGTGGCTGTTGGCTTCACAACTTGTCTCTCGGAATGTTTTCTGAGCTAAAGCAAACCAAACTGAGCCAAAGCAAACGAGACTGCAGCCTCAGGATGGGAACTGACAGACGATGGAAAGGCAGCTCCCAGCTCCCCTGCTCTGGCTCACTGGGGAACTCGTTTTGCACTGAACGCGGTGCTAAAGAGAAGCGGATGGGGCCGGGGGTGGTGTCTGGGGTCAGATCCGTGCCAGATTGCTGCTCTGGAAGGGACCCGAGGGACACCCACAGACTCCTCTGGTGACCACGGGATCTTCTGCTCGAGGGTCTCTCAGCTGATGGATGTTCAGCACCTTTTCATTTGGGATATCTGGGCTCTCCCAGCCCTGCTCCTCCTCACTCCAGAGCTGATGGAAGCCGAGTCAATCCCAGAGCCAGGCTTGGACTAACTGTCCCATGCCTGTGACAATCCTGTCTGCTTCCCCTCCCCCAAATCCACATCCTCATCCAATCCCATAAACACATCCCATGAGGAGGGGCATGTTCCGTGCTAGGGTAAACAGGACACAAAACACAATCAGAATCTTTGGGCTCGTTTTTGTTTTGTCTCGATTTTACAAACACTTTTCACAGTCTTATCCATCGAGACAAGTCCAGGGTCAGTCCTGCTCCTCTCCATGCCCTGAGCAGGATGAGTCAGTGTTTGTGATCACTGAGTGTGCTTGTAGTCCTGCATGCACATCGCCTGACAGCTCTGCAGTCGCATTCTGAAGCTCTGTGTCCTCACTGAAACACACAGCCCGAGGCTCCAATGGAGGGGATTTTAATTTTTCCATAACGCTTAAAGAAACGCACACTGAGTCACAACTTCCATTGCCTAGTCCTTTTGGAGGCATCCAAAGACGAAATACTGTGTATTTTATTCAGTAAGGATTCAATGGCAGCAGTTTATTTATACAAACTTCCTGATTTCTAGGGCACAGTTTTAATCTCGACGACGAGCACAGGAGTGGGGTTTGGGAACAGCAATTTCCAGCATGTACTAGAAAAACAAAAAACTTTGGAGCAAGAGAAGACGTACAACTCTCTGAATCCTTTGTAATATATTTACCACAATGCGCTCCATCTGGATCGGGGAGACCTGGAATTTGTTATTTATTTCTTCTTTATATTACATTATTCATTTAATGGATAATCACAATTTAAATTAAAAAATCTGTCTGCTGGGTAACATAACTCCTGGCAAGCCATTGCACTCTCCACATGGCGTTCCAGGGTGAGGTTTAGGTTTGATCCATCTCATCACAGCTGCAGGAGAAATTCCTTTTGTGTAGCACAGGATGGCTCTTCCCACCGGGCAGGGAGTGCCTGGAGGAGATCTGCAGGGCTGGGGGGTCCAGCAGGTTTGAGCAGGAAAATCCAGACTTAAAACACTCACTGAGAAGAGCACTCAACTAAAACCTGATAGAGAAGAGCTACCTCAAACCCCAACTGAAGAGAGCACCCACTAAGAACCCTCACTAAAGCCACGAGAGCACTCACTAAACCCCACTTGAGAAGCACTCACTAAAAACCCCACCTGAGAGAGCACTACTAAAAACCTCATCGAGAGAGCACTCACTAAAACCCCACTGAGAGAGCACTCACTAAAACCCCACTGAGAGAGCACTCACTAAAACCTGATCGAGAGAGACTGCAACTAACCACTAGAGACACTCACAAACCTGTCAGAGAGCACTCACTAAAACCTGATCGAGAGAGCACCACTAATAACTGATCGAAGCCTCACTAACATGAGAGAGCACTCAACTAAACACCTGATCGGAGAGCACTCACTAAAACCTGATCGAGAGAGCACTCACTAAAACCCCACTGAGAGAGCACTCACTAAAACCTGATCGAGAGAGCACTCACTAAAGGATCAGACACTCGAATCCGATGAGAGGCACTCACTAAAAGTAATCAGGCTCAACTAAACCGAGAGAGCACTCACTAAAACCCCACTGAAGAGAGCATGCACCTCATGAGTAAAGAACCTCAACTAGAGAGAACTCACCTGATCGAGAGAGCACTCACGTAAAACCCCACTGAGGAGCACTCACTAAACCTGATCGAGAGCACTCACTAAAACCTCACTGAAGAGCACTCACTAAAACTGATGAAGAGAGCACTACACTAAAACCCTCACTGACCGAGAAGACACTCAGCTAAAACCTGATCGAGAGAGACTCACCTAAAAACCCCACTGAGAGACACTTTGCACATAAAACCCACTGAGACCAGCACTCACTAAAACCTCACTTGATGAGAGCACTCACTGCTCCTCGCCTGGGCAGGGTAGGAACCCCATTACTGTCCCACAGCTGTCCCACAACTGTCCCACACACCCCCCGCCAACAGCTGTCCACACCACTTCCCACAGATAATCGCTTGACTGTCCACAGCTTCGCCACAGAACGGGTGCACCTCACCTCGGACGCTCTTGAGGCTGAGACGGCCCTGCAGG
>VKON01002587.1:0-18380 GCA_009741485.1 Malurus cyaneus samueli
AGCGTACCTCCATTCAGCTAGCAAAAAATAGTATAGATTTGGAGTCAAGGTCCACTTACCAAAGAAATGATAGTGTGTGTGCAGAGTCTCCTTAATTTCTCTCGGTCCCTGGGAAGTAACTCGACATGAACATCTGTCACGATCCGCTATAACCCAAGAGGAGTCGTGAGGGTTCGTTATCAGAATCTCAGAGTGCAAAAGAAACGAGGGGCAAGATTATATATCAAATCATGAACAATTTTATTGGAATTTCGCAATAGAAGAGGGTGAGAGGAGAGAGAGAGAGAAGAAAGAGAGAGAGAAAAGAGTAGAAAGAGTGGGTTTATAGCTACCAAACAGCTTCGACGAGCCCGCGTGGTCCAGATTTCATAGGTTTCGTCGACGTCCGTTGGGGGGATCCCGTCAGGGTCTTTTCAGAGACACTCTTTATAGTCTTTTTGAAAGCAGGTGGCAGCAGGCCAGGGGGTTGCGAAGTATGGAAAAACCGGCCAAGTGGTGGGGAAAGAATGTCTATTGTTCCATGAGGTGTGCAGTATGGGGTCGTGCTGCTCTCTTTTCATCTCCATGTCAGGAGCAGCGCAGCCATCCATAGCTTACACGTTGTACCTTCCAGCCTAGGAGCTGGAAACTGTTGGCAGTCATCCACCTTGATCTGCGCTCGGACTCCTTTGAGCAAAAGCCCCCCTTTCTTCCCCTTGAGGCTCTTTTTTTTTGGTGTGTTCAGTCTCAGTCCAGGTCAATGATCGTGAGACAGTCAAGGGTCTTCGGTACGGTCTCTTACAACATCTTCACTCCAAGGAGGATTCTCTACACACTCAGAGAGTGTATAAGAGATTTCTGATTTCATGGAAATCATAGTAGTCTTTTATAGTTGCAAAAAGTGCTGTGTCTGTAGTCACTAATTTTGGTTTATACTTTCTCATCATTTAAGACAGGATGTTTATTGCTGGCTAAGGAGATTTTCAGCCGAGATAGTTCATCATATGACAAACCATGACTTTAGCCATATGTGAAGGGGAGATAAGCTTTTCCTGTATCGGGGTGAAAGGTCCTGCCACACCAGGTCATAGATGTCTCTTTGACAAATTTTTTAATCTGTGTTTTGAGGGTTCCATTCATACGTTCAACTTTACCACTTCGCCTTGGGTCTGTAGGGTGTATATAGATCCCAAGCAATTCCCAGATTTTGACAAACCTCCCCCATTACTGTTGCAACAAAGTGTGGCCCTTTATCTGATGACAACCCCAAAGGAACCCCAAACCTTGGAATTATATGACTGAGCAAGACTTTTACCACTTCTTTACTGTATTAGTACGACAGGGGTGTCATAGTTTGGATGCTGGCCAAAAGCCAAGCACCCACAGCACCTGCTCAGCTCCCCCCCCCCACTGGGCAGAGGAGAACAGAGGGAAAAAAATTTACAAAAGGGTTCATGAGTTGAGATAAGGACCAGGCAGGAAACATTTTGAAGGACAAAACAGGCTCCACTTAAGTTATGAAGTGAATTATTATTAACAAAGAAGAGGAATGACAAAAAAATAAAGTTCTTAAAGACACAAAATCTTCTCTTCAACCCCCTCCCTCCTTCCCATCGACAGTGCAAGGTGGGGGGGGAACAGGGTGTGGGGTTGGTCAGTTCATCACCACAATCTTCTGCGACTGCTGAGGGAGAGAAGTCCTTCCTTTACATTGCCGCGGGGAAGTCATTCCTTTACATTGCCGTAGGGTCCCTCCCACGGGAGACAGCTCTCAGTGAACCTCTCTGGTGTGGTTCCAATCTCACAAGCAGCAGTCCACACACATCTGCTGCAACATGAGTCCCCCACGGGCACACAGTCGTCCCAAAATTGCTGTGCCGGGGGGTCCCTCGTCCACTGGCTGCAGTCCCAAGGCCAGGCTGTTCCATCTTGGGAGCAAGGCCTCTCTGTCCATGGGTCTCTCGCTGGACCACAGCCTCCTTTCCAGCATCCACCCACTCCAGCTGGGGACCTCCTCATGGGCTGCGGGTGGATCTCTGCACCCTCATGGACCCCATGGGCTGCAGGGGGACAGCTTGCTCCACCATGGTTGTCACCACGGCTTGCAAAGGAATCCCGGCTCCGGTGCCTGCCACAGGGCCTGCAAAGGAATCCAGGCTTTGGTGCCTGGAGAAGCTCCTCCCCCTCCTTCTCCACTGATCTTGGTGTCTGTATCCCTCACATATTCTCAGCCTCCTCCTCCTCCTTTGGTAAAACTACTGCAGCTTGTGCCCCTTTGTTTTGATTACTTCTTAAATATGTTTTCAGAGGTGTAACAACCTTCAGGAGATAGATCAGGGGGAACATGAAGGTACCTATTGGGGAACAGGAAATATTTTGAAACATCCGAAAAAGGTAGTAATAGGAAGGGGAATGACTGAAATTGTGCAGTCTATAGTGAAGAAATGTGAAATCTGCTGTCAAAATAATCCTGATATGAGCAAAAGAATAGTGCTAGGGGTGACAAAGACCTTCCCAGAGACTGTTGGCAGATAGATTTTGCTGAGTTACCATGTAATGCAGGATACAGGTATGTACTGGTATTGGTTGACATCTTTAGTGGACGGCCTGAAATTTACCGCTGTGTTGGTTTGCTTGGCCCAGTTGGAAGTTTGGGGGGGCAAAAAGATGGCTCCTTGAGAAGCCTCTGGAGGCTTCCACCATGTCCAGCAGAGCCAATCTTTGTTGTCTCAGAGGATGATGGACATGCCATTGACCAAATCCAGCCAATGGGAGGTGGAGGTTTACGCCTCTGTGAAAACATTATTTTAAGAAGAAATCAAAACAAAGGGTAGCCATAGTACTTTCCAAGAGGAGTGGTACCTTTATTATCATGCACTGTATTTTATCTACTAGCATTTATTTTGTTTATCCTGTGTAGTAAGCAAGCCTGTTAAAGTCTTGTGTCTGTGTTCTCTTTGGTCTACTCAATAAATAATTCATGTTGCAATAGGCTTGATCGGTCATTATTAAGAACTTGCAGGTGAGAGTGGGTTTTTTTTAGGTGCTGGCCACCTCAATAAAGCTACTGTCTACTGCCAGAAACCTGGAAAGACAGGGACTTGTTTAAGCTCTCCCCTCTTATTCGTAACACCTGGGTTCAGGCCTTGCCTATAGCCTTACTGAGATTTCACATACAACCAAGGCAGAGGAACAACATAAGTCCCTATGAGATATTGTATGGCAGGCCATATCAAATTCTGCATATCCCCGGAGAAATCCGACATACAAAAATATTTAATGGCTTTCAGCTCCACTTTGCAGAAACTCCAGAGATTTGTCATGTTATCCAGACCCATAGGACTGGACACACCTCATCTGTTCCAGCCTGGAGACTGGGTCTATGTCAAATGGTAGGACAGTGACCCCCTGCAAGCTAATTGGAGAGGACCATTCCAAGTCCTGCTGACTACCCTCACTGCAGTCAAAGTTGCTGGAAAAGGACCCTGGATTCACTACTGCAGAGTTAAAAAGGCTTCTGCTCCGGAAATAACTGGAAAAACAGAGACAGATACAGATGATGATATGGTTTAAACTGTTCTTTTGTGTCTGTTATCCACACAGTTGGTAACCATGACTCAGGTTTGGACCCAAAATTTGCAAAGCAGAATGGCTCTTGATTTCCTACTAGCCTCCCAAGGGGGGTGTGTGCAGTCATTAACACCAGTTGTTGTTCTTGTGTAGGTCAGAGAGGAAGGATTAATAAAGATTTGGCTAATCTTGTCTGGAGACAAACACAAATTCTGCATCAGGTAACTCTCGCAGATCTTTCATACACTTACCTCATGGTTACCAAATGGGGCTTGGATAAAACAACTATAGATACTGGCTATATTTGCAGTTGGTGTCTTCATAGTAGCTGGCTGTAGGATTTGATGCTGTGATTTATGTTCATCTTTATGGTCTAACGTCAAATGTAAGTGGTAGAGACTAGACAATGTAGAAATTTTATCAGTTCTCTAAAGAGGGGAACGATGACTAAAGATCTTTAGCTTTTATGTATTCTTCATGTATTTGTAACTTTGTAGACTGTTAATGCATTGTTGTAACTTCTAGTATTTTTCCAGCGCTCTTTCCCATAGCCAACTGTAAGAGACTACAAAAGTCCCTCATCTGTCTCACGATCTTTGAGATGGACACAGACTGAACACCCAAAAACCCCAAGGGGGGAAGGGGGACTTTTGCTCAAAGAAGTCCAGGCCAGATCGAAGTGGGATGTCTGCCAAGTGCCGGTACTGAGGCTGCTGAACAAGGTGTAAGCTACGGACAACTGCACTGTTCTTAATGTGAAGGCAGAGGAGAACTGCACAACTCGTACTGTAGACCTTACAAAACAATGGGCATTCTTTCCCCACCTCTTGGCCGGTTTTTTCCCCACTTCGGAACCCCTTGGCCAGCTGCTGTACGCTTTCAAAAAGACTATAAAGAGACTCTCTGAGAAGACCCGTATGAATACTCCCCACGGACTTAGACAAATCCATGGAATCCAGACCTCGAGGATTTCATCTGAGATGTTGGTACCTATAACCCCACTCTCTTTCTCACACTTTCTCTCTTTTTCTCCCTGTCACCCTCTTCTATCGTGTGAATCCAATAAAAGTGCTTATGATTTTGAATAAATACATGTCCCCCTGTTCTTTTGCACTCTGAGATTCGGTTAACGAACCATCATGACTTCTGCTTGGATTGAGCAGATCGTGACATTAAATTGGCATCACGGAAACAGGAATTCTGATAGACAGAAGGGGTTGCAAGGTTTCTGTGTAGTCTGTAACAGGGGAAGGCTGTTTTGCTCCAGCCGCACCTAGCCCGACACTCCAAAAGGGTAGGCGGTGTCTAGAAAGCAAGGGGGGCATCTCGAATTTCCCGCAAACTGCACATGCCTAGGTAAAAAGCACCCCTATACTATGTTGAGGGCTCTGTCTTCAGAATTTCACAAAATAATCTCTTTGTGCAAAAGTTGGAGTGTTACATTTTTGTTTTAAAATATTTCCCCCAGGCAGATAGTTTTGGTTTGCTGGGTGTAGGTTATAGGGCTCCCCTAGGAAGATAGTTTTGATCTGCTGGGTGTAGGGTTCCCCCAGGCAGATAGTTTTGGTCTGCTGGGTGTAGTGTAGGGTTTCCCCCAGGCAGATTTTAGTCTTTTCACCCACTTTAGGGAAGCAGAGGGATACACAGCTCAATTCTGTGTCTAGTAGGGTTTGTAACTTAAGTTGTTTTCCTCCTTGAAGTGGTTGTTTGATCCCTTCAATAAACATGACTTCAAACCGTAAAGCAAGAGAAACAGCTTTTTATGCCCTGCTAGCTAAACACAATGCCAGACCCTCTCCAGGAGGGGAAGAATGGGCACTTGATAACTGGTCTAATTTAGAAAATGTGATTGATAGAATTTATTCCTTACAGCATGCCACAAAATCTAAATTTGGCCGAGATAAAACCATAATTTGTTCTGTCTTAGGAGCATGTCTTACAGCAGCTATAGATCACCGCTTTAAGCAGTGTAGAGGAGAGAAAGCAATAACAGACTCTCTCCAAAATTTAGTGGAAATTCTGCAGAAAGAATTAGATGAGGGAAGGAATCATGTTCACTTGTTACAAGCTGCTTTGAGAGAGGAATATCTTAAGAATTCAAAGATTGTTGATTACCACAAGAAGACAGGGGAAAAGGAACAATTACCTCCAGAAGAATTAACACTAGTAAAAAACTGTGGGGAAAACCACTGTCCTCCTGTGAGACCTTTGGTTGGGGTGGAATGTGTTTTCAGAGTGTTGCTCACAGGGGGAGACCAAGTTTGGCTGGCCAAGTGGGAGGCCAGTGGTTGTTGGGGGTGTTGGGGGCACGGAGTTTTCTTGACAACAGGAGACAAGCGTGGCGTATGGTCCCTAGCTCAGCGTGCAGCTTGCTGGGTGGGGGGGCTCAACCCTCTGGAATGAGGAAACCCTTTAGCTATAGTTAGTACCCCCAACCAGCTTTTGGAAAGTGTCCACAAAGTCACACTTTCCCTGCCAGTGAAACAATACCCCCTTTCCCTGGCTGACAAACAAGGTATCAAACCGGTTACACAAGCAGCAGTCCCAAACCTAGCTGAACTAATAACACTGATACCTTTACAGCCAGAGGACGCAAACCGCTTTGCTTTTACATGGGAGGTACAGCAACACACTTTCACTAAGCTTCCCCAAGGCTACCGACCCTCCCCACACTGGCTCATGATGTCCTTGGGGGAGGGGGGGAGGTAGAGGAGGTGGGAGATGCCCAACAGGAAGTAATCTCCCACTTAGAAAGCCTTAATTTGCAGATTCCCTCAGAAAAGGTCCAAAAACCCTCACAGGAAGTGAAAGCATTGCAATTGTTGATTTTTGAAGCAACAGCTCACCAAGCCCTGGGCCCTATTCATCCTACAGACCCTTTTCAAGTGGAATGGGGATTTGCCTCCTCAGAACTGTCAGTACACATATGGCAGTGGGGCCCTGAGGGTCCAACAAGGCCTGTTGGTTTTTACTCCCGTGGCTTCAGAGATGCTGAAAAGAGATACACTACCGGGGAAAAGGGATTGTTTGTGGTTGGCTTAGCTCTCATAGTAGTGGAAAAGATCACACAAAAACAAACAATGGTTTTGAGAGGCCTTTTTTGAGTTATCAAGGCAGTTTCTACCGGGACTCCCCCACCTGACAGGGTGGCCCAGAGGACCTCAGTTAGAAAGTGGTATGCTCAGATTGAACATTATTGTAACTCTTTCTCAATAACTGAAGGAGCTGTAAAAACTCTGGCTGTGCAGGAGGGCTTGGGCAGCGGCCAGGACCGACCTGCCTCAGTTGAAGTAGCCCCTGCTTCTTCCCCCGAACAGTCGGCAAACGCTTGGTTCACTGATGCCTCTGCCAGGCAAGAAGGGAAAGTGTGGAGATACAATGCTGCAGCCCTCCACACCTCCTCCGGGGAACAAGTTATCACAGAGGGGAAGGGGAGCGCCTAAGCTGGCGAGCTCTGGAGTGTTTTCCAACGTGAAGCACAAAATACTTCTCTTGTCAGTATTTACACTGATTTCTATGCTGTGTTTAACCTTTTCTGCCTCTTGCTGGCAGGATCTGTTGTGTTTACTTTTAACAGGAGAACTCCGAGGGACATGCACACCAGATACTAAATTTGTAACCAGTTATAGCATTGGACCTCATGGCCATTTCTCATTTTTGTAAAGTTGAAAATCAGGATTGTTGGCTAAACTTAACTGCTGTGCAATTTCCCCATAAAATCATGTGTAGTAAAAACAAAACATAATACTGGGAGGGTGGAACTCGAACTTAACATACCACCCAACCACCAGTTATGCTCAGCCCTAAAATTTTTGAAATTGGACCATATATAATCAGAAAAACTGGCCAACAACAAATATCATTTAATTTGTTATGGCCTCTTAAACAAGTCAAATTGCTGATGCAAACAGCCAGTTTGTCCATGAAAGCAGAACCCTTTTACACAAAGAGACATAACTGGTGCTGTGGGAACAGGATTGGTAATCTTGAATGGTATTGATTCAGAAGTACTAATGAATAGATTTGATGCCACCACTAGAGAAAGGAGATGACTGAGAGGGGACTCATGAATGGTCCATCAGTGAATCTGAAGGGAGGGGTGTAGAGGATGGAGCCACGGCTCTTTCTCAGTCGTGGCAACCAAAGCAGGACAGAGAGCAACGGGCAGGAGGAACTGTATCCACCTGAAAGATGAAGGGAAGAACTGTCTTGTGCCGTGTACGGTTAACTGATGAACTGGAACAGAGACAAGAGAGGGTGGTGAATGTTCCATCACTGGATGATTTTCAGAGGAACCTCTTAGACACAATCCCTGTGCATAATCTCCTGGATGATCTAACCACTGCGTTGACAGGGAGTCCGTACTGTATCAAGATTACTGTCTTGGGGAGTGGTTCTTTTATTCCATATGTCATTTGTTTTGTGTTTTTGTTGTTGTGTCACTGGGTGGTCGTCTGGACGGCCGCCTCCCTCTCGGATATCCAGGGGAAGTATTTGCAATGGGTGAGAGCCAACCCCGGGATTGCCTGCAGAGTCTGAGGGGGATGGGGGATGCGGGGGCCAAGGAGGGTTGCTTCCTCTTCCAGTGGGGGTGATTTGGTCTCTCACACAGCCATGGTGTGGGATATTCTCGAGGAAGAGATACAGTGGCCGATTTGTCGGGGGAAATGTTTTGCCTAATTTATTGTGCCTTCCTTCGGCCTGAGTGAGTCGAGGGAGTTATCATAGCTTGTTATTCTCTGCTTCAGTCTGCTGCATCGCGTGGGAGTCCAGGGCCAGTGTGTGCCACTCGTCGAGGGCGACCTGGGAATATCCGCCTGTATTCACACAGGGTCCCACTCCCTCTCTGCACAACCAGGAGGCACAAGGGACCATCCATCACCAGGTGAGCTCTACCCAGCGGAGCGCATTGCCGCCACTGCGCTCCCCAGTGTTTCTCTCTCAAGCTGGTTCAGGGCCTTCTTGCACAAATTGTATCCTGACACCGCGAGACACTCCCCAGGCTTTGGGGCAGGCCCTGGAGTTTCTGTTACCTGTTGTTTGCCACTCCCAGTGTGAGCCAGCCCGCACCATTCCAGCTGCTGCTCTGAGGTTTCCTGCTGCCAGCCCATTTTGCGCGCATCCAGCCCTCCCACCAGTTACCATGTGAGATGATGATGTGGCGGAGGCTCACAACCACGAGCACCCCCTGCAGCCACGGGGAATCAAGGCACACCTGATCCCTGCACTGGCCAGGTGAGCCAACAGTGGCCCTTGCCGGCTGGTAGGACAGATAAACTACAACTCAAAAGGCAGGTGTGTCTTTGACAGCTGGGAGAAGGCGTTGTTCATGAGGGTTTCTCTTTTGTTTGCTGTTGCTGCCGATTAGTGTATTGTGTGTTTCTCTTGTCAACTTTTATACAGTAGCAGTAAAGAACTTTCTCCTTTTCCCCATAGTATTTCCTGAAGCACTGGGCCTCCTAATTTCAAAGTTATTAATAGAGAGGGAGGGGTCATATTTTCCGATTCCAAGGGGCGAGGTTTTGCGTGCCTTGGTTTGTGCAGACGACGCTGTCTGGTTCCAGAACCAACGATATCGACACACTTGTGGTCTTTCGTCAGCCTTACCATTCTGTGATTCGTGTGACTTGGGCTGTGCGGTTAAATCTGTTATGTTTTTTAGTTTGTCACCTTCTGTTTTCCTAACTCAGAAAAAAAAAATAGGTCATTGGTGTACATAAGTTTTATACAGGACGACCTGCAGACTGTAAGCAAGCAGATTACAGTTCTTGAAAATCTTTATTATGCTGACTCGTAAATAGATTTCTTTCTCCTCTGGCTCCGTCGTCTCTGCATAGCCTTGGGAAGAAACTCGAAATGAGATTTTAAGAAGTTATTAAGTAGACAAGACTAAGGATGTGAATTCTTTAAGCTGCGAATGAAGGGATATATTGGTGACGTAGGTACAATAGTTGTATGGTCTAGACTGTGGTTATTTTAGCTGTCTGAGCGAATGGGACTTTGTGTTGGCTGAGTGGAAAATGTTCTTCTTGAAGCTCTGAAAGCTGAGAGATGATTGTCTTGAAACCATTTTTTATATGCCATCAACACAGTGGAGAGAGGAATAAGTATTTTCCTGGCCTTTCTGGCACTGTTCTGAGTCGATCTTTCTGAAATTCACATGGGGCCTAATTGTCTAATCATGCACTATTCTTGAATAAACTTGAATTGAAGTATAATATTCACTGCTAATCAAAGAGCATTTAGGCATGGTAGTATATTCTTTGTTTGGGGGAGGAAGTGAAGGACCTGGGCCAGTTAATTGATTTATCTGTCCTTTCAACAGAATTAGGTATATAACAGTATTAATACTGACATCCTCGGTCAAGTTAAAGGTTAAATAAAGGGTTATAAGAGAATTAAGATGTATCAGAGGCTTTGTGATTTAAACATGGTATATAATCATCGGCAGGAAGTGGCGCAGTAGTGGTTGTTAAAGATGTGTGCAGTTTAGGCGCGATAATTGAGCGATGGCCCGATTGAAGAGGTAGGCCTTTATTTAATCAACTGTTTTTTTAAGCTTGCATATCTTGAAGAAGATCCCTGCACTTCTTAGAAGATTTTCTCTGCTCTGTAACATGGTGAGTTTTCAAGTTTAATTTGATGTAGGTTATTGTAATGAGGTACATAATGAAGTAGACAATAAAATACGGACCTGCATTCTTATTCCTGTCGCTATGGTAAGTGAGTCATTGTATGCTCCTACAGGGGATGTTTGCCTGCGTTGATGAAGCTCTCGAAACTATAGGATAAAAGAGAACCCACAACCTCCAATAGAACAAGTGCGCAGAATAAATGGATGAACTGCTTAGTGGTTAAGCCTTTACATAAGTATTGCTTTCATCCGTCCACAATAAAGCTAATTTATCTGGCAATCATTAGAGATTAAGGACTTTTAAGAATTTTGTGGAGGATGGCACTGCAAAAGTTAAGTCCTCTGTTCTCTTGAGTGTCTCAGGTTTTTAATTTTAAGCCTTTAATCAAAATATTAAAGTTACTTGCTTTTGACTAACGGTACAGAAAGATCTTAGATATTGTCAGAAGACATTCCTAACTCTGTGGAAGAGGGTCATTCACGCGACTGGAAAGTAAATTAGCACTTGCACCTGGAGATTCTAAATGACCTTCTCCGTCGTAATTTGGAAATGAGGGATATGTGGAGTATTGAGACCATAGAAATCATGAGAATAGTCACTGCAGTTGGAAGTGACCTAACATAGGATATTGAGTCCATACTTCCTAGGCTCATTGCACAGGACAGCCTGACGATATTGTGCTAAAGCATTTTTGAACTCGTCAGGCTTGGTGTAGACCCACTTCTCTGGGGAAGCCCTGTTCCAGTGCCCAATACCGCCTGGTAAAGAGACTCTTCTAAGATAATCCAATCTAAACCTCCTTGACGAACAGGGCGTGCCCGCTTTCAGCAATGTGGTTTTTTTCCTCAGGTCCTATCATTAGGTTCCTTTCTAATAGTGTGGTGTGCATGCAAGCGCTTCAAGGACTGCAGCGCAGGATGTGAGGTGGGCCGTACTCAATGGCAAGTAAGAGCATGAAGAATCAACTCTCGCAAGGCAGGGATGTGCAATGCTGTTGCCGTGATGGCATCTCCAAGGAATTGGTTGACGTTCCCTTTTTTGGCGTCCAGGGCACTGGTGGACATGCTATAGCTTCAATTTCCATCAAACCAGGAGCCTGCAGATCCCTTTTCCTCAGAGCTGTTTCTCCAGCCGTCCTCTATTCAGGTGACCTCAGAAGTGTCGTCTCAATAAGTATAACACGAGGGGTTGCCCCATCCCAGGTGGCAGAGATCTGCATTGCTCCTTTGTTGAACCTTCATAATGGTTGGTGATTGCCCACTCTCTATGTGTCAAGGTCTCTCTGCAATGAGGCCTCTCTACTTATCCGACAAGGAGTTAACAGCGTCCTGCCAATTTTGAGGTGTAATCAGATCAAGCTTATCTTCGTGCTAGTTCAAGTCCACGTTTAAGTCCTGTTTATCGAAGATGTTTGAAGAGACTAGGCTTGAATAGTGGTACTTGTGGTGTTGCCTGGAAATATGAGAATAAAGCTGTCCAAAAATGTTAAAAAAAATGATATATAAAAGCAACCTTTGACTTGAAATGCCTTCAGGTACAAATAATTGACAAAAAAAAAGAAGTGCAACCTGAATGTAGATTTGTAAGAATGTGTATAGAGATTGGCCAATTTAGTATGAACAGCAAATATTGGTCCAAGTTAGGAAGAGCAGTTGGTTAGGTAATCTCGCCCCCCCCTCGTTGTTCTGCCCCTAATTGGAAGCCTCTCCATCCCGATCCTCTAACTCTACTTATTATGTCTGATACATGGTGCAAAATTAAAATGTCCTTGCTAACTAACAAGACTAAACAGAATTTCAAAGAATGCATCAATTAGAGGGTTTTGTTGATGTCATGATCTGCTCAGTATCCAAGCAGAAGTTGTGATGTTCGTTAACCGAATCTCAGAGTGCAAAAAGAACAGGGACTATTTATTCAAAATCAAAAGCACTTTTATTGATGCCACACATAAGTAAGAGGGGTGACAGGGAGAAAGAGAGAAAGTGGAGAAAGAGAGTGGGGTTATAGCTACCCAACGGCTCAGACGAACCTCGAGGTCCGGATTCCATGGATTTGTCTAAGTCCGTGGAGATTCATCTAGGGTCTTCTCAGAGAGTCTCTTTATAGTTTTTTCAAAGCGTAGCAGCTGGCCAAGGGTTCGAAGCGGGGAAAACACGCCAAGAGGTGGGGAAAGAATCGCCATTGTTTTGTAAGGTGTACAGTACGAGTTTGCAGTTCTCCTCCTGCCTTCGCAGTAAGAACAGTGAACGCAGTTCTTAAGCTTACACCTTGTACCCAGCAGCCTGAGGATATGGCTGGACTGGCAGACATCCCACCTCATCAGGCTCGTGACTTCTTTGAGCAAAAGTCCCCCTTCTCCCCCTTGGGGTTTTGGGTGTTCAGTCTCTGTCCATCTCGAGAGATTGTGAGACAGAAGAGGGACTTTCGTAATGGTCTCTTACACCCACCCCGTGATCTCACGATTCGCGTCAAGATACTCCACATATGCCGTGGTTTGTGCGAAGTCTTCAGGACTCGTCAATGCCAGTAGGTAACCCGAAAAGACAGAACAGGAAAGGGAGGAGAAGAAAAGAAAAAAGAAAAGAAAAAAGGGTAGAGTATTTAATCAATATACACATAAAATTTTGATTAAATCCTGGTGAGCCAACATCCTTTAAGACCAAGAATCGAGGTATAATCGAATTGCTCACAAAGAATACACACATTGCTGACAAAAACGAAAACTAATCAAAACCAAAAGTCAAAGAAGAATTGATGGGGATGACATACAATTATCAGCAGACAGTTCTTGTAGCAGTAGTTTGACCTAGCCCAGAAAGGTATCCCACCAATTGTGTTTGGCATCTTTCTTATACCCTTTGCCAGAACACGATTTATTGTTTTTAAACATCTGTGGATGAACAGTTTGTCATCGGTTTGCTTGGTCCAATTTTGGTGGGGGGGGGATGGGGATCCAGAAAAGCACAAAGATGGCTGCTGTGAGAAGTCCTAGGGGTGTCTGCTTCTTGCTTCTTCTCAGCAAAGAGAGCTGCCCTCACTCCTGTGTTTCAGAGCCAACCATTCATGTGGTTCTGATGTTGATGGAACAGGCTGACCATCAGGCGTGGCCAATATACCAGGTATGAGTTACACCTCTGTGATGACGTATTTGGTGTATTTAAGAAAGGAATTCAAAACAAGATAGTTGCGGCCGCAGTTTAGGTTATTGATAGCATGTAAGTTTTAGTATTCCCTCTTGCACTGGAAAGATAACAGAGCAGGAGGCAGAGAGAATTGTGGAGGAAGAAATGAGACACCGTCAAGATCAAAGAAAGTAAAGAAGACACTGTGCCCTTGGCTGTGGTTCTCGAACAAGCTCGGAGTAGAAGTGTTGTTCTGTGAAAAGAACTATTTCGCATCATATTGAGAGAGCCTGTAATTAGGAGAAGTAAGCGACCTAGCTGTGAGGAAAAAAACCCGTGGCCTTTTCGAAGGCGATACGGTACTAATTTTGTTTGCGATTAGCGAAGCCAATAAATAGAGAGAAGGTTTGCCTCCCCCCACGAAGTTTTTGATGTAGAAGAAGCTGTGGGTTTATGTTCTGCCAGGAGTGTTTGTGATAAGCGACTCACGTTGTAGTCGCTGAAAAAACAACACGGGCTTTGGGACAATTTCTTTTTTTTTCCTGTGAGGTAAAAGAAGTTCCTTTCCTGTCCTGCCTATAGCAGTTTTGCCACTGAAGTTTCTCAGAAATAGGACACATCCCACAGCTGGAGCTGTAAGAATGTTGTCCACTCCCTGCAAACGCTTGAAAAAAGCTGAGTGTTTTGGATCGTGTTAAGACTTTCATTCTACCTGCCGCCCTGTGTGTTGATGGGTACAAGATGGGAGGGGTGGAGATGGGGGCGACTTGGAAGAAAGAATGGGGCCCTGGGAAGGGTAAGCAGGTGTCTTAAAATGTCCATTTTATTGTTCTTCTCTTTGTAAATAATCTCCTACTTTGTTTTTTTGCACCAGTGCCAGTCGTAGTGTGTGTAATAAATCTATTTGCTATTTAAGTTATGCAGCCTGTCTGACTCTTTGTGGAGTACAGTAGGTATTCCTTTCTTCAATTAATGTTTATCTCGAAAGCCCTAAGATATTTCGTGTTCTGGGTTTTCCTGCTCTCTCCTTCGCCCTCTCGTATGGGGGGAAAGGAGGGAGAGTCGTGGGCACAGTTTCAAAGCACCACGACATTTCTGGGTGCGTTGGGCCGGCGAAGGAGATCAGCTTTAATACCCAACGACATGTGGTGGAGAGGCGGGCAATAAACATCTCAAGATGATTGATTTTTAGATGGGAGTTCAAACAGGAAAAGAATTTTGTAGTGGCTAATCGTGGAAGAAAGATAATAGATGAGTTTGGTGCAGACAAGTTTATGCTCCAGACTCTGTGCTGTATTACTTTTAAAGGTGAAATGAATAAGTGGTAGGGTGGATTACTTTTCTTTAGTTGTATTTTTAGTTGGTGTTGGTATAGATTTCTCTGTGTTAAGGAGTAGAATTAAAAAGTAGATTAAATGTAAATGTTTTTTAGAGAAATCCTCATCACAGAGTGTACGGGGTGGAATGTCATGCGTTTTGCTTGGTCAATTGTTTGGTGGTGGGGGATGGGATAATGAAACAATCAAAGATGGCTGCTGTGCAGAAATCCCTAGGGTGTCTCCTTCTTCTTCTCTCAGAAAGTAGAGCCTCTGCCCCACTCCTGTGCTTTCAGAGCCAACCCATCATTGGTTCTGATGTTGATGGACAGGCTGACCATCAGGCCTGGGCCAATTACACAGCGATAGTTTACAGCTCTTGTGATGACGTATTTTGGTGTATTATGAAAGAATTCAAAAAAGATAGTTGCGGCGCCAAATGATTTAGGTTAGATTGTAGCATTAATTTTTTGTATTTTGCACTGGAGAAAAACAGAGCAGGAGGTGAGGAGTGTATAGAAAAAAATGAGATCACCGTCAAGATCAAGAAAGTGAGGAGAAGAGAGGCTGTGCCTTGCTGTGGTTCTCTATACAAAGCTGGAGGAGATAATGTTTTGAAAAGAACTATCCATCATATTCGAGAGAGACCTGTATAGAGAAGTAAAGCGAGCCTTGCTGTGAGGAAAAAAACCGGCCTTTTGAGGTGGACTATTTTTTTTATTAACGAAGGCCAAGAAATAGAGAAGAGGTTTGCTCCCCTCACGAAGTTTTGATGTAGAAGAAGCTGTGTTTGAGTGTTTGCCGCGCCAGGAAGGTTTGTGATAATTCGGATCCGCGGCTGAAAAAAAACCAACACGTGGCTTTTGAGACATTTCTTTTTTTTCTCCGCTTGAAGGTAAGGAAGGTTCCTTTCTGCTATAGCAGTTTTGCACTGACTTGTTTCTCAGAAAAGGACACAATCCCAGCAGCCTGAGCTGTAAGAAGTTGTATACTGCAGACGCTTGGAAAAACAGCTGAGCTGTTTTGATCTGTGTTCAGACTCATTTCCTGCCCCCTGTGTGTGAGGAGCAGCATGTGGAGGGGGTGGGAGATGGGGGGAGACTTGGAAGAAAAATGGGTCCTGGGAAAGTGTAACAGGTTCTTTAAAAATGTTCCATTTTTATTTTTTTCTCTTGTAAAATATCCCTATCTTTGTTTTTGCACGCCCAGTGCCTAGTCTTAGGTAGTAGTGTAGTAATAAATCTATCTGCAATTTAAGTTAATGCAGCCTCTGACTCTTTGTGAGCAATAGGTATCTTTCTTCCCATTATGTTATAAAGCCATAAATATTTCGTGTTAATTGGGTTTTCGCTCTCGCCTTCTCCGCTCTCGGTGGGGGGCACAGGGGAACGTCGTGCACAGTTCAACACGACATTTCTGTGCGTTGGCCGGGAAAGGAATTAAAGCTTTAACGCCATCGACATTTGGTGGAGGAATGCGGGCAAAAACATCAAAGAATGATTGATTTTAGTATGGGAGTCAACAGAAAGGATTTAATGCTAATTGGGAGAAAGATTATAGTATGGTTGGTCAGCACAAGTTTATGCTCCACTCGTTGCTGTATTCTTTAAGTAGTATATCGAGACCATTTATGGGGGTGGATACCTTTTCTTTAGTTTATTTTAGTTGGTGTTGGTATAATTTCTGTGTTAGAGTAAGAATAAAAAGTAGAATGTTAAATTAATGGTTTTAGAGAAAGTCATCACAGAGGGTAGGGTGGAAATGTCATGGTTTTGCTTGTCCAATTTTTGGCTGGTGGGGATGGGGATCAAGAAAACCACTAAAGATGGGCTGCCGTGTGAGAAGTCGCTAGGAGGTTGTCTTTCTTGCTCCTCTCCAGCGTAAAAGAGAGCCCTGCCGCCACTCCTGTGTTTCGTAGCCAACCATCAGTTGGTTTGATGTTGAATGGACGGCTTGACCATTCAGGCCTGGGCAATTATCAACAGGATAGTTCACCCGCTGAATGACGTATTTGGTGTATTTAAGAAAGAATTCAAAAAAGATAGTTGCGCCGGCCTATGTTAGGTTAATTGATAGCATGTAGTTTAGTATTTTGCACTGGAAGAAAACAGAGACAGGAGGGTGGAGGAAATGTAAGAAGAAAAATGGAGACACCTCAAGATCAATAAGGAAGTAAGAAAAATGGTGCCCGGTTGCTGGTGGTTCTCGAACAATGCTGAGGAGATAAGTTGTTCTGAAAAGACACTATTTTCCATCATATTGAGAGGACCTGTAATAGAGAAGGTAAGCGACCTTGCTGGAGGAAAAACCCCTGGCCTGTTGAGGATCGTGACTATGTTTTTGATTTGAGAAGCCCAAGAAATGAGAAGAGGTTTTGCTCCCCCACGAAGTTTTTGATGTAGAAGAAGCTGTGTTTAGTGTTTCGCCCAGGAGTTTGTATAATCGGACTCACGTCGTGAACAAAAAAACAACAACGGGGCTTTGAAGGACATCTTCTTTTTTTCTCCTGTGAGGTAAAGAAGTTCTTCTGCTAATTAGCGTTTTGCAGCTGACTGTTTCTTTCTCAGAAAAGTGACACATCCCACATGCTGGAGCTGTTAAGAAGGTTGTATCCTGCAAACGCTTGGAAAACAGGCTGATGTTTGATCTGTGTAGACTTTCATTCTCCCTGCCCCACTGTGTGTGAGGACACACATGGAGCGGGGCGAGATGGGGGGACTTGGATAGAGAAGAGATGGGTCCCTGGGAAGAAGTAACAGGCTAGTCTTTAAAGATGTCCATTTACATTTTTTCCTTCTCTTTGTAAAATATCCCTATCTTGTTTTCAAACCCAGTGCATCTTAGTAGTTGTAGAATATCTTCTTGCACATTGTAAAGTTATGCAGCCTGTCTGACTCTTGGAGTACATAGGTATCGTTTCTTCCAATTATCGTTTAGATCCAACAGCCATAAACTACTTTCGTGTTAATTGGGTTTTCGCATCTCGTTCTCTTCTCATCCTCATTCGGTGGGGGGAAAGGAGGGAACGTCGTGGGCACAGTTAAAACACACATTTCTGGTGCTTGGGCCGGGAAAGGAGATTCAGGCTTTAAAGACCCACGACAAGTTACCTAGGCGCGGAAGGGTTTTTTCGTGTCCTTTCCTTTATCTTTCAAAATTTTGATAAATCCTATGATGAAGCAGACAAGTCTGGCCTTTACTATACAAGGGTATAGCGTTCATGCCACAGATGGGGGTGGTGATTCGGTGTATCAGTAGATAAATGGAGTTGCAAAAGGTGATAGAATAGGAAATGAACTGGGACGTAAATCAAGAGAAAAATTTGCATCGTGTGAGTTTTCATTAAATACAAACCAAAGAATTTGAAATGAATTTTAGTGTCTCTAATAATAGTTTTTATGAGTTACCTCTTATCACAAGCAGTTCTTTATACAACACAACCCATTGCCGTATATAACAGCACTGTTTTAGGATTTCTCCTTTAGGAATCGAATATTTCAAAATTACCAAATAACGAAGTTTGCCGATTTCAACAAACATAAAGAACAGTTTAAACACTAATGAAATGAGCAGCCCTAATGGCAGGTGATAGGATATGAATGGCAACTTTTTACAAAACTTTTGAAATGGGATTCATAGGAGAAGAATTTACCTTAACCTTTTCTCCAATTATTGCAATTGTTTGGAACACACGCAACACTGGTACACGTTTAAGGACGACTGTAGTGAGCCTATTAAACCATTTGGTTAAATCTCTA
>VKON01002587.1:18405-32561 GCA_009741485.1 Malurus cyaneus samueli
ATGTGTAGTAAAAACAATACAAAATACTGGTGGGGGGGGGGAAGAACTCGATATTGATGTTGAAATACGTACCGCCCAACCACCGGTTATGCTCAGCCCAAATATTTTTGAAATTGTACCATATATAATCAGGAAAACCAACCACCAACAAATATTGTTTAATTCGTCCCTTAAACAAGTCAAATTGCTGATGCAAACAGCCAGCTTGTCCACGAAAGCGAAACCCTTTTAAGAAACAAACACAAAGAAAGATAACTGGAGCTGTGAGAACAGGATTAGGAATCTTGAATAGCATTAATTCAGAAGTACTAATGAATAGATTGGCTGCCACCATTAGAGATATAACCAAATTATAACAGCCACTGTAGTCATCCTTCCCACCAGTGGTTGTTATCAAATTGAGAAAAAGCAAAGTAAAGTTTTCCTATAATCCTATTCAAATTTTGTAAAGTTGGCATTCAATATTCCCTATCACTGCATTAAGGCTAAACCATAGTGAAACTGTTCTTTATCTTTTTGAAATGACAAACTGTTAATTTGGTCATTTTGAAATTCATCCTAAAAGGAATCCTGAAAGAGTGCTGGTGTATATAGGCAGTGGTTGTGCATGCATAAGAACTGCTTGTGATGAGAGTAATCATAGAAAACTTAGTAGTAGACACTAAAAATCATTCAAATTTTTGTGTTTGTAATTTTACTAAAATCACAGGATGCAATTTTTCTTATTTAGCCCCAGTTATTTCTTATCACCATTTGCAATCCAATTTTTCACTGATACACCAAGTCGTACCTACCACCATTGAGATGAACCTTATTTTGGTAAAGCAATTGTTGCTTCACCAGGATTTAATCAAAATTTTATGTGCTATATTGATTAAAATTACTTACCCCTTTTTCTTCTTTTCTTTTGCTTCTTTTCTTCCTCTCCGTTTCCTGTGTCTGTCTTTTCTGGGTTACACTACTGGCATTGACGAGTCCTGAAGACTTCGCAACAACACTACGGAAGTGTGCTGAGTAATCTTGACGACGATCGTGAGACACGGGGTGGTGTAAGAGACCATACGAAAGTCCCTCTTCTGTCTCACAATCCTCGAGATGGACAGAGACTGAACACCCAAAAACCCCAAGGGGGAGAAGGGGGACTTTTGCTCAAAGAAGTACGAGCTGGATTGAGGTGGGATGTCTGCCAAGTGCCAGTGCTCAACAAGGTGTAAGCTATGGACGACTGCACTGTTCTTACTGCGAAGGCGGAGGAGAACTGCATAACTCGTACTGTACACCTTACAAAACAATGGGCATTCTTTCCCCACCTCTTGGCCGGTTTTCCCTGCTTTGGAACCCCTTGGCCAGCTGCCATATGCTTTCAAAAAGACTATAAAAAGACTCTCTGAGAAGACCCATATGAGATCTCCCCAACGGACTTAGACAAATCCATGGAATCCGGACCTCGAGGCCTTCGTCTGAGCCGTTGGTAGCTATAACCCCACTCTCTCTCTCCCACTTTCTCTCTTTTTCTCCTTCTCACACTCTTCCATTGTGTAAATCATATTGTTGGCACTCAATAAAAGTGCTTTTGATTTTGAATAAATATTTGTTCCCTGTTCTTTTGCACTCTGAGATTCGGTTAACGAACTATCATGACTTCTGCTTGGACTGAACAGATCATGACAGTGTTTACCCAAGTTAACAAACCCAAGCTATCTAAGCGGCAAAAATATACCTCTCCTGCATGTAGCAAGGTGAGTTCTCCCAGCGCCCAGCTAAGCTCCCACCACCTGCAGCTGCGCGGCAGCCTGGCTTTTAACTGCCCGCAGCTGCCTTCCCAGCCCCTTCTTCTGGGTCGGATTTAAAGGCACAGGCACATTTTTGGGCAAACAAGCTGATGGAATATAGGAATATAGTTTTATCATAAAATCACCCCAAGACACTGGGTCTAGCAGCTTAGAAAAATAAGCAACAGGCTGCTGTGTTCCCCCGTGCTCTTATACTAATTTTTTTTTAGCATGGCCTTGTTTAACATCTACATATAGCTCAAATTCTTTGTCTGAGTTTGGAAGAGTTAGGACTGGGGCATTAATTATTTATTTTTAATTTTTTTTAAGCTTTGCTCTTTTTCTGGTGTCCGTACTACAACATTAGGATTGTCTTGGGTTAAAAAGCTATATAAAGGTCTGGCTAAAACAGAAAAATCTTCAATCTATGCTCTGCAGTTGTCCACTAACTTTAAAAACTGCCATAACTCCTTTTTTGTCTGGGGTAATGGTACTTGTAAAATTTCTTGTATTCTTTCAGGATCAATACACTGTAAACTTCTAGTTAAAATGTGTCCTAAATGTTTAACTTTTTTTCTTTAGTAACTGTGCTTTCTTTTCAGACACTCTAAGCCCCTTTTTAGCAAGAAAATTAAGCAGTTTTACAGTAGCTTCTTTAAATACTTTTTCTTGTTCTCTTGATAAAAGCAAATCATTCATGTACTGCAACAGCTTAACTCTTGAGGGTGGAGTAAATTCCTTTAATATTTTTTGCAAGCCTTGCTCAAACAAAACTGGTGACTTTGTATTCTTGTGGGACGACTGTCTATTTTTAATTGTTGTTTTACTATTTTCTTTCTTTCTTCTTGTTTCCACTCAAAAGCAAAATATGGTTTGGTGTCTTCTGTAATTGGACACTCTCAAAAAGCATCTTTCAAATTTAGTACTGAATAATACTGATGTGAAGAAGGGATCTGATTCAGGATGGTATAGGGATCAGGAACTGTGGGATGTCTTGGTTTGACAATTTCATTTATTATTCTTAAATCTTGTACCATTCTGTAAGTTCTATCTGGTTTCTTAACTGGCAGGACAGGAGTATTTAGGGAGACATCCATGGCTCCAAAAGACCTGCCTTTAGCAGGGACTCAGTGACAGGCTGTAACCCTTTCCTCTCCTCCCTTGAAACAGGGTATTGCTTTTTAGACACTACTTGTCTTGGTTGCTTTAAAGTAATTTGGAGAGGGTCTATGTTCTAATTTTCTATATTCTTTGGGACTGCCCAAACTTCTGGGTTTATTTTAGCATAAGCTTTCTCAGACATTTTACACAAAATTACTACAGTGTTAGCTTCTGTATCATTTTTCACAATATTAATTTGCATTCCCACTTTAGTCATCAAATCTTTTCTCGGATAGATTACAATTACAATTAGGAACAAACAGGAATTCATGCATTTTAACTATCTCCTCATTTCTAATAGTGGTTGGATAAAGTCACTTGTTTGTCTTTTCTACTCACTCCCTTGAATAAAGATCTTTTTGACAATTTTCCCACCTTAGGGATAAAATTCAAAGTGGATGAGAGGCCCCTGTGTCTACCAGGAAACACACTCTCTTGATTGCGACTCACTTTAAAAGTCTCCTGGTATAATGGGAGCCTCTGACACCTCTTAACAATCTATCTCTATTATCTTTTGGACTTTTTTTCTTGAGGGTCCTGCTGTCTCTGCAGACATTCTCTCTTTTAGTGTCTCTCTGCCTTGCAGATAACACACTGATTCATTCTCAACTGCTGTTTGGGTTTGCTTTCCCTTCCTGCGGAGGGAGTGCCTTTGGTACTTCCTTGGGGCTGACCTTGTCCCCTCTGTCTCAGAGGCCCTTTTGGACCTTGCGGTTTACCCCTCTGGGACTGTAAAGCCTCTGCCAGCACCTTTGCATTTGCTTTTGCTTTTTCTTCATCTCTTTTTACATATATTAGTTGTGTTTTTCTAACCAATTTTTCTAAAGGTTTGTTTTGCCACTCTTCATCTTTCTGTACTCCTTTCCTTATATCAGGCCAGGATTTAGTGACAAACTGTACTTTCAGCAATGTGTCGAAGGCTGGTCTCTCAGGATCCATCCCTTTGTACTTTTGCAAGGCATCCCTAATCCTCTCTAGCCAACGAGAGGGGCTTTCATACTTTTTCTGTTCTAATGACACAGCCTTAGCTATATTGCTATTTGTGGGAGCTGCCAATTTGATTACTCTAATCAAATAAGCATGGTAATTTTGAAGGTGAGCTAGACTGGCCTGATTATTTGGGTCCCATGGGGGTCACCCCTGGGGGATTGCATCATCTACCGTAGGTGCATTGGGTCCAGCCCCCCCCCCCCCCCCTGCCTGTGGATGCTCATCTCTCACAGCATGCCACCTTTCTGCAAAATCATTTGTTTCTTTCTGATGACCAAAAAATCCCAAAAAGAAAATCCAATCTTTCCACGTTTTAAATTCATTTCCAAATACTCTTTATCTTTCCCCCCACCCCTATGGGATCATCCAAATATGAGAGTAATTCCTTTTTCAACCCCCTTATATCCTGAGTAGTAAGTGGTACAATTATAAATCTAAACCGTCCCCCTTGACCCCCCAAGGGGACTTGGCATAGGGGCATCTGGTGGACCCCTGCCTCTTGGATCCAGGGGGCTTCCAATGCCCCATACTGAGTTCCCCTTCTAGTTCTAGGGGGGGATGATACAAGAATGGCTATCCGCCCTCCCCCCCGATCATTATTTTCAGGAGCCATAGGAACAGTATTTCCCTGTCCCTTTGCTCCGGGAGTTGGATACAGGGGACCTGCAGCTGGCCCTGGGTCGGCTGGCAAATGGAGGACAAAGTTCCAGGGAAAGGTGCTGAAAGACATCCTAATCTTCACCATTTTTTGTCTCTCTTCCGTTCCCCTTTTTCCTCTTTCTTTCTTTCTCTAACACATAGACTCTTCTCCTGTTCTTTGTCCAAACCGAGATGACTTGCCCAACCACATTCACCGTTCCAATCAATCATCCTTTCCAATCTCGGCTCTACAACAATACCACATAATCTGACCACAACCGAAGCCTATCTGTTCCATAAGGTGGCCATTTAAGCCCCTTTGGCAAATCATACTCTGGCCACACAAAATAACAATATTCTACCATTATCTCTTTAGTTACCTCTGGGGGAATGCATGCTCTATACCAAAGCCTCAGCATTCTCCCCAAGGGAGTCACTGGGAATATTATGGGATCATCATCCCTTTTGCTGGGGCCCCTTCCCAGCTTTACCTTTGCAATCCTCCATGGGTGCTCTGTTTTACCCGTGCTGCCCTCCTTGGGCACCCTCTCAGGTTTACCTGTGCTATCCTCCTTCTATGCCCTCTCAGGTTTACTCCCCAAGATCCCATTGTACTCACTGGTGAGATTTTCAGTGGTCCTTCCTTGTGGACTCTTCATGGACTCCCCAAACCACCACTCGTCTGTCTCCTGGACAGTCTCGGGAACCCAATCAATCACCCAGCACCAGCCACCACCAAGAGGAGCTGATCACCGAAACTGGGTGAGGCGCGTCTTCAGCTCCGCTTGCTGCCTGCAGCCCCCGGATGGTGGAAGGATCCTGGAACAAGCCCCCAAATTGTTAGAAAAATTAATCCACAAACACCAGAGGTTTATGTCCAAAAAGGAGACAGAGGAGTCCTGTAACTTAATTTTAATAAAGGGAGAGGCCACGCGACATTTCCATGGGGTCTCTCAAATTGTTAGAGGACGCAGCCTCCTTTTAATCTTGATTTCCCAGCTGCATTTCCCTCTTTCTTTCCCCATTGGCTGAGGTGCTTGAGAGGTACAGACTCCCCCAATCGCCTAATACAGACCCCCATCTAATGAGCATCTGCCCCACCCTTTTTATTCTTTCTGTCTCTGTTCTTTTTCTCTAAGTCTAGGGATTTAGCACTGTCTTGGGTGAGTGTCAATTGATGGAATTCCTATGAAATTTATGGTTCCTCCCATTGCTCCTTTCACCTATCAGTATCTGGCCTTATCTACCAGCAGACCCCATCATTTGTTTGTAAAGACATTGGTCATTCCTTTCAAGCTAAACTTTGTTTATGAGAAAGTGTCTTGACCTTGGTTCTCAGAAGATAGGGCCTTAGGAATGTGTTTTGTCTTTCTAACAGGGTAGGTGAAATGTGAGCTACAAATCTATATAGTTATACAATAATAGGCTACCAAGCTAACAAAGATATATATAGGCGGCAGAAGAAAATGGACTAGAGAAGGGGTCTTCCTTTAACGAAACTCACTTGTGGGAGCCAATCTGGTGCCTCTCTTCTGGATAGCAAGGGAAGTTATAGAGGATTTGGAATAGAACTGGGCAGCAAGGGACGAGCAACAGTCCAGGGTTGGAGATGCAGATTATCAAACTTGGCAACTGTAGCTGAATTGCAGCACTTCCTGGCAAAGGCGGGGTGAGGGGTGGGGGTAGAAGAGCCACAGTTGTTGTGCAAAGACAACTCGAAAGCGCTCTGAGCCCAGCTTCCCCAAACAGTAGGGGAGTCTCGCCTAGAGCGTGAAGGAGGGGAGGAGGCTCAGTGGAAATTCCCCCGGGCTTTCCCCTGAGGCACCCGAGCAGTGGTAAAGGCTCCTTCGTGATGAATCAGTCTGTGTAATGTTGCGTTGCAGCGGCCTGTCCCACAAAGCAAAGCACACCTAGGCAGGACCCTGGGGGTCCTGGGCGCACAACAGATGAAGTTCTCCCCCACAGGCAGCAGTCTTTCCACCGTTCCCCTCCAAAGCCAAACAAGGGAAGAGAGCTAGGAGTTGTCCCCACACCACTTTTTCCTGAGCCCAAATTATTGCGGGATCCCTGCTCCTCCCAGAGAAACCCTAGAAAGAGAGAAATGCCTCCACGTTCCTTCCTCCCCTGGCCCTTGCACTCCTTCTGTCTCTGCCAAGTACTTGGTCATTACTATCATCCAGCAACCAAATGGGGAAAAAACTTCCGCAAAAGAAAGAGAACAAAAGGAGAAATTGTAACCTCCAACACTCGTGGATGATAACAAATTCTCTGTGGGGGTGGCTAAACCATTGGAACAAGGCCAATTGGCAGCACGAGGGGAAACCCATCGGGCTCCTATTTGTGAGATATTACTCTGCAGGTTAGAGAGCTGGCTGTTGGAAAAGTCCATATGTATTTCCCAAGTACCCAGAGTCAGCAACTGAAGACATCTTCAACAACAGGACAGGTTAGATAGAGCTGCCATGATGCCAAACTGATTTTTGTTTTTTAATATTTTTCATTATTATTTCTTTGTTTAGCTTGGCTAGCTATTATTGTATTAACTATATAGATTTGTTAGCTCACATTTCACCCTTACCCTGTATTAGAAAGGACAAAACACATTCTAGGCCTATCTTCTGAGACCAAGTCAAGACACTTCTCATAAACAAAGTTTAGCTTGAAAGAATGACAATGTCATTTACAAACAAATGAATGGGGTCTGCTGTAAGATTAAGGCAGATTACTTGATAGTGAAAGGAGCAATTGGGAAGGACCATAAATTTCATCAGGGAAATTCATCAATTGACACTCACCCAAGGAACAGTGCCTAAAATCCTAGACTATAGAGAAAACAAAGAACAGAGGACAGAAAGAAATAAAAAGGGTGGGCAGATGCTCATTCAGATGGGCGGTTCTGTTATTAGGGATTGGGGGAGTCTGTACTCTCAACACCTCAGCCAATGGGGAAAGAAGGGAAATCAGCTGGGAAATCCAAGATTAAAAGGATGGCTGCTCCTCTAACAATTTGAGGACCCCATGCGAAATGTCGCGTGGCTCTCCCTTTATTAAAATTCAAGTTACAGGCTCTCTGTCTCCTTCTTGGCATACCTCTGGTGTTATGTGGATAATTATTTTCTAACATTTGGGGTTGTCCGGTCCTTCCACCCATCCGCGGAGGCTGCAGGCAGGCAAAGCGGAGTGAGCGCGCCTACCCAAGTTCACGGTGATCAGCTCCTCTTGGTGGTGCTGGTTCATGTGGTGTGATTGATGGGTTTCCCGGCTGCCAGAGACGACGAGGGTGGTGGTGGAGGTCATGAAGCAGTCCAACAGGAAGGACCACTTGAAAAATCTCACCGTTGAATGTGACAATGGAAATCTTGGGGGAGTGTAAACTGACGGGGCATAGAAGGAGGATACAGGGTAAACCTGATGAGGGCCCCCCAAGGAGTCGCGCAGGTTTCAGCACGGTTAAACGAGCACCCATGGAGGATTGCAGGTAAAGCTCGGGGAAGGAGGCTCCAGCCAAAAGGTGGGATTGATTGATCCCATAATTCCCAGTGACTCCCTTGGGGAGAATGCTGAGGCTTTTGGTTATCATAGAGCATGCCAATTCCCCCGAGGTTAACTTAAAGAGATAATGGTAGCAAATTATTGTTAATTTTGTTGTGGCCAGAGTCACTGATTCGCCCAAAGGGGCTTAAATGGCCACCCTTATGGACCAGATACGGCTTCGGTGTTGTTCAGTTATGTGGTTGATAATTTTAGAGGAGAATTGGAAAGGAATTGATTGATTGAAAGGGGAATGTGGTGCATATGGTTGAGACCAAGCAACAGGAGAAGTCTATGTTGTTAAGAAAAGAAAGAAGGAAGAAGAGAAAAAGGGGAAGAAGAGAAAATGGTGAGATATAGGATTTTCTTCAGCACCTTTCCCCGACACTTGGTCCTCCAATATTTGCCCAGCTAGACCCAGGGGCCAGCTGCAGGTCCCCTGATCATCCCCAACTCCCGGAGAAAGGGGACCAGGGAAATACTGTTGTTTTTGTCCTATGGCTACCCCCTGAAACTAAATGTCGGTGGGGGGGGGCGTGCTTTTGTATTTTCACCCCCCCCTAGGTTTAGAAAAACCTCAGAAAGGGAACCTCAGTACTGGGGCATTGGAAGGCCCCCGATCCAAGAGCAGGGGTCCACCAGCAGATGTTGCCCCTTTATGCCAGTTCCCCTTGGAAAGGGAGTCAACGGGGACGAGTTTAGATTCTTATAATTGTAACCACTTGACTACTCAGGATATAAGGGGGTTGAAAAATGGACATATTACTTCTTCATTTTGATGATCCCATAGGGGTGGCGGGAAAAAGATAGTAAGAAGTATTTGAGACATGCAATTATTACGTGGACAAGATTGCAATTTTTCTTTTTGGATTTTGTTGAGTCATTCAAAGAAACATAATGATTTTGCAGAAGAGGTTGGCTGTATGTGAGAGATGAGCATCAAAGGCGGGGCGGGGGGGGGGGGCTGAGTACCCCATGCACACGGTAGATGATGCAATCCCCCAGCGTTGACCCCCCACTGGACCCAAAAATATCAGGCCAGTCCTTAGCTCACCTCAAATACCTGCTTATTTGATTAGGAAGTAATCAAATTGGCAGCTCCACAAATAGCAATATAGTAAGGCCTTTGTCTGTCATTAGAACAGAAAAACAGTAATTTGAAGGCCCCTCTCGTTGGCTGAGAGGGATTAGGAGATGCCTTGCAAAAAGTACAACGGGATGATCCTGGAAGAGACAGCCTTCGAACATTTGCTGACAAGTACCAGTTTGTCACTAAAATTCCTGGCCTGTATAAGGAAACGGATACACGATAAGATGAAGGTGCAAACAAACCTTAGAAAAACTTGGTTTAGGAAAAACACAAAACATTATGTTAAAAACGAGTGAAGAAAAAGCAAAAGCAAATGCAAAGGTGTGGCCAGGGCTACAGTCCCAGAGGGGTAAACCGCAAGGTCCAAAGGGAGGCCTCTGGACAGAGGGGACAGGGTCAGCCCCAAGGAAGATACCAAAGGCACTCCCTCCGCTGAGGAAGGAGCAAACCCAAACAGCAGTTGAGAATGATCAGTGTGTTATTCTGCAAGGCAATAGACACTAAAAGAGAGCATGTCTGCACAGTAAGACAGCAGGGACCTCAAAGAGAAAAAAAAAATGTCCAAAGAAATGAGATAGATTGTTAAGAGTGTCAGAGGCTCATTATTACCAGAGACTTTTTTTTTAAAGTGAGTGGCAAATCAAGAAAGAAGTGTGTTCCTAGGTAGACGCAGGGGGCTCTCAATCCACTTTGAATTATCCTAGGTGGGAAATTGTCAAAGTCTTTGAATCAAGGATAGTGAGTAGAAAAGGACAACAATATGCACTTTATCACCCTATTAGTAGATTAGGAAATAGGTTAATGCAATGATCTGTTTGTTCTATTGTAATTGGTAATTACCGAGAAAAGATGTTGATGACTAAAGTGGATGAAATATTGTGAAAAAAATGACAGAAGCTAAACACTGTAGATTTGTTGTTGTAAAATGTTGAGGAGCTTATGCTAAATAACCCAGAAAGTTTGGCAGTCCCAAAAAGAATATAGAAAAAATTAACAGTAGACCGCTCTTCCAAATTACTTTAAAGCAACCAAGACATGTAGATGTCTAGAAGCATACCTGTTTCAAGGGAGAGGAGATGGAAAGGGTTACCACCTGTCACTGGTCCTTGCTCTGTAAAGGAAGGGTCGTTTTGGAGCCATGGATGTCTCCCCTATAAATTACTCCTTGTCGCTGCGAGTAAGAACAGATAAACTACCAGTAGGGTAAAGTAAGAATAATAAAGGTGAAATACTGTCAAACCAAGACCATCCACAGTTCCTATCTATCCATCCTGATCAGAATCCTTCTTCAATCAGTATTATTCAGATCTAAATTTGGTAAAGATTGCTTTTTGAGAGTGATCCAATTACAGGACAGCCGAACCACATATTTTCTGGCATTAGGGAAGTGAAACAAGAAGAGAAGAAAGAAACAATAGCTAAAACAACAACAAATTCTCTCAAAAAAATAAGACGTCGTCCACAAAGAATACAAAGTCACAGATTTGTTTGAGCAAGGCTTGCAAATATTAAAGGAATATCTCCACACTCAAGAGTTAAGCTGTTGCGCAGTACATGAATTTTGATTTGCTTTATCAGAGAACAAAGAAAAAGTATATTAAAGAGCTACTGTTAAAACTGCTTTAATTTTCTTTGCTAAAGGGGGCTTAGAGTGCATCTGAAAGAAAGCACAGACAAGGAAAAATGTTAAACCTTTAGGACACATTTTAACTAGAAGGTTTACAGTTATTGAACCTGGAAAGGAATACAAGAAATTTTTTACAGTACCATTACCCAGCACAAAAAGGGTTTATTGGCAGTATTTTTTTCCAGTTTTTAGTTAGTGGACAACTGAAGAGCATAGATTGAAGATTTTTTGTTTTAGCCAGACCTTTATCTAGCCTTTTTTAACCAAGACGTCCTAATGTTGTTAAGTTACGGACCACCAGAAAAAAGAGCAAAGCTTAAAAAAAATTAAAAATAAGATAATTTACATGCCCAGTCCATAACTCTTCCAAACTCAGACAAAGAATTGAGCTATATGTAGAATGTTAACAGGCCATGCTAAAACAAAATTAGTTTATAAGAGCACGGTGGGAACACAGGCAGCACTGTTGTTATTTTTCTAAGATGCAGAACCCAGTTGTCTTGGTGATTTTTATTATTAGATAACTTCATCCTAATAATTCCAACAGTTGTTTGCCCAAAAAATGGGCTGTGCCTTTAAATCCGCCCAGAGAAGGGGCTGGGAGGCGCTGCGGGCAAGTCTAAAAGGCCCGAGCATGCCGCGCAGCTGCAGGTGGTGGGGCTCTAGTCTGGGCGCTGGGAGAATCCTTCACCTATGCTACATTGCAGGAGAAGGTATATTTTTGCCCCGCCTAGATGCTTTGGGTCTTTGTTTAACTTGGTAACACTCATGATCTGTCGTCCAGCAGGAATCTGATTAGTTCGTTAACCGAATCTCGCGTGCAAAAAGAAAACAGGGAACAATATTTTATTCAAAATCTAAAAAGCACGTTTGTATATTGAGTAGCCGAACAATTATGGATTACCACTGTGAGAGTTGGTGAGAAGGAGGAAAACGAGAAAAGGAGAGAGAGAGGAGTGGGGGTTATTAGCGTACACGCTGCAGACGGAAGGCCTCGAGGTCCGATGTCCATGGATGTTGTCTAAGTCCCGTTGGGGGAGATCTCATATGGGTCTTTCTCAGAGGAGTCTTTTTTGTCTTTTTGGAAAGCAAGTATGGCAGCTGGCCAAGGGTTTCCAGAAGGCGGGGGAGGAAACGGCCCAACGGGGGGAAAAAGAATGCCAATTGTTTTGTAAGGTGTACATCGAGTTTATGGTTCTTTCCCCGCCTTCGCAGTTAGTAGTAGGAAGAACAGTGCAGTCGTTCCATAGACTTACAAACTTTGTTGCAGCACTTGGCACTCTTGGGCAGACATCCCTCAAATCATCCAGCCCTCCGTACTCTTTGAGCACAGTCCCCTTCTCCCTTGGGGGTTTTTGGGTGTTCAGTTCTCATGTCCATTCTCGAGATTGTGGACAGAAGATGGGACTTATCCGTATGTTCCTCTTACAACCGAGTTACGAACGTCGTCTATCCCAAGATTACTCAGCACACTTCACGTATCTCAGTGTTGTTTGCGAAGTACTTTCATGACTCGTTACAATGCCTAGTAGGTGTAACCCAGGAAAAAAAGACAGAAGGAAACGCGAGAGGAAGAAAAGAAGCAAAAGAAAGGGAAAGGTGGGTAAGGAATTTTTTATCAATGACATAAAATTTTGATTTTAAATCCTGGATGAAGCACCATCGTTTTACCAAAATAAAGCGTTTCATCTTCAGGTGGTAGTCGACTTGGCTGGTATCAGTGAAAAATTGGATGCAAATGTTTGAATAAGAATAACTGGAGCTCTAAATAAGAAAATTGCATCCTGTGATCTTAGTAAAATACTAAACACAAAAATTTGAATGATTTTTAGTGTCTACTACTAAGTTTTTCTATGATACTTCTCAAAGCGTCTAAGTTCTTATGCATGCCAACACTGCCTATATCACAGCACTCTTTCAGGCTTCCTTTTAGATGAATTTCAAAATGACCAATTAACAGTTTGCTCATTTCAAAGATTAAAGACAGTTTAACTATGGTTTAGCCATTATGCAGTGATAGGAATATTGATGCCATTTACAAAATTTGAGAATAGGATTATAGGGAAAACCTTTACTTTGCTTTTTCTCAATTTGATAACAACAACTGGTGGGCAAGCGATGACTACAGCTGGCTTTATAGATTGCGTTTATATCTTCTAATAGTTGGCAAGCCAATCTACTTCATTTATACTTCTTAATTAATTGCTAGTTCAAGCATATCCCGAATCCTGTATCATCACAGCTCCAGTAATCTTTCTTTTTGATGTTTTGTTTTCTAAAAGGGCTTTCGCTTTCGTGGACAAGTGGGCTGTTATTGCATCCAGCAATTGACCTTGTTGTTTAAGGACGAATATAAACAATCTCATTTGTTGGGTGTGTTCTGGGTTTCCTTGATTATACTATGGTACAATTTCAAAATATTTGGGCCTGAACAGCATACCGGGGTTGGCGGGGTACGTATTTCAATCAATATCGAGTTTCTTCCCCCCCCCACCAGTATTGGTGTATGTTTTTTACTACAATAACTTTATGGGCTATTACACAGCAGTTAAGTTTAGCCACAATCTTGACGTTTCAGCTTTACAAAAAGAAAAACTGCATGGTCCAATGCTATAACTGGTTTAACACATTCAGTACTTCTGGTGTCATGTCCCCTCAAAGAGTTGTCCTGTGAAAAAGTAACACAACAGTCTGCCAGCAAAGGCAGAAAGGTTAACAACGCATAAGAAATCTGGTGTAAATACTGACAAGTGAAGTATTCTGTGCCTCACATGGAAAACACTCCAAGAGCTCACCAGTTTGGCCTCCCCTCCCCCGCTGTGATAAAATTTGTCCCTGGAGGAGCGATGGAGGGCTGCGCTTTGTTCTCCACCACGTTTCCCTTCTCGCCTGCGAAGCATCAGTGAACCAAGAGTTTGCCGACGGCTTCAGCGGAAAAGGGGGCGCTAACTGAGGCAGGTTCGTCCTGGCCACCCAAGCCCCCTGCCGCTGGGTCTTGCACAGTCCTTCGGCTTATTGAGAAGCGTGCGTACAATAATGTTCAATTGTTAGCATACCACTTTCTCAATGAGGCCCTCTGGCACATCCCGTCAGAATGGGGAATCTGGTAGAAAATTGCCTCTGATAACTTTGAAAAGGGGCCTTTCTCAAAACCATTGCTCATATGTCGTGTGATCTATTTCCACATCTATGAGAGCTAAGCCACACAAACAATCTCTTTTCATGTGGTCTCTTTTCAGCATCTCTTGAAACAGGGAGTAAAAACCACAGCCTCGTAGGACCCTCAGGCCCCCGCTGCCATATGTTGTTTTACTGACAGTTCTGGGGAGGAATCCTCTCCTTTTCC